>VZTJ01005836.1:1961966-2094503 GCA_013397795.1 Orthonyx spaldingii | reverse complement strand
TTTTTTTTTTTTTTTGTCTATTTCCAACCTCTCTCTCCTTCTTTTAAAGTATTTATGTTTTGAAAGACAATGTGTATAAAAAAGAAAAGTAAATAAAGACATCTTAATTTTCTAAAGATCAAAATGAGGAGATTAGACTACATTCCAGCATGTCTGAATCTATGTCCTCTCACAACCTTTTATGAAGGAGACCACATTGGTTGCCAGAAGAAAAAGCAACAACAAAAACCCAAACCCAAAACCAAAAGCCAACCTGTGTGTCTTTGTGAAGTACTGAAATGTGCCCAGAGATCTATAGCAGATTTCTAGATATATGTCTGACTCTGATCTCTCTACATACTAGCTTAAATCAAGAGGAACTTTTGACTTGTGAAAAGTTAATATAAGATCAAAATCAGAACTATGTACTTCATTAAGGTCGTGACCAAGATATTTATTGTGGTTTGAGAACAGACAAGATTAAACCGCCACAATGCCAATAGTTGTACACTGTGTGGGATTGTTGGGGAAGGAATTTAAAAGAAGTCATTGCAAACTAGCTCCTCCCTCCCGTGTATTTTGTTTCTATTTCAAGGCAAATGAACACAGTGTATTTTGTAACTGATGAAGTAAGTCTTGTGTTTGATATAGCTTACAGGCCTATAGCTGTAGCACCAGAGCGTTCCTAGCAGTAGTTCTTGTAATTTTCCTTGCTGAGATGAGTGATTACACAGCTACTGGTCCATATCTGGTTGCCACTATGTTTATGTCTCCACATTTAAATACTAATTCCCTATCAAAATGACAACATGCATGCCGATTTGCCTGCTGAAAATGAGGCAGTGTAAAAATAAATAGGCAAATTATAAATAGATAAGTAGAATCCATATGTAATTTTTCTGCTCTTCGCCACAAAGCCATTGGGCCTACCTAAGGGTGGGGTTTTTAGGCAGTGGTGGGCTGGCAGAAAATAGTATCACTCTGTTGTCTGGGGGCTAATCTGTGTTGCTGCCCCTTTCCCATGTGGTAGTAAAGCAGCTTCCAAAAACAAGTTGATACTTTTTTAATCTAACATTTGAAACTACTGGTACATACCATGTGCTAACTACTAGATAGACTTCCATGTGGCTGCTTTGAATTAGGTATTTGGTTTCCATGACATTGTTCAGATTTCCTTTATGCTAAAAGTGTTTCCAAAGCCTATATATGAAAAGTAATAGAAAATATAGAGTGAAAAATATTCCTGCTTGAAATGCATTTTTTCTTGTTTTTTTGCTAATTTCTTTCAATTCACTTTTGGGAAAAAAAAAAAAAAGTCAGTTTCCACTAAGCACATATACAACAGGAGAACTATATATGGAAAGCACCTTACTTTAATTAATACTGTCTTTGCAACTTCACTCTTTATCAGAGATTGAAGACAGGTTTGGGACAAAGATATACCCATTTTTAATTCAGATCTGATACTGTTTGCTCCATAAGGTACTGAACTGCTAATGTTAGTTAATTAGGACTTTGGGGCCTGATTTTCAAAGATGGCTGATAAAAAGCAATAAATTTTTATCTTCAGCTTGATTCCACAAAGCTTTGCCTCCAACAGAGAGGGCAGTTTGTAGTAAAGTACAAGTGTCAACTCCTTATATTGGTAATTCTTTTAAGAGTAAATGAAGCAATGTATTTTTACTAGCTGTATGCTTTTGAATATGTACAGATACTTTTAGCAGTTTTGGAGGGATTACTACAGTTGTTTTCCAGTGAAGAAAGAAGTGTGTCTTTTAATCTTCCTATAAGACACTTGGAAAAATTGAAAATCACATTTTTCTAGTAGAAGGTTTCTCCCCTACCTAAATTTGAACACAATTCAATAGGACTACTAGATAAGACACATTTTGGTCACTCAGGCTTTAGTGTCAGCCTAGCCCCAAATATCAGCAAAACTCTCCTGTAGTTTGCTTCTAGAAAGTTCCTTATATATCATTCCTTATGCAATCTATTGTTTTGCACACATGGATTTGGAAATGTCTCAAAGCACAAAGGGGAATAATTGCATCTACTCTAAGCAGCAAAGGGCTGCCATGCAGTGCTTCACATAGAGTATTTGATTTCACCAGTCTAGTTCTGCAACCCTGTGCAAGTCATGTGAAACTATTTGTAAACTACAGATAGTGATGCATAGTTGCAAATGCTCTGTGGGAGGCTTGATCAGTTAATATTGTAAAGCATATGAGATAGCTATGAAGAGAGCATTGCACTTTATCACACACTTACTTCCATTGTAATCTTTTATTTGCTCACTTTGCATAGGTGTCAATGAATGCTCATATGTGCAAGCCCTATGTCTGTTCCATTCAGGCTCTTCTAATATCCTCTCACTACCTGTACCTAAATGTCTTTCAGTACAGATATCAGGAAAGTTTGCCCATTATCCTAACCTGTCTATTTAATGGCTGCTGTTCTCAAGTCCTGTGAATAGCTGCTAGTGATACAGAGGTTCGATTTGTTGCTAGCTTTCACCTACATACTTCTACCTACATACTTCTTATCCCTCTGTTTTCCTGAGTCTTTTAACAACTGCTGTAAACTAGACCAGCCTTGAGCTGTTCTCTGCTGTGTCAAGAGGTTCACCCTATGCTCAGGGGTTACAGAATCACAGAGAAAGAGATGAGATGGTGGCTACTTATTCAATTTTTTCAGCTTCCCCCAAAACCAGGCTATATTCACGTCAGCCGAAACTGGGTTTTGGCCCATGGTGCACAGACACTGTTAATGTTGCAAACACTCCCATAATTCAACTACTACAAGTAGTAGTGGTAGTAAAATAATCTTATCTTCAACTCATCAGAGCTTTTTTAATTGAATTTTACTTAACATGAGTGTTGAAAGAGCCAGGCTCAACATGCAGCCTTGACTTTGAAACCTCTGGCGTTTTGTGGGTGTTAGTCACATCCTTAAAATTACAGTAATATAGTTTTTGTGGCTTAATATTTACATATTTTTATTGCTGTCTGAAAGATAAATGGGAAGAGGATGATCAGAGAAGAAGCCTGGAGCAGGATTTTAATACGTTGAATTAAAAAAATAGATAGAGATATATTTATACATATGGGAATGTGAACTTAAGGTTGCATAGGTAAGTTAAAGACATTAAAAGACACAAAAGCAATGGCTGGCAAGGAAACATTTAGTTGGCATATAGAAATGCACTCTATTTTGTGTGGAGTGTGTGTAGTGGGACATTTAAAACTGAGGGAAAAATATTCTGGAAGTTTAGGCAGTTGAATTAACATTGCCAAAGGAGTCAAAAGGAGTCACAGTCTTTACATCTTTATTGTAACTTTGTTGCAGTAACATTTAAAACAAAAGGCCATATTGGAAACTTTTACTTCCCAGAGTTTCTCCAATGTTTACTGGAATTTACCTGAATTGTTCTAAACAAGGAGTTGAAGATTTAAGTGTAATTTTTCCACTTATTTTGTGACTGAGTTACACAACCCACATTATTTTAAACCACCTTGATGCACACTAACATCTCCAACAGCTACATTGCACATTCTGAAAAATGTGTTGGTTCACAAACAAACTCTATTCCCTGTTAGACTGTGAGCTTGGGAGAAAGGTTCAACTACAGAGAATAAGAACTCCTGCCAAATTGTCACCCTCCACCCCCCAACAGCTAGCTTTTGACTCCCTCTACCTAAGGATGGAGGATTGCTCTTTATGACACCATTAAAATCATGGATGAGTCAAGGGAGAATGGCAAATGGTGACTTCTGCAGTGAAGGAAGCATGTGTCCTTGCAGGGACCTCCAGGTGCTTTTTCAGCTCTTTTCTCCTCTTTCATGTAAGAGTGGACACCATTCATGGGGAATATTACAGTGTATATCATGTGGGCATTTTTGGGTTTTGAAATTAGCAGAATGTAGAGCAGGACAAAGAATAACCCAGGCAAACATTCAGAGAATCATGTCTCAAGCACTCCCCAGCTCAACAGACAAAAAGCAAGAGTCTCATTGGTAAAGGCTGAATAAAAAGAGCAAGAAGAACATGTTCTTCTAGGAAATGGGAAATGACCCATTCTTACTGCCTTATACTAGGGTCATTTTTAGGCTTTATTAAGAGATGCATTAGAATGGTATAAATCTGAATTTGTATGTGTTGAGTGCAAAGAACATTTTGTTTTTCAGAAGAAACAGAAGAAGAAAGTGCTGATGCACAAGTCCCCAAAGGGACTTGAAGATTGCTGAAGACACAGGACTCCATCGTATCTGTAGTCTTTAAATGTGTTTTAATGAAGAGGAAAAAGATTTTATAGCTTAGAGTGGGGAGGAGGAGGGCACATGCTTTCTCTGACATCAATGCCCCTGTGAAGTTTATGAGGCTCAAGTTGAACTGTGACTTCAAATGCAGCCAAGGAGTGCTCAGAAAGAGGAGAACTGTCTCAGTAAGGCTGGCACTTCAGATATATACAGCTATCAGCTTTTTGTTCATCTCATGGGAGAGGCCACTAATGCAACCAGGCCAGCAGACTTATTTACAGGAGTAAAATAATTTTGAAACTGTTTTCAAAATTTTGGGAACAAATGTATGGTTTTTTTCCTCTACTTTGATACTTTGTGAAATGACAGAAGGATCTGACTCAAACTTTCAAGGAGGTGGGGAGAAACAAACCCAACACATTTACATCTCTTTTGGACCGAGTCCAAATATAGTACTGACTAGTGAGAGCGTGTGAAAATGGGTTATTATATTGGAAATCAGATTAGTGTTTTAGCTCTCATATTTTCTTAGGGAAAACAGTGATGTGATACAGGAACATAGATGCTGACTGTATTCATTACAGCAAGTATTGTAAGCGTTCTGTAGGAGACCATTCTAAGCCAAAAATCAATTGGTTTAGTCCAAAGGGAGGAAAACAAAAAGTGTTCTTATCTCTCTCTTTTAAGAGAGGGCACTTCAGGTATTTCAGAAAGAAGGCTGTTATTAATTTGGGTTGTTTCCCATAGGAATGCTAGGTTGTTGTGGAGCCAAAATTCATGTTAGGACACATGCTTTAAGTTAATTGTTTGTGTGAGAGTAGATGGCTGCAGGTCAGGGTTGCCTGTTTAGTCTGGGAAAAGTACACAGGAGCACTTAACAGGGGAAATAAGAAAAAAGGAAGGCTTTATCCTCCAGTGCTGAGTTTGGAATAACCAGTTCTAGATGAAGCTGTAGGCTGAATCCAGGGAGTAACCTGGGTGGAGAGTTTGACTCCTTGAAAGCCAACCTCAGCATTCCAGTGGAAAAAAGTCCCATTTGTGTGAGGTGATGATTATCTTCTTCCTGATTCTGAGCACCTCCTGAAACCAGTGGGAGCTGACAGTGCATGGCTCAGGCACAGAGCTGCTCCTTTCCCTGTTTCAGGATTTGGAATTATTTTGGGACTTCCTTAATGAACTGTAGTAAATTTTTCTTGCTAACAAAGACCTCATTAAACCAAATAATCTAAGGAAGCAAATGAAAAAAGCTTTGCTTGCAAGGTACACCACCCTATTTAATTTGCGTTTTCAGCCTTCAACACACTATTTGCTACAAGTGAGATCAAGCTGACTGGTTGTTTTCTCAGCCTACAAATCCTGTCTTTGGTTCTTTTTTAGAACTTTATAGGCTTCATTCTTAAGGATCCTGGTACCACAAATGCTTTGCGGAAATGCATCTTGCTAGTCTTCAAAAAATGGATAACACTAAATGTAAAGCACAAATTTAGGGCTAAGTTGCAATAAGTGCAGCCTTGATTCATACAAAGGCATATTCAACAGTCCACTGAATTTAACTGGAGGATTTGTGCAGTAAGACAGCAGGCTCCAAAGTGAGAGAAGTGTCACTGTTTGGTCCTTAATGTGGTATAAAGCAATTTTAGTGCAAACTGTGAAAAATATATCATCCTTTAATATCTTATTGTCACATGTTGCATGAAGAACAGAAAATCCCCTGACATAATTGTGTTTTTATAAGAGAACTTGCATGTTGGCTAGAAAAAAATTATTATGTCTTGGAACTGCTTTCTGACCAAGTGTGGACTTATGGAATTAACCATTTGTAAGCAAATATGCAAACTTTTTTTTGCTACATAACAACACTGATATACATAGTCCTGAAAGAGAAACTGCCATGAATCACTTGGATTTAATTGCAAGCAAATCTCTCATTGCTGTTGGTTCTCTGAAATCCAAGTGGCATTTTGAGATTCAGCAGCCATTATAAGCTATGAGGGTTGAATGCTGAAAGTCTGTAACAATTTTTTTCCCTAAACTGAAAATGTCTATGACCATGTGAAAATTATGTTGCTCATGTGGATGAATATGGGCTCTCACCAGAGGCACGTTTCACGTTAAGTCTCAGTATTACACTGATGTATTTCTGCAGTTCATTGTGAGAGAACATTATTCTTGAGCCAACCTGGTCAAGGTTGAGAATATAGGGGCAGAAACTTTAAATCTGTTGGCAGATCTGCTGCAGCCTATTGTATATCTCTGAGCACACTACAGTGCTTCTGTTCCCATCTTCATGCTTTGTCTGCATAGCCTATATAGGCTGAAAAATCTTTGAGGCAAGAACTTTCCCACTGTCTTTGCAAAGGGGATCTGATCTCACTTAGGCCCCCAAGGTATTGCTAAAATAAAAATAATAAGAATAATTGCATTCAAAATTGGCAAAGGAAAGAATATTTCTTTATTTTGAGAGATTGAATAAGTTGCTATATTACATCCATAGCTCCTACTTTTTTTTCCCCAGGATATCCCTTTTTCTCTTGATCAAGTCTTTACATATCGCTTCCCTTACTCAGTGAAGAAGGGATCGAATGCCCACTGTGATGTCACATAATTAGCTGAAATCCACAACACATGCAAAATTGAAGCTCAAGGATGTTTTATGTTTTATAAGTTCTATTTAGAGATTCAGAAGTTTACATTTTTAATGTTGAAAATTGACTATTATGTGATTATTTTATAATTATGCCATTCTAACTTTTGTTGCTTTCATGGTCTATTTGATTGACTCAAAAATTCCCAACATCAGAGTATTTTCAATCACAAGTTGAGGCATCTTTTCTGTTTGTTTCAGATATGCTGTACTTTTAAGATGCAATACTGTAAGAGCAAAAAGTAATTTTTAAGAGAAAAAAACCTCTACGTCGTAAATAGTGCATGGATTGGAAGAACTAAGTATGAATAAAGGGAGTTGGTAGATGATATTTGAAGTTGTGAGACTTCACAGATTTGGGAAAAGAGACAGCTGTGACTCAGCAACCTGTGTTATTATCCATAACAAAGAATTAAAGAAATATGAGTTAATAAGAGCTGTGTTATGTTGCTGAGGTACTTTCTAGGATGTCTGGTAGTGGGCTTTGTTCCTGCAAAAGCAGTATGCTGTCATGTAGTAAGACTGAATGGTTCTCACTTACTCGCTCATATTTTCTATTTTTTAAAAAATTATTTTCTGCTAAATTAATTATTCACAATCAATTTAGCAAATTTCTGTTACAAAAGGTAATCTTCTGGGTTGTTTTTTTTTAATTAATAGATCAGTGTTTTAATTTTAAAAGTTCAATTGTACAATTTAGGTGACTGTATACCAATAAACTTTTGTTTTGGTTGCGCTCTGGGAGACTTTGTATGATTGCCACAAAAGAAAGACTTCTTGCTGATTAATTTTTGTGCATGACACATCTCTTGCAATGTACGAACATGTGGGGTGGTTGGGGATGCACATTCTGCAAATTCTGTTAGGTGATGTCTCCTCTCCTCTCCTCTCCTCTCCTCTCCTCTCCTNTCCATTAACTAATCCACTTATTTTTGAACCATTTCTACTTTGGGCTATAGTTAACTTCAGCACTGTGAGAAAAGCTTTTTATTTTGTTTTAAATCTGACACCTGAGAAATACTACCTAAGTTCCTCTTAATTCTGCTTTTGTGAGGCATTGCCTTTTCACCTCAGGGTGAAATTTTGTGTCCTTTTCCAACAGCAAAGTTCCATTGGTGCAAGAAAAATGTACTTAGTGGAAATAGGCCTTCACATGTTGATGTGAAGATAAAATGTCATCTCTCCTCTCCTCTCCTCTCCTCTCCTCTCCTCTCCTCCCATTAAAACTTCCGCAACCTTATTTGAATTGATTTATGACCTTGGTAGTCAAGGGTCTGATCTTAGTTTTTGACCTACCATTGAAACACACTTTTAATCAAAATAAGCACCAGCTGAGAGAAAGCAGATGTTGATAACTTAGCTAAAGGATATTTTTTCACAATAAAATAAGAAAAATGAGGTTTATCGCTGACTGAATCTGTCAGTCTCAGAAAGAAGTTGCATATTCCAACAAGAAAAAACAAATTAGAAAAGTGTCAACACAATCTAAAATGAAGTAGAATGAAAAAATGTTGAATCTGCTTATCAGGAGCTGGCAATGAAAGCAGGATATGTTTTTTAAGCGTCCTGGTTCTGAAGTTGTCTCTGGCAACTTCTGAACAACCAGGCAAAATTTGTGCTTATACAGAAGTGTTCACAAGGACAGTTTCTTCTCTAACAAAGAAGGGACAGGTAAAACTGGCCTTTACTTCAGTGATGTAACATCTATTTAGCAATACACAGAAAACAGAGAACTTTGAAGCAGGCACATAGGACATATAAAGAACCTAAATATATATGCATATATGTTGAGTCTTTTAAGAGAACAAATCTATCTGTTGACCTTTACAAATTAAATAAGGATTACACAGACACTAAATCACATGCAGTGTGTGCATGCTGCTGCTCTGGAAGCTTTCCAAATATACACCACTTTGAGTGCTGCTAAATGGCTTGAAAAATATTTGAAAGGATTTTACTAATTTTCTTCCAAATACAACCTTTTTTAGTCTACTATATAACTGAACACTAATTTCCTAATGTTTTTCAGTGTGCACTATGCACCTTAAGTGGATGTAAGTCAATACAGTTTAGGGGTTATGTTGAGAAATGTTTACAGAAAACACTGACAGTTCCTATTGAACATTGATGACACAGAAGTTTGCAGTTCTACATCAGCCTTCAGATGAAAATTGTCTTAAGTTTGAAATCACAGCAGACACCCACATTCCTGGCTCTCCAAAGTGCACTTTAATTCCTGAGAAGCTGTAACTCTTTCCTCGGATTCTCAGTAGTACCATGTTTTAACTGCTGGATTTGCAGATCACTCAGAAAGGGCTCAGTTTAGCTCCTTCTCCAACAGGTGAGCACAACCTCCTTAGCTGTATGTTTCAAATCTTGCAAATACTTGTTGCATAATGTCCTCAGATTAGACCCTTTCCTTGCTCTTCCCGCTGTGAAACTCATTCCTGTTCCTATTGTTTTGCACTCCTGTCTTTGGACACACATGTCTCTGGCTTTGACAGATTAAGTCTTGCAAGAATAATATCTACCTAAAATGCTCCTCAGAGATTATCTTTGAGACTAATGCACTGACCATCTCCCCTCTTTCTTTGGATCCTTCCAAACACTTTCTTTGCATTCAGTGTTTCTCATTACCCTCAAAGATGCTCACAGCTTCCTCTACTTCCTGGGTTTTTCTTTTGGGATAACATCTTTGGCCTAGAATGTCACCTCCATCAGTCATTATTTCAACTTGAACACAAAACCTTCCTGCCTGGTTGATGTGTTTCTGGTGTTCACATTGTCCTCTTTCAAGTTCTTTCTTGAAAGGCATTTTGTATAATGATTACCAAAAAGATACAACCAAGGAGGCTGCTAATGGGTTCTGACCATCTCCTGCCTTGCTGACCAGTATTGCCTCCTTGTTTCGTCCGGTTGCTGTCGACTTTGAGATTGTTTTTTGATTATCTGCTCTTGTAGTATAAAGAACAGTGGGCTTGCCCCGTGGTACATAAATAATATCTAACAATATCTGTGTGTTTTCAGGTGACATCCTGGGTAAAATAATAAAGAAATAAGCACAAATTAGAGCATTTACTTTATAGGAATAAAATTTTAAAAATACATAAATTTACAGGATACGCTGAGTAAGGTGCAAAAATAATGAGAAAGATAAAAAGGAGCTTTATAGGAATAAAGGTCCACTTAAGGACTGATGAAAAAATCCTGTCCTATATCTTTCCATCTGAGAAATGGCAGGGACTGTTGTCACACATCATGAAGGCTCGCCTTATGTAGCTGCTGTAGAAATTCCTGCACCTCCCCACTTTTGCATTTGATATATATTTAAATCCTAGTAATCCTGGCTCTCAGCTGAGTATCAGTCTCAAAGAGATTTAGGATAGAGTAAGCCAAGGGTTGTGAGTCCATAGCTATGCAAATTCCAGATTCACTGGGGAAAAGCAGCAAGGACTCCTGGAGCTTATGAGATGGAACAGAGTTTAGAGCTTCTGGTTTCAAGGCAGATCATCAGTCTAATATGCAAATTGCTGTATTTGGTTTTGTTTTTTAGTTATTCATCTTTTCAATGTCTGCTCTGGAGGGAAACTTGCAGCTAATAGTAGTAAAACATTCATGTTGACATGCACAGACATGGACACCCGGACAAAACTGCAAGCAATTTCCATAAAAAGAATTAGGGAGTGAAATTTCTTTGCCTGCGAAGAGTGTTATACTGGGCAAATTTCCACTGACACCACCAGATGAAATATGTTTGGCCACCACAATTTCTTCAAACTAAATATGAAGTGAGGCTGTCTGACTCAAATTCTTGTAAAGTGTTTCAAAACACTAGATTCTACATTTACAGTGTGTTCTGGGTTGTTTTGGTTCGTTTTTTAGGTTTTTTTTTTTTCCCCCTCTAAAGATCAGCAATTAGTTGGTGCATCGTTACAGAGATGATGGCAGAAGGAAACAAAAAAGGAAGATAATTTTTTGTGGTGGAGACTCACGTGCCATGGTGATGACCAGCCTTATAAAATTCTAGATAGTCATAACAGACCACAAAGGAGTCACAAAGTCATTATAGTCAGAGTATTAATAATCCTCATACTGTAATAAGGAGTGTCCAAATAGCCTATGACATCAGAGAACTTTATAGCTCCACAGGAACTATTCGATTTTA
This sequence comes from Orthonyx spaldingii, assembly GCA_013397795.1. NCBI lineage: Eukaryota > Metazoa > Chordata > Aves > Passeriformes > Orthonychidae > Orthonyx > Orthonyx spaldingii. Next base: position 2,083,459 of record VZTJ01005836.1, on the reverse strand, counting down.
TCTTCTCAAGAATCCTTAGATTAAAGAGTCCTCAATGAGACCCTGACACAATAAAACCTAACGATTTCAAAAGAGTTGCTATGTTCTATTGTGTCAATAATTTGCATGCTAAGGAGCCCCCATGGTACCATAGTCCTTGACATTACAGAACATGGACTTGGTACATACTGAGTGGCATTTACATTACCAGACAGTCCATACACAGGAATTGTTGAATATTACATCTTAAAAAGAAAACGAGCTTCACTTGGGTTTTAATTAAGAAAGTTTGCACAAAATATCCTCTCTTATTTCTTAAACCCATAAAAACATGAAATATGAGGACAAAATAACTTCTTATGTAATCCTGAAGGCTGGATTTTCAGATAGTTGCATGAGAGTAATTCCTTTAACCTCGTTTATGGGGATACTATCCTTAGCCTTTGTACTCACTCACAGCATCACAAATGTCTTGGTGTTATATGTTAGCTTATGTAACCCACAGACCAATATGTTTTCCTGCAAAAGCATGAATTAAGGAACAAGCAGGTGCTTTAACACTGAATATATCTCTTTTTTTGTGTGTCTGGGTAAGTGACATCCTTAACCCGACTTTAACAGTGTGTATGTGAATATCCCTCTGTAGGTGAAGAGTTCTCTCTATGTGAATAGTTTTATATGTGCTGGAGAAGAATTAATGTCTCTGTACAAGATAAGAGAAAGAGAATCAACCATGACTGTTGGAGGGAGCTTCACTCCAGATAGTGGGAAGACTTTTTTACTCTGCTTAGCACAAGTCCTGCTGTTAATAATTGAAGGTTGCTTTGTGGGAAAGGACTGTCCATATCCATCATTTTAAAGACAAAATTTTTCAGGTTCTCTCTGTTTTATGCCGTATCAAACAATCCTACAGTACGCAATTCACAAGTCGCATGACCAGCTTCAAGTTTCTGGCCTTTGAAAAGTTTGCTATTTTGACTTAAGTATTGAGATACTTCTTTTCTATTACAAAGAAGATGCATCTTTTGAGGATTCAAAGAAGGAAAAAAGAATATCCTCATTTTCCTTGACAGAATGCTTGCTGTGTTCTCCATGTTGAAGGTTGGCAAATATGAACAGACAGGTTTATCCTTTTATCCCTTCTAGTTACCCAATGTGGCTTTTAGGTCTTTCTCCAAACGAAGCACTCTGCAAGACATCCAAAGATAAAAAAGAAGGAGAATGAACTCACCTACATAGAGCTTATGAAGGCTTTAACATTTGATTGATAGTGTTTCTGTACCTGTGGCACATTTTTTAAAACCCTTCTACAACCACGAGTACAAATACTTTTGTGAACACTCATAGTGTGTGCATATGTGTGTATAAAAACTAGAGAACAGAACAAGATTTTAAAGTTAGAGAATAGACACCTTCCGTTATTGATTATTGTTATGCAAGACTTATAAGACTTCTATGATGGAATGGTGGTAGCAGGAAGCCTTAAAAAGCGATGTGGTCCTTGCATGAGTTTCGCCTAAATTTATCAGTTTGCTGGGGCTTTTTGCTTGCTATTCCAAGAAAGAAATTAACACCTTGTCAGCATGGCAGAGGAGAGAAACACAGTAAGTCTTCATAGATCATTGACAACTACTGATCTCTTGTGCACTGTAGGCAGATTGCTCTAAACAGGAGACCTAAATTTATCTCTAGCTAATAGATAGGCAAAGAAAATCAAAGCCCTGAAAGCCCTGATATGCACTTACTGTAGAGGGGAGAGCTTCTGCATCCCTAATCCCATGTGGTCTTCCTTTTGTATGAATAATCTTCTATAAACACTTTTAAAAAAAAAAAAAAACAGTTTCTAATGAAAACGAATTTTGACCATTTGCAAGAAGGATCATAGAGTTTGCTGCTCTCCAAAACATTTGACAGTAAGAATGAAAATAAGTGCCACTGAAATTTTAGAAAAGTATCTGTGCAGAGCCGGAAAACTCTGGTCAGTGATTCTTTGAAAGTCTGAGAGAAGTTTTGCAATATGTACACATCTGCAGGGACTGAGTGGATGCACTTGTTTCATCATTTGAGATAATCTAGTTGGTTTTTTGCATGTTTTGCACAGGGCTATTTCCAGAAGGGCTTGATCTTTTTTTCATTTGCAAAGCATTGACTTTGCTATCACTGTTATTATTGCTGTGCTAATGTTATCATACTCTGACTATTTTCACTGTGTATGTGTTTGTTGCTTCCTATACAGTGCAGAACTTTTTCTGCAGGCAAAAGCCAGAGCAGCAGTCCCCTTTTAATACAAGCCCCATTAAAAGCTGCCATTCTTAAATTAGCTCTGCAAAAAAGTGCATTTTATAGTCAAGCAAGCAGTAATTGGACACTGTGGCTATGAGTGGCCCTTGTGGTGTTTGGACCAAGTCCAAATGTACCTTCTGTCTGTCTCTGACACAGGCAGACAATAGTAGTATTATTTACTGTGCTGGCTCTGTGTAATTCGACAGGCCAGCTGCAAGAACAAAGAACCACTAACATTTTGCCCAGCCCTATTCCCAATTGAAGGCCCATCTACATTTCATAAATAATTTCCTAAAATACTGGATTCTCTTTCTCTTCTATAGCCTTTACTGTGCTAATTTAGAGAATAAAAGTTAGCCGTTCAAACAGTATCCCCTTCCTGTGCTGTCATTCATATATTTTCAAGTTTTGGACACTATCCATACACTGAACCCCGAGTCAATACTGTGTATGACTTGTCTCCTGAGCTGTGCTCTGGAATAGGGAACTACCCCTGTTACTGACTTTTCCATGATTATAAAGTTGACCAAAGGGTTTGAGGGTGGGTCATTTTAGTCTAATAGATAACTGACCCCCTGTGATTATATTAAAACACAAATGTTTAAAAGATGTAGAGAAAGAGCATCCCTCCTACATAGCCATAAGCAACATATGAATGAACACAAGAGGGAGTATTAGGTAATACTTAATATTAGGGGGATTGGGTGTGAGGGATTCCTGGACCTAATATTGTCTGTTTTTACATTCTTGGACAGCTTTTTGAAATGTAACCTATCAAGAACAATGAGAGAGCACTTACCACACCTCCAATTTACATCCATTGTACCTGCCTTTCCAACCAAGGAGATGATGAAAAGAGCTGTTACTTGTGCTTTTGTACATATAACCTCAGGCTTCTTGAAGGTTCAGGCAACTGAACTGCATCTGTAAAATTGGTATTAGGGCACTTCATTAGGGATGTTCCTATCCTTACATGAAAGGATGCCCCCTGTGAGTGTTTTTGCTTGAGCTGGCATGAACACTCAGAGTGCTGATCCTTTAAATGTAAAATATGTCCTTTCTTGCCATTTGTATCTCCATTTTATCCTCTGGTTCTACTGGTAGCCTCTTCACCATCATTTGCTGTCATTTCCCATAGGGGATGTTGAGAATATATGTGAGGAATCCACAGGTAAGAAGCAGGCACTGGGAACAGCCTGGGAGCCCAGTCCTCTGATATCTGTGCACTGGGCAGGCAAGTTGGAGGGAAGTGGGTGGAGGAGGCAAATTAACTGCAATCAGTAAGGAACTAAAACAAATGACTCCCTTAGGAAACAGAGAGGAGATGGGAATTCTCTGACTCACCGTCCCATCACTGTTCCTCTGGGGCTTCTCCTAGAGTGCTGCTGCTACATGCCAGCCCTTACACAAGGCTGAAACAAAAAACTCTCTCTCCTTCACAGAATGCAATTTCAAAGAGGCATGGACATGCTGCACTCGTTCACAGACATATATGAATATAGCATATATGCCCACTCTGTTCTGCAAATAATAATCATAATACTTACAGAGTTGTATTGAATTCTGTCAGGCAAAGATAAAGAGATTCTCCAAGTTGCATTATTATGCCAAACTGCATCTGTCCATGTGAAACACATATAGTGACACTACCCTTTGAATTTTTAAACTTGATCCTATGAATCCCTTAAATAATTTGTAAGGTGATTATCAGAAATCTCTTTGCTTACTATTTAGTTGGGATTTATAGACAATTATCTCATCACTAAAGAAATGCTTTCCAAGTATCACAGTGTACAGGTAAACACTGACCAGCACCCTAGGAAACACACTGAGATGAAATGGTAGAAGCACAAAAGCAGACTATGTGCTTGCTAATCAGCCAACTGGGGCATGCTGGCAGCAAGGCTTGGTTTCTTTTAACTGCTCCAGCCCCTGGGAATACACTTCTGCCTGGAACCACTTTGAGTGCCCTGTGTTGAGCATAGGCGTTCAAATAGATCTGCTTCAGTTTGTTTTGATGGACCTACAGAGAGCCTTGATTTATGCCAGAAATTCCCCAGAACGAGCCTCAGTGGTATCTAAAATGTATGAGCTAATTTTCTCACAGGTGGAAATTGCCTTGATTTCTCAAAAATCTGGAACTCCAGCACATTCACACACAGAGAAAGTTCATCTGATAAATTAAACAACACCAAACCAGGCTGACAAGATTCATTTATTTATATATTTCTTTATTTTGCAACGTGTATTCACCTAAATATGAGTCAGACAAATTTAAGAGCTCAAACTAAATTAAAACACCCAGCTAGATAAGAGCTACCACAGATGACAAATTCCTGGAGAAAGCTGAATTTCAGGTTCTAAGGTGCAGACCTGATTCCCTTCGCAGAGAGAAAGCAAACTACTCTTCCTTATGTGGACAGGGTCCTCGAAGGGACGAATTTAACCTTACTACAAGTCTCTACTGGGAGATATATGCTAAAGATAGAAAACTGGAATGCCAAGTTGGCAAAATTTAATTCGTTTTTCTACTTCATCAGAACAAAAACTTAAAATGTTTGAGGGATTTTTCAGAAATAATGATTTCACCTTCCAAACGCATCTGTAATAGCAAAGAACCACTGCATAGAGCACATACTCAGGATGCAGAAGATCCTCAGCAGTTTATGTGTTCCTTGATTTGGAATTCAAAACCATATCTGCAATACACAAGGTGAAGTATCTAATTTCACTTAGGTTTTACAGTTTAATTTTCGATCCTGAAAGGTTTTTTTGGGTGAAATGTCCACTAAAGTTGATAAACTACTGATAAGTTCAGAGTTTTGCAAATTGGCATTTTCCAGTGAAAAGTATTTTGGAAAAAAAAAATCCAAAAGTCTATAGGTTGGCTGCACATTTCCAATTTTCTATTTTTAATTTATTCCTTTGCCACAGAAACTGAGAGTGTGCTAAGGAGTAATGGAGTTAGATTATATTTTCAAGTTTTTCATATTTCATCCAGATTGTTCCTATCCCCAAACAAGGACAGTGTTATTTTCACAAATATTGGTTTTAACCTTAGAAATCATCTGCTTCTTTAATAGCTGGTTTAACTGTTGTTTTTGAGGAAATCTCACCAGAATTTTCTTTTGAGTGTGTGATTCTGGTTGGTGCTTCAGCTGGCCCATCTGACCACAAACCACGAGGATAAGGCTTTAGCCAGGCCTATCATAGAGTCCCTTTCAAACCTAGCCACAAATGATGAGGATAAGTATGGTCTTCTGGCCACAGGGTAATAGTTCTTAAACATGATTAACCTCTCTATGTAACACTGACTCACTGTCAAGGCTTTTAGATTTGTGATTCCTTGGTTTATCATATAGCTGCTCAGGAATACATATTCATTTCTTTTCTGTTATGTGTAATAACATGGAATAGGACTTTTCTCCTTATAGCAGGAGATGGTATATTGAGAAAGGTTGGTCTAGAAGTGATAGTTCTCTGAGAGTTGCCAGGACTGGTAGTCCATCTGGTGAACAGACTGTACCTTGCTAAGGCAAGGGTGAATAAAATGTAATTTTACCACTCACCCGCTTAACCAAAGGAAAACACTTATTGCACTGTTTTGATTTTGGACAGGATAATTTTTTTTGTTATTATTCATTATTCCTTCTCAGTATGAAAAATGTGTGACATATTAATAGAAATATTTTGATTCATTGAAGGCAGGTATCAGACATACCTTCAAGCAATTGTCCTGCATCTTCTTATAATCTTTTCCTTTCAAAACAGTGTAAGAATTATATTTTGACTGGAAGACAAAAAGAAACCAACAAAGTTTCATAAAAACTTATAGAATGAAATTTTAAATAAAAAAAAGTCTTCAACCTTTTGTGTGTGTCTTACTATTTACTATGGCTCTTTCAGCATTGTCATGTTGTTCCTCAGCCTCCTGGTCTTTTATTAATGTTTGCTGTGTGTCAAAAGTTGATAATCATGAGTAAAGATTGTCTGCCCCACAGGCACCTTACAATTTATCAGCAGGCTATTATACAATTTGACCTCATCCAAAAAAGAGCACATTAAACACTATAAAAGGAAGAAAGTGTCCTGAGAGAGTAAAATTAGCAGTCAGTAAATCTACTCAGTGTCTAGTCTTGTATCATTTATGCTGCTGACGTATTTGTGTGTGCACAAATGTTTTCAGTGGTGCCCAATGACAGGACAAGGAGAAATGGCCATAAACTGAAACACAAGAAATGTCACATTAACATGAGGAAGAACTTCTATACATTGAGGGTGGCTGAGCACTGGGACAGGCTGCCCAGGGAGGTCGTGGAGTCTCCCTCTCTGGAGACATTCAGAACCCACCTTGGATGTGTTCCTGTGTAACCTGCTCTAGGTGACCCTGCCTTGGCAGAGGGTTGGACTGGACAATCTCTAGAGGTCCCTTCCAACCCTAAAGATTCTGTGTTTCTGTGTTTGTAGGTATTTGTAAACAGAAATATAGACCTTATTCATGTTTTTGTAACACATATTTCAATGCTCATCTAAATACCCTGAACAGTTTTGTAATTTAGAGTACATCATACCACAGTGAAGAGTGCCTATAAATATGCACCAAAGATCACCGGAGAATCAAATATGAATTTAATTAAAAGGAATTAATACTAAGGCATTTCATCTGATAAGAGGCAGTATCAGTTAGGGACTTAGTAAGGTATATTTTGTAGTCACTGGGGCTTTGGCTTATCTTGCTTCTTCCTGTTTTTCTCAAACCACTGTGTGTGGGATATGTGCGCCAAGGATTGGAGCAGCTAAAAGCTACAGGCAACATTTTGCTTTCTGTTACCCCAGCAGAACTTTTTGATTTCCAAGAGGGTGCAGCCAGGTAACTAAGCACAAAAATGCAAACAGCTGCTGAATTCTATCCCAGATGTGGGGCAACTTTCTTGGTGGTCAGAGTGATTTCTGCCTGTGGAAAACTTTTGAGATAAAATATTAAAAGAAAGAATGTTCAAGGCTCAGATTTACCATCCTCCATATGTATAAACTGTAGCTGTAAGAACTGATGAGAAGTATTCCAGGGCACAATTTATCCCTTCATCTTCTGTATGTCAGAGTTATTATTTTTGTAAACATGCTGAGTCTGCCTCTGATAAAAGGATGAAAGCTACTTTCAAGAGGGTGAGACTGGACCTTGTGATGACTGATGAGAATCCAGACCCAAATCAAAGTACAGGCATAATTAATACAGATGTTGCACTTTGCCTGGACTTGAACATATTCATGAAGACATTGTCAGCCAATGGCAAAAATGTTCTCAGCTGCTCACTGTTTGCTAATGATAAAACAACTATCTAAATTGAATGTTTGTTTCTATTTAAAGGTCAACATGACTGACTAATTCTAAATTATGTAATTATGCTAAGAAAGCAGAGTTAAGAAGCTGCTAACCTGTATCATATGGAGCCAACTGTGAAAATGCAATACTGTTGTTTTGAAAGATTTCTGTTAAATGAGCATCAAGTGACTGTTACCATTGTGGTAATGAGATTGTGCTATTAACAGGATGTGGCACAGACAAAATCTATAAGAAAGACCTTGCACTTTTGAGGGATGTTAAATAACAAAATGATTGCTTGAAAATTACTTTGTGTCACTCATTTTTAGGAGCACTCTTTTGCTCAGTCCAAAGGATGCAACCACATACACGAACAGCCTTCCATCCCCTCTCTCCCATAGTCCTTGGAAAACAGCTTCCTCCTCAAATTGGTGGCACTGGCTTCTGGTACAGATGAACTACTTTCAAAGCAGGCCCAAATAAGCAGATGACTATAAAGTTGCAGGTATTTTATCGATCTATTTTTCCAGACTAGATCATTGTGATTCATTTTTACTGCAGCCATTCCGAAGAGAGTGTTTCATGGATTAAAACTGTGTTGGTGTTAGGTACTGGGAACACATGGAGCAGCAATACAGGCCTTGCCTTCCCTGGAAACAGTGCTGGGTCAAATTGCCATCTCCCTGACATTTTGCTGTTGCCTTTCCCTTGAGCTGTGTAATGTAAAGCTAATCCTTCACGTTCCTGAACCGGTGATCCTGCTTCCCCCAGACTTAGTGAATTCAAACTGTTGTGAGAACAGCCCAGTCCAGTTTGACTCTCTGACGAGCCTTTTCCAAGCAATTCCTCCCACTGCTGCTGCACCGAACAGCCTTGCCACAGCCCTGCGTTTAAGAGGCTGGCATTTTGTGTGCTTCATTTATAAATCCTGTTGGTGGAAACATCTCTGTAGCTGGACCCAGTAGGAGCCTGACACTCTCATTGTGACTAGCTGTTTATTGTGCAAGCTGCTGACTAACTCGCAGTAACTAAAATATAATTTTCCAAAATAGACACAGATGACAAACAGATAATCACTGCAGAGAGCCAATATAACTAAGAAGTACACTCAAGGCTCTTTTAGGTGTACTTCACACCATCATTATAATCAGCAAACGGATCTTAACTCAGGCTGTCACCTACTCAAAGCTATTCCTTATTTTCAAGGCTGTGTCTCATCGTGCCACTTCAGATAAAGCAAAGGGGCTTCAGTCATGTGCTTTGGTTCCACTCAGCTCTGATGGCATACAAACACTGTTCCTTTCTACCTCCCAAATTCTTTTGACTTCTCTATCCTGTCTTCCCAGCTTCCACTCCGACTGAAGAGCTGGGTTGCTTGGGCCAGAGTGAGCAGGATTCCTGCCCACCAGGGCTCAGGGAACTGTTTGACCCCTTAAATCTGGGGTAAGGAACTACTACTTCCCTGTTCTCAAATTTTCCTGCAGCCAGCTTTGCTCTTACACTGGTGTCCAGCACTTACCAGTCTCTCAAAATGGCCACCCTGCATGGCCTTGTAGCCATTGTTTCCTAACAGAGATGGCAGGAGGACATTGATACTTCAGGAAGACTTGGACAAAAATACCTACTATGATGGAGATTTAAAGGAATTCAACTGATACACAAGCAAAAGAAAGCAAACACCTTGACTTAACTTAAGAGGCAGAGGGCAAAGATATCATGAAAGTATTCAGTTATCCTTGACTAGAATAAATAAGTAAATCCCTTGAGAATAGGACCCTCAGCACTTAAGCAACAGTAAAATAAATTAAGATTGTGTGTCTGATAATAAAATACAATGTAGCTTCAGTGTAAGATTTCTTGATACCCTGAGGAGAATGTTTCTACTGAGGCCTCTGGTGCTCATCTAGCTCATTAAATGAAACCTCTAATAGAGAGAAACATCTGAACACACCTTAAAAAAAAAAAAAAAAAAAGTGTACATTTTTAAAAGTATTTATGTTGAATTTAGATTTAGGAATCTAGGGCAGATGTCTAAATTCTGGGTTCAGAGGTGTCACAGCTCTTTGAGCAATGACCCGAACTTGACAGGGCTCGTGAAAAAGCTGCAGAGGCACCAGCCTGGACTGTGGGGGTCATGGGCACATAGTTGGCTCTGTGTCCCCACTTCCCCTCCCAGCCTGGAGTGTGACCATGGTGTTGTCAGTAAAGCCATTGTAAATCCCAGAGTGCACCTCCAGCCACGAGAAGATTTCCATGGCAGATTTTTAAAGGGAACATTTGTTGCCAATAATGGAATGAAAATAAATCCTAATAGCTGGGGAAGAAAGATTATCTATCTATCTATCTATCTATCTATCTATCTATCTATCTATCTATCTATCTATCTATCTATCTATCTATCATCTATCTCTGCATGTATCAATAACTGTTATCTCTCCTATGAAATGAAATGAAATGAAATGAAATGAAATGAAATGGTGCTTTTTGGCCTGCCATAATTAAAAACTGTGGTAAATTCTGTCATACAAATCATAGCACTAATATTAATCATTTGAAAATAAAGTGATAGCAAAAATCCTGACAACAATGTTGCTTTCAAGTTTTCACATTTTGTGGTTTCTTTTTTTTTTTTTGGCTTCAGTTTCATAGAGACTCCAATTACGAACTGCTTTCCACATGCAGTCTAAAAAAATTTTTGACATTAGGGCTGTCAGTGGCAGCCGGAGGTGGTGTCAGAGCACTGGGCTCGGAGTGCGGCAACGCGAGAGGCCGTGTGACACATCTCTTCAGAAAGGCACAGTATCTTCCTCACTACAGCGTTTCCCTCTCAGATTAGACTGACTTGTTAACTCATCCTCCCTGGTATCTTTTTGTTAATGCCTCAGCTTTTTAAGCTGTTGCTCTATTTCTCACTCTGATCAGTCTGGAATCACATTTGTGGTTGGTTCATGTAAAGGAGAGAAAAGGCTGAGGAAATATTCAGGTTCAGGAGATATTTAGACATTTTATGTTCACACAGAGTATGCAACATTTTCTATTAGAGGGAGGTAGGGGAGGTAGGGAGGTGGGAAGGAAGGGAGGTGGGAAGGAAGGGAGGGGGGAAGGGAGGGAGGGAGGTAGGGAGGTAGGGAGGTAGGGAGGTAGGGAGGAAGGAAGGAAGGAAGGAAAGACAAAACAGAAAGAGAGGGAGAGAGGGAGAGAAGGAGACAGGTAGAGAGGGAAAAGGGAAGAAAAAAGAGAAAGAGAAAAAAAAGGAAGGAAGAACCCTCTCACCTTTCATGTTCAGTGCAAGTTACATAGTAGACAATAAAAACTTTTTGAATATACTGTATTTCACAAAAGACTACCAAAAGCTCATTTTCAATCTCTTTAAACAAACGGAAAGAAAGAGACGCTGCTACACAGACTGACCTTAGCAGAATTGCTCAAATTTAGCAATGAAACTGATAGATTTACATGATGCATATGCAGCAAGGCTCTTCGTCTTCGTGTCCTTGTGCTCATTATAAAGGCATGGAGGTAGAGCATGGTTTATAGAGTGATGATAAAATATACCATGGCACCTGGGCTCCCTGCAGAGCTCTGAAGATTTATCTGTCTTTAGATGAGGTACTGTACAGGCAGGGTTCGCTCCCATCACTGCACCAGTGAACTTAAACCTAGACTTAAAAGGATCACTCATCTGGCAAGAAGAATAATTTAGTCTTTACCTATTCCAGAGCCCTCCCATGTCTGTATTTTAATAAAGGACATCAGTTTACACAGTTGTGCTGAACTGTGTTTTTCGGTTGTGTGATTTAAACTAGGTGCATTAGGATGTCTAATGGTAGCTTTATCTCTGCAGAAGCCTTGCTGGAGTTGAACAGACCATGTCTGCTCTTTGTACTAACGCTCATGCAAGAAGACCTTGAAGAAGGGTACATGACTGAAGCCAAACTGTAAGCAGAGCAGTAAATCCATGACACTATTAAGCATTTTCTAAGCTTTGTACTGATATCTTGCAGCCTTAGTTATATTTTTGAGAAAACTAGAAATATTGAATCCTTCCCTGTTCTGTATTTACCATTGGACAAAAATGTATTTTAAATGGAAAATACTTTATCAATCCTATGCTTTAAAAAATTACTTTATTAATGCAATCAAAATCATTATTGCAACCATCCAGAAACTCAGATGTCAATCCTCTTTAGATTGGTGTACAACTGATAAGAAATGAACCTATTTTCTTTTATACAAGGTGACTTTCAGAAGCTAATGGACAGATTATAGAGGGGCAGTTTTAATATATACTAACTTTTACAAACAGTTAATAGGATGGTCTGAAGGATGTTATCAGTATTAGTGTTCAAAATGTGAACACAATGAAATTATGTTTAGTCAGAAATTTATCTTCGTCTGGCAGGGGGTTTGAAACTCAGTAATCTTTAAGGTCTCTTCAAACTGAGACCGTTTGATAATTCTCTGATCTGCTCATCACATGGTAAGGTAGGATTGTTTCAAATGAGATGCAGACTTTCTTGTTATAGCCTTTGAGATAGATATAACAGAAGAAAAAAATGTGACCTCAAAAGGCTGTTGATTGAAAGAGATGACACAACACACAGTTTACTCCCAGGATCCACAATGCATCATGCATACTTACTGTTTGGGAAGGCATATCAACCATATCAAACCTTCCAGCATGACAATACTTGTGTAACCAGAGCAGCTTTAGTGGGATTTCTTAGGGGGTGAAAGAAAAAATGCATTGGAACCTCTTGGGGTCAGACCCTCCCAAGTCATGGGCTATAGAGGGATCTGTAATGCAGTGTAGGGTTTAAATTAGGTCTCCTGAGATCTTCAGGGAGAATAAAACAGGAAAGAACGTATCTATACTTGTAACTTTAGGTTAAGAAGAATGAAAACAAATGGAGAAATCTTTCTTCAGGGGCCTGCCAAGACACATGTTATTTATAGTTCTAAAACTAGTTTCAGTTCTATTTTGAAATATTTCCATAGGGACTCATTTCTAATTGCAAGGCTAAAAATTATAGCGATGGCTTCTGTGTGTTAATGAGCACCTGTACCCTTTCTGGGTGTCTGGGAGTGCCATCCTCCCTCTGTGCTGCCTCATCACATTCCACAGCACTACCATGTACAGGAATATTTCTCCCTTGGACAGTCCTTCTTATCCAGGTAGTACAGGGGAGCCAGCATTTCCACCTGAACAACATTGTAGGAGTCTGAGAGCCACTTCCTCACAGCTGGACTTCCGTACTTATAAAAACACATTTCTTTGTGGTCTCTTGCTCATGAAACAGAATGAAAGCAGAGCAAGTCAGCATACTTTTTATTGTACAGAGAGCCTGACATCTGGCAAGCATCTGGTTGGGAATTCTTATCAGGAAGGGTGGTGGTTAGCAAATTTTACAGGTATAGGACCTTTAATCTGCAAGAGACCTGGGGTCAGAGAATATTAGGCATTATAAAATGGTTTGGTTTTTACCAGGGAAGTAGATGGCTTAACAAGTAGATGACAGCAAGAAGTCTGTCTCTTTGTCTCAAGAAAATCTTGTAGCTCTACGTTAGGATGTTCCAATACTTTGTTGCCAATGGTAATGCAGCCATAATGGCTCAACAAAACATTGCAGTTCTCCGGTTTAGTGAAATATTTCTGCATAACAGAGACACTGTAAATGAGAGCTGGTTTGCATTCTGGATTTCAAATCTGAAAGAAAGCTGCTTTACAGGTTATGTTGGCTTCATGGCACAGGTTTCACTTAGTGGTGAAACAGGGAAGATTATGTTTGAAGAGAGATGGCAGAGTTGGGGAAGCCAGCCACACATACACACAATGGGCCTTGCACAGCCTTTCTGTTGCTGTTGCTACTGTACAACTGCAGAAGAGCAGAATTTCTGTGCAAATGGGAGCTGCTGCTTCTGCTTATCTGGTGATGGCAGCTTTAGAGCAGTGAAAAGTAAACCATACTGTAGGATGATTAATAACCTTTAGGGAAAAATTGTGTCCTGTTCCTAATCCTGCTTGTGGCAGGAGCAAAACTGCAATGTTGTTCTGCATCATCTCAGGGAATGGTGGTATATGCTAAAAGCTTAAGGGATTGTAGGCCAAAATGTTTACACCTGAAGCAGAAATGTTCTTGCAGATACATGTCTCTGGCAGGTATAGTCAGGAGTGGTCATAAAAAGGATACCTGATGATGGCAAAATAAATATATGCTGTCTAAAAATTTAGGAACTGTTTCCTATAACTAGTATCTCACTCCTCTAACAAGCCCATTTTGACTGGGAGAAGCCACTAGCAATATTAGCTATGATCTAGTCCTTGCCCTTAAAATCTACTACTTAGAATAATTTAGCTTCAGGAGGATAACTAGGTGCTTCTGTTCTTTTTTGTTTTCTTTCTGTACTGGACCCATGCTTCGCCAAGCAGCATTTATTCCTAAATAGTGTAATATCTCAGGGGTTAGGATGAGAGGGAAACATTTTGTCTGGAAGGGGTACCTAATCAACTCAAGACCTTTTCAGAGGAGGCTAGGTATGTAGGCAACAAACACATTAATTCCTGTTTTTATTTTGCCTCCTGAAGGTGAATTTCCAGAAGCAATAGCAGATGGCTGGGGTTTTTTTCATTTTCTATCCTGGGGTTGTCACTGCTGGAAAAAAAACTATTGAATCTATTGTAAGGTGGACACACCTTTGGGGTTTTATGTCTCAGCCAACCAGTGTTTGTAAGATGGTTATAGCTTTTGTTCATGAAGACAGGAAATTAAATTTCAGTAGTAGCAGTTCACCTACAAACCATGAAGTTCCTAGTCCATTGCAGCACTCTTCTACTACTGCTAGGATGAAAGCTGAGAAAATGAGTGAGGGAAATAAATTGGTGACTATCTATTGGGCAGAAGTAAGTAAAGGTAAAGCTTTTAGATGAACAGCCATGTGTCTTTTGTAAGGAGTAGAGATTAAATGAATGTAAACATATTCCTGTGGACAGCTTGAAAAAAATGGCAATGTTAAATTCAGGATATATAATACCCCTGGGCCTGTTGATAAAGTGATGGTAAACCTGCAGTATTCTACTGCAGGAGTTTAGGGGTTCTGACTGTCAGGCAGTTCTGTTAATTTGGGTGCAGGTCAGAATCTGGTGCCTCAGTCATAATCTCTGGTGAAGTGACTATCTCAGAGTTTTAAAACCATGTTTTATGGCCTGAATAGTCTAACTATACAGATCAGCCTTTAGATAATTTTATATATTTTGAATTTCTTTTTTAGATTAATTTGCTATTATTTTTCCCATTGTAAGGGGATGACTGGTTGTGAAAAAATGGCCCTTTACTCTTTTATAAGTGGAATAGATTGAGCTTCTCGAACCTTTCACTGTAAAACCTATTCTTTAAATACTTTAACTATTACTTCAGCTTTTCACTGAATGCCTCCAACTTATCTAAAATGAACCTAATTAGTCACCTAGCCCTGTCAATGGCTATTTCAAGAAACTATGTAAAATAGCTAAATATAAGCCCATCAAGCTGTAGAGCTTAAGAGAGGTTACAAGTTTCTACTGTACTTTGTGTGATTTGTAGAGATCTGAGCTCCAAAAAAGAGTTGCCTGAGGAAAATATTTTCTGAAAATGTAGTTTAGGAAGTAGATTTTGATTTCCTCATCCAGATGTCCACAACAACAAATGATTTGTAGGACATAGCACTTATTAATTTGGCTTTGCAATTTCCTTATAAAAGCTACTCAACCATCAAAATCAAAGTCAAGAAAAAGACAAATTCCAGGAAGGACAGGAACTCAGATTTGGCGATGCAAGCTTGTAAATTGGCCTTGTCCTTAGAGAAACCCAAGTGAAAACCTAAGTTCTGGGGTAAAAGAAAAATCCAGTTCCTATCAACACAGAAGAATGTTCAGGTGCACTTCTGGGAATGCAGAAGGCTGACTTTGTGAGCAGTTGAACTACTGAAGCCTGTTTTCCTACGAATTCGTGTCTTCTGCACTCAGAAGATTTTTCTAGCACTAGTTGTAATAAATGCATGTGTGTACTGTTGTAAATATGAAATAAATGCAATAGCATGAGAATGTATGCCCCCATGGACTCACTGGTTTTTACCTTTTCCTTGACTGTCTGACTTGCTGACAAAAGGTGTAGTAGCTGGATTCTGTCCATCTTTTCATCAGTGGAGGTACTTCTTTTTCCATGTGTTTTCTCTTGCTATTCATCAACTTTCACAAAAGTTATAGAAAATTAAATACCCTTCAAGTTTTACCTCGTAAATTGGTTTGAGTTTTTTATGAGCTAAAGAAAGGTTATTGTGCAGGGAATCACAGAGAGGCTGGTCATCCTGGTCGCATCTTGTGACAGCAGACTCTTTTCCACGGGAATTCTTCTTCTTCTACTGAAAAGTTTACTAAATATAAGATAAGTTTCATGTTACTGAGAGTGGCTTTTGGAAACAGGCAGTCAGAGTTCTGCCCAATCAGTCCCAGGAGGGTGGACTGATCTCAACCACTCCAAATAGTCCTCTCGTGTGTATATAAATCTGTTAATAATTAAATAAATTCACTTAGCAGTCTCTCAAGATTGCTGTGTTCCTTCGCTCTGCTATCAGTTCAACAGCGACAGCATCTCCTTCAGAAAGCAGGCCTAAAAGGAGAAATAAAGGAAGAATAATGCAAAGAAACCTATAGCAAATCTTTTTAGCTTATCTCTTTCACTTTCTTTCATTTGCCATTTCACCTTTACTTGAGTTTGAGGCTCAATCTTTTAAGATAATTGCAATTTTCAAGATGAACATGAAATAAAAATTTTTGTGTATGTTGACTGACAACTAGTGCTTTGCACAATTTTCATTACAAATCACATTATTACTCTGAGTTGTATACAAGAAAGAAATCTAAAGGGGTACAATCCTTCTATTACTTTCTTTGCTGAGTGTCAGTATTTTAAGAGACACCAGTATTCACAGACCATTAAAAGCTAAATATTCTGTCTTTTTAAATGCTCTGTGGAATGGAATTTCTAAAATGAACTACCAAAACATAGTATCTAAGCACTGAAGAAGATTAAGGAAGTGATGTTCAAAGTGGATTTGAGAAAAGAAAAATAAGATCACTTGACCATTAATACAGATGTTTTTGAAGAAGATAGGCCTTATATAATGTATTTTCATTGTTGCATTCATCAGAATTATCAAGCTTGCAGCAAAGACCTAGTAAAATTGGACCTGACTGCCTTGTTGTTTAGAGCATGTTTAACTTACAGCTTTAAAAAATGAATGAAGAATGAAAATCATGACTGTGGTCAGATTCTTCCAAATTGTTTTAGCTGTTCTTTATTTCATCTCACTGCTCAGCTGCCTGAATCCGGATGGAAAGATCAAATACCCAGAGAATGGCATAGAAAGAGCCATCACAGGGAGAAGAGGACATCCAGTTGGACTGATGTAATCACCCAAATGCCTCTCCAGCTCAGCTCTAATTGAGGTTGTCATGACTTGGCAGAGCAAAAGCAAATTTTGTTGATGAAATTTTCATCACTATTAAATGAGAGGATCAGCGTTATGTAAGATCACCAAGTGGGTAGCAGAAATGAGGAGGTTATGCTGTTATCTGAGCTCCTTATCTTGCATCTATAGAATTTAAAAATTCAGGTCCAACTCCCTTTCTGGGGTCTTCTTAAACAGAACTCTTTCAAGACTGCTCAGGAAACTAACTGGTTGAAGCAGATGTTTGGCTTAACTCACAAAAAGGCAGCAGATCCTCAGCACTCCTGCGTTTTTGGAGGAGGATGGGGAAACACTGGGGAGTCCAAAAAACTCTGCCCCTCACTGAGTAGCAAAGTTTCTGGTATCATTTACTACATTTATCAGCTGTAACTGAGGGATACAAAAAACCAGCCTTGTTTTGTGGAAATGAAGAGATTTTTCATTTGTATTGCTTTAAAGTCTGAATGGAAAAGCTGAAATAGTGCAGAGGGGGTCAAAGCACAGATCTGGATCTCTAGCAAACTTGAGGTCCTTGAACAACTCTCTCTCTTTTTGTCCTTTGATTTTCTTTTTTTTTTCTTTTTTTTTTTTCTTTTCTTTTTCGGTTTGAACCTGATTCTAATAAACAAGAATTAATGGTTAATTAGAAGCAATGGAGTTTCGTTTTTTCCCTTCTCCTTTGCTCATGAAACTCCTGTTGAGTGTGATACCCTGGCATAAAGCTTCCTTCACAGCAGCATTAAGGAATTCTTTTCACTTCTGGAGTCTGTGAGTTTGGTAAAAGTCTCTTCCTTACCCTGAGGTCAGTGATGTCTGTAGTTTAATTTAAGGCATTAGAGAGAAACAATTAGTTTGCCTGGTGCCTAAACTGCTGCTGAACAAACAACCGCAGAAGCTGAATCTTTAAAAAACTCCTCACGACTTTATTTATCTGGACTCTCAGTTGCCATCCAGATGCAAGAAATTACTTTAGTTCATTTTAATTCTTGCCATTTTCTCAGCATTGTGCTACTTTAAGAGGCAAATAAATGCAGCAGGAAGATACCTATAGATGTGTTCAGCAGCTGGAGGGTTTATGATCTAACCTAAAAAATGCAAGTTAGTTTTCTTGTAGTAATTAATACCAGCAACATTTCTACTAAATGCTTCTGTGTGCCTCATAGAGCTCTTCATGTCTCAGCAGTGGGTTGAAGCTCTGAGGGGCACAGTTTCACTCACCAGTCATGAGTTTTGCTGAATGGGTTTGTAAACCTCAGTGAACACTCATAAAACTAAGTCCCAGGCTTCACAACAACTCCTAATTTCAGTTTTAAAGGAATCGGCCTAACCCACACTCTTTAGCAGATATAAAATTTATTTTACAGAAGCAGAAAGACCACGAGGCATTTTGGTAGAAGGATTTTAAGCCTTGAATGATGGTTAAACACTCTTTTTTTCCAAATGCAAAGATCCCTGCCCTGTTGCAAATAGTATCGTGTGCTTCTTTAACTTAGTCTTAAGATAAAATCAGCCCATGACTGAAAAAATAATGGTCATCTTGGAGAAAATAAAGACCTAATATCTTGGACTAGATACTTGAGGCTTACATCAATAAATATTTTCCACTATGGACACAAAGAGTTATCTGTAAAACTTAGTACTAATGAAAAAAATAGCAGAGGGAGAGACAGTCCATATTGCCTTTCAACCAACATCGAGGATGTACTTGAGAATGTAGATGTTCCTGTAACTGTAAAAACACTGTATTCTGGTAAACAATCCAAATTCATTTCAAC
Organism: Orthonyx spaldingii; assembly: GCA_013397795.1. Lineage (NCBI taxonomy): Eukaryota > Metazoa > Chordata > Aves > Passeriformes > Orthonychidae > Orthonyx > Orthonyx spaldingii. The sequence goes on along the minus strand of VZTJ01005836.1, from coordinate 2,064,613 downwards.
CACCTGAGGCCCAGGGGAAAAGTGATACAGTCTCTGTCAAGCCCACACTTGGTGTTATGTTTTGCAGTATTTCAGGAAGAGGCACAGTGCTTACTGTTATGCAGAAGAGAAAAAGTACATTTATTTTCACCATGAGGTGAACTTTACACCATTACTCAACTTTGTGAAGTAGCAAAAACCTACAGTACACATCTTTTTTCTGAGCTACTATCCCAACTGCTGATGATAGATAATAACATTGTGATTTGTTTGGATTAAAACCAGTTAAAAAAAAAAAGGCACAAAAGAATTGTCTGTATCATCTGCCATACAGATGAGACTAAGATTTTCCCACAAAAGCATACATAGGGTCTGAATAATTTGAGGATGGAGTTGAGAGAGATAATGGGAAAAAAGATTAACAATGTGTATTCCAGAGGCTTCCAGCTGGACATGAAATGAAAATAATGACTGTTAGGATGTCAATCTGCTCTTTGATAAATCTCATAATTATTATCAGACCCATATCTGATAACAGCTGGCTATAAGAGAGGAATCAAGCTACTTCTACCAGCTTACTTTGTTCATTGTCTTCTTCACCTCAGGCTGATGGAAAAAATTAATGTTATTTAGTTTGACCTTTCTTTTTCACAGGTCTCTTCTTTTATGGGTATACTTGATGCAATGAGGAGACTGCATGTTGAATTTTAAAACTGATATGGTTGGTTTCAAAGCCTTGAACATCAGACATATATGACTAGAAAGGAGATTTGCTGTTTATTTCAGTCGAAGCAAAAATGCCAAGTGCTAATAGGAAAAAAATGTTAATTTCTTTTTGCTAATCCTGTTTTACTGGAATATCTTCTTCGACTGAGAGAGCTAAACTGAGCATCACTGTTAAGAGTGGCAGAATTAAGTCCTTTCACATGTTTTCCTGTTTTAAGTAAGCCATGTTAGCCAAACTGGTGATAACACGATAGCACACTGCTTGTCCCAAATAGATTCAGGCAGAGCATTTGTGCAAATGAAAGGAAACCTCAGTTTTAACTTCAGCTTCATGTAGTTTTTACCATTGTTCAGACTTTATGTAAAAAAAAAAAAATCAATCAAGGTGAATATTTGACTTTTAAAAGCCATTTATATATTCGTAGTCTCCAGGTCCCCTTGATATTCAATTCACACATGCTCTATTGAAAAATATCTCTCTCAGCTACTTTGAAATTTAGACAATCATAATCTCCTGAATGTATAAACTCCCAAGTTCTTAGGTACTTGTGAAATTTTACTTCCCCTTAAATCTATAGCTGTTCTGATAATCTAAAGTACAAACATCTCTGCTGTCCGCTAAGCACAACTGAAATAGTTAAGATCCTTGATCAAGGAACTGTTCTCACACTTCTGAGATGATTTGCTAAGCTAAATAGAAAGCTCTGGTAAAAATATTTTAGGCTAAAAATCTTCTTAATTTCTAAAATTGCTATTGGATATGTTTTTGCAAAATCACATTTGATTCAATAAACATAAACATAGAAGAAGTTTGTTTGCCAGTTATTCATCCAAATAGACATACCTTTCTGGGCATAAAAACAAAGACACTTACACAGAACTGAAAGAAATTACAATGTAAAATACTATTAAACAGGCTTTTTAATTTTTTAATCACAGATGGTTTAATATGAGTAAGCTGAACTTTTGCTTGGCTGTTTCATTCACATAATCTCTACCTTATTCTTTTTATCCTTCTGCTATGAGTAGATGGAAAACAGGAATCTCGAATTACTATCCTGTGTTTTTCACTTAGTCTCAATCCATGTGGACTTCTACAATTATTTGATTGTCTTGTTCAATACTTCACTTCCTCATCTATCAGTGAATAAAGTCTTGTAAAATTGGGTTCTGAAACTACTACTAGATCTATTATTGCTTCAGAGAAAATTCCTATTTCTGTACAGACTAGTATAAACACCTGTATCTTAAAATCCATTGGTGAGATCTTGTGAAGTTAGGTGGGAATATGAAAAATTTAGGTGAAACAGTGTTCCTGCATGGAAAACCAGACAGAACAATCTGCAGATTGTTCATTCACATAGTCACCTAGCAGTTATTTTTCTTCCTGAGCTCTTCCTTGCTCAACAGGTAATGTTTTGCTTCTGTGAGTGCTCCAGGTATAGGCTCAGAAAGAAGGTACTGAAATGTAGCAATGATCCCAGACTGCTCACAATCCAGGCTAAACTGGGGTGTATTGTATCAAAGACCAAGACAAAAGAGCACATGTTTCCTTCCTGTTGAGACCTTGGAATTAATTCTGTCATGATACCTCAGTAAAGTTTTAGCAAAATTTGAAATGGGCCAACAGATTGTAGAGGGTTATTGAGGTTTCAGATGTGTGTTTGTGCCAGCAGAGGTCTTTTTCCTTCTTTCTCTTCATCTCCTTCAGTTTCACCTCCCTTAACACCCGTCCTATCTTTCAGAGCATGGGATCCTGATTGGTGTCTTTTCCCTTCCCCTCTTCGCCCATCACAGCTGCATACCTTTGTGACTCTGCAGGCCTCCTCTCCAACATTCTTCATTCCCTTACAGTTAATTGCTTTCCACCTCTTCCAGCATGAAATTCCACTCTGCCTACCCCTTCGTCCCCATCCTTCAGCACCCTCTGACCATAGAGGTGTAGAGACAGGACACTGCTGCTCCACCAAAACCAGCCTCTGGCTCGGAAGATGTGGGAAGTGAAAAAGAAACTGGTTTGCCCATGTCTAAAGCTTAAACTGATAATGTATAGTTTTGGTGCCTGTGCTTACTGTATCACAAAATGCTCAGTCTTACCCTGTTCAAAGCCTTTTTGGGCTCTAAATTCCACTGCATTTGGTGTTCCACACTTAAACAGTAGTCACCTCTGAGAAAATCTGTGTATATATAGAAAAGAGGATATTCTGACAAAGATATTCACTGGATGAATGATCTGCAGCAAAATTGTAAAATGTTATTCATTGAGTTCAGAAAAAAATATGGCAAGTGATGTAACTACAGGATGTTTCTTTTTTGACTTGAAAGAAGTTAGTGGCTCAGCTAAGGTTTGCCCAAATACTTCATAGTTTTGGATTTAAAGTAAGGACCTTACAGTTCTGGATAAACATCAAAAATCATGCTTTCTGAGACATGTACTGTTACTAAAAAGAACAGCTAAACATTTAAAAATACTATATTAAAAAGATGGTTATTCCAAGACCTATTTTAAAAATATATATTTAAAATATTCATACGTACAGAATAGCAGCATAGAATCAAAAGCTAACAAAATTCAACTCAATTTTTAATGTAAACTAACACAAAAGGTGATTGAAGTTTTCCAAAATTTGAAAATGTTCTGAAAGTGTAATTGGAATGCCAATGTAGAAGGAAAGTATGAGATTAATTTTTGGAAAAATGACAAAAAAATTTGCTATTTTCATCCACTCTACCACTCTGCAACATATATTTGTCTATTTAAAATTACATTTAAAATGCAAAAATCATTTAAACTTCAAACTTCTGTGATATTTTCAAGATATCCTTACATCATAAAAACATCCCAGCAAACATACAAAATTACCGTTTCTACCTTTAAAAAAAGAAATAAAGAAAAATATTTTCTCATTGCCGAATTATTCATTTATAATAGTCATAATTATGCACCACTGACATTTAGTAAATATACTTACATCAACATTTCCATCCAGATATCCACATTTCACCATTAAATATGATTAAACTAGTATTAAATTCCTCCTCAGAATGAAACCCCATACAACTGATAATTAAACAAAACAGTAATTAAATTAGATCAAACTATTCAGTGAGGAAGCCAATAAAGTACTACTACTACTAATAATAATAAAAAATCCAACTATTGAAAAGTTACCACTGTAAATAAAACTGTATTTTGCAGTTTGTTTCATGTTCACCATTATTCATCCAGGGATTCAATGGTTTCGGGGGAAGACATAATTGGGATATAGAAGAGGGTGAATTATTAGAGGAGGATTAAAATTTCCAGAATGAATGAAAATTCCAAGAAATAAGATTCACTTGAAGCATAGACAAGAAAAACATACAAACATATTGTCTGCAAAGACCACAGTATTTCAAGCCAGGCTGTAAGACTCAAATGAGAATTATTTCAAATGAATGCTGGAAAAACTGAATCGAGCAATTGGTTGTTGTCTGCATAATTCAAGTTTTATTAAGTATCTTCTCAACGTCTTTGCTTTATTCTCTTCCTTTCACACACAAAGATCTGCATATTCACCCTAGTTATGGAAAGGAGATTTTTAAATATCTTTGACAGGACAAAATCTTATAGGAAAAAAGAAGTCATGGAATGACAAATGCCAGAATTGTCATGTAAGGATAGTTTTCCCTCTAAACCTTTGTGAATATAAATGTTAGAGCTGGAAGAAGAAATACAGATCCATTTGCTATTAAAATTTAACTCTTGACGATTGTTATCAATATTTCTGGAGAAAAAGACTGAAAAACTAGAATAAAAATTGAAAAAAACAGGTTAAAACCCAATGAAATATAAACGTGTATTTCCTACAAAACTAGAAAATGCTTTAACATGCTTAATAAGGAATTAATGAAGATCACTAAAACAGGGATCTCTAATTTCGTGTATCGAAATAGAGAGCTGTATCCTTGTTGGTCTTTAAAGCTTACTGAAGTGTTTTGATGATGCAGTGAATTATTGCAGTTGTGCTCTCCACTCCAAATGTGCAGCTGAAGATCCCTTTTTCCAGAAATATAACTGACAATGAATGTGGTCAAGACAGCATGACATAAGGAAGCTTTGAGTCAGTTTTTTATTAATAGGAAGAAAAGTTTCTTAGTAAGGGATGTTAACTATTTTGCTAGTGTCCAGTGGCAAGGAGAGATGTTTGTCCTTTCAGAACAGATACAGTTTTGAGAGGAAGTAAAATTTCTCAGGTACTTCAGAGCTTGTGAGCTTGTATATTCAGGCAGTTATGATCTCAGGAATTCTGAGGTAGCTGATACAGAAATTTTTAAAGGTTCTTTGGTGTTAAAATGCACAGAAGGTGTTCAGTAGGACTTATGAAGTAGAAAAGTAATTAAAGATCCTAAAGCTCGCACTAACAATTTTGATAGGCATCTACCTGCACCAGGTACTTAAGTGTCACAGTTTCTCAGACAATATGTGCACATTGCTAGAATGTTTCAATCATTATATGCATACAGCCCTGGAATAACGGAGCACCTGATCACACCAAAATGAGAATGAACTAAACTTTAGGGCCTTCTTTCTCCCAGTCAGCCTGTGTTGCTACAGGGAGATGTTTGTATAAGGCGAGTTTAGTAGAGTGTGCTGTAGGCATCCTGAGAAATGGATGCAGTTATTGACCCCTGAAGGCTATTCAGGAAACTTGGAAAACCATTGGAAATTTCTGGATCAATTTCCACTCCTAGATACACAGTTAAAGGGCCATTTGTTAATAATTAATCACATCTTTTTGCCTTGTAAATGGTCACTTACTGGTCTTCCCCAATGCTATTTGACTCCAAATCCTTACTGCAAGAGAATGGGCACTCCTTCAGAAGCAGAGGACACAGACTGGAAAGCTTCAAACCTGATTTAAAACAGATGAACAAAAGAGCATGAAATGGGTATTGCCACATTTGCACGAGTGACAGACTTACTGATTAACTGGTATCATAATTTGCTTTCTTTTCACAGATATATCTGCACCTGAGGTGATGCACCGTATCTTTTCCTCTATCTCTATTTTGAACCTTGTTGTTGAGCTCCGTTCTAACAGGAACGCCCTGCCCTGCATACTGGCTGTGGTGGTGTGAGCAAACCATTTCCTGTTTGGATTAAAGATGATTATTTTCAGCTGATGCAAGCGGTGCGAAGGGAAACATCCAGCAGCAAGTCTAGCACGGCTCCTTGCGGTGTGGCTGCAACAGGCTGCTCTCTTTGCTTGCCAATGCACACCAGGATCTCTTGAAACATGAGGAGCCATGCGTGCCTTGGCCCCCAGCACAGCTAGAGAAGGTGAGACTGATGGCAGAGCAGATGACAATAGTCCATTCCAGTTTCCCACCTTCCATAAGCTACACAATATAGTCATGGACCTGTACTTCTTGTGTGTGCGTGCGTGCGTGTGTGTGTGTGTGTGTGTGTACCTCAGTCTGCTCATGCAGCTGATCTGTTGGAAAACTACTTAACTTTCCGGTTTTTGCATGCAGATTTTACTTGGACAGCATAGATTTGCTTTGGCTATTTTACATTCAAAACAGCAGAAAACTGAGCTTCAAAAAACCCAAACAAGCCTCTCCCTAAAAGAACCCCCCCAAACCCAATGAAAAGGAGACGGAGAAATAATTGTCTTAACTTTGCACATTCCTGAATTACTGCATGTTCACTATCTCACCTATCTATTCACTCAACCTTCGAGCTTGATGTATTTTCTTCTGAACACAGATACCTATTCCAGCACTCCAGAATGACAGCTCTTGGGCCTGATGTAGCACAAGATAAATCGGGGTAGTTTTGCTGAAACTCAAATGTTTGAACAGAAGGGTTGTCTGAGATTACAGGCAGAAGTTGCTCTTCTGTCTCTGCAACAATGTCTGAGAAACCAGACATAGGTGCAATGACAAGTATTTGTTAAATGAAAGTGTGGCTTTTGAGGTTTCACAATAGGGCAGAATTCCACCAGAAAACATATTGAACACTCATGATATTCTTTCCTAAACTTGATTCCATTTGCGTTGTCCATTGCACCAAGTTAAGGCCACTTCTGTGAAGCTAAGGTTAGTCCATATAGTTTTGCTTAAAAAAACACGACTAACTTTTAAAATTCTCTGGCTTGGAGTGGATCAGTCACTGCCTAGTTTGTGCTACAGCTGACTTCCTGTGCAACCATGTTCATGTACCTTACACAGCATATTTGTAGTTTCTCACATCTCTTAAAATAAGAAGTTTGCAAAAATCTGCTGTAATTAAACAGTGGACAGCACACTGTCAGGTAGAGACCCAGGTACATGAATAACATGCAAAAAAAGAAACCATGTTTCTTGAAGCATGACAGTAAGGGGGATGATTTGGGTGCTTTTCCCTTCTTTTTTCCCATCTGTTCTCAATTATAAGAAACTCCTCCCACTAGTTTAAAGGAAAAAAGTACACCCTGCAAAGCCTCTCATCTCTGTACAATATGTGACATCTGTATGTAACAGATGGGCTTTCAGGTCTCTTCATCACTAGCTTTATTTCCCAGGATCTATGACTGCAGCACCTAAGAACCTATTCTTGATGTAAAAGCAAACTCAAAATAAAAGGGCCTTACACTCACTGTCCCTGTCCCTGTCCCTGTCCCTGACCTCATATCAAGTGGACAGCACAATGCCATCCACCATCAAAGTCTTTATTTCCTACCATGCAATACCTGTGATTAGGGAGAGAAAATTAATTTTCTTTTCAGCCACAGGAAATTGTTAGTGAAGGCTGATTTTTTCTTCTCCGTTTTTTTTTTTCTTTCTACCAGCAAGGTCTGGACAAATGTTTTTGTAGTCAATGTAGTTGGGCCATACTTAGGGTCTGCTGCCTCAAAGTGAAAAAGTAGCATTATTCATTTCACACTGGGCCTTGTGCAGATGAGAAGAAGATCCAACACCCTCACTTGTGACAACGATTATCCTGTTATGAGTCAGAGTGACAAATTCTGTGCATACTCCACACATAGGGACACCATAGCTGCCTACCCTCCCACAGGTCTTGCCTCAGTGTTGAGCCTGATAGAAAACAGCAATGACTCGACTGGACACAGTTTTCAAAGTAGTGAGTGCCTCTGAGCATCTTATGTAATACTTGCATAGACAACCTTATCTGCCTTAAAGAGGGGATCATTCCATAACGCATGTCTGGTCTGAACTTAGAAGCCAATGTGCCCACCCTAAGCTTTATTTTGACCTAAAAATGTAAGCCCAACATTTTGGTCAGCTCTCTGTCAGTTTCTTTAAATGACTTAAAATATCTGATGGCTGTGATTCCCCTTTTCTCCTTCATCTCATCTTTTCCACCTTTCTGCATTCTGATTATTTCTTTTCCTGTGCCTGACTTGGTCCCTGAGCTCCTCATTCCATGGCTTCTCAACTTTTGGTTGCTGCCCACACTTGGATCTCTGTATTTACCATGCAATAGCTTTTCCTGCAAGTGTGTCTATCCCAGCAGTGCATTTCCCTGCATTCTCACTGCCTTTTTCTCCATAGCAGCCAACATTCACTCAATCCCTGAGTGACCGACGGATGTGCTGCTGCTGAGAGGGACCTGCAGATGTGTTGGTTCTACTGCTTCTTGTTGTCACACAGTCCCTTTACACTGGTAACCACTCAGAGGAAGGTGGGAAAGTTCAGGACTGTCCTCTGAGCAGCTATGCATCGTATCTGTGCAAGCAGGCATTTTATGCAGTAAGATGTGAAGAAAAATTAAAATGAGGATGGGAAGTTTCCTGTGCAACTTATGAAAAACAAGTATTTGACTAAATATTATGTTTGTCTTGCATATTTGTTTGTTTTAGTTTTTTTTTTTTTAAACCTGCAAGCCACAGAAACTGGAGGAGACTTAAACTAGGGAGAGGAAGAAAGAACGATGAACAGTGGTTATTGAGCAGCTGATCAGAGAATGGGCCAGTCAAATCATTTTAAGATGACATGGGAACAACTATTTAGCTCACAAGCTTACATAGTGTATGCAAAGATGCTAACCTCAAACCTAGCCAAAGGGCCTCTTTGCAGATCCTGGACTGATTTGTAGTTTTGGGCAGTGCTGTGGAATTCCCACCTGTAATACACAGCTCTAGCTCCTGCAGGAGGACACAGAAAAGCAAATTCTAGTTCCACTATTACTTCTTGTGGTTCCTATATGCCATTGTACCCAACACTGATGGAACCATCCACATATGGCTTCTTCCACTCTTGAACAAAGCTAACATTTGGGATGGCTATTTTCTACAACAAAAGTAAAAAGAAAACCCTGTAGTTTCATCATCTTCAGTAGACCCTACCTGAAGTTTTCTCTGAGACATAGAACTCATCAGAAAAACACTGTCTTGCTAGAAAAAAAAAAATCAGGCCTATATTAAATATCATAAGATCTGTTATCTTCAATTCACTTGGCTTCTCTTCTTCTCACTCTACTTCTCATTTTACTTTTGAGTATTTTTAATTATGTTGTAACTGTCAAATCCATGCTATAAATGAAATTTACAATATAAATCTTTCATTTCTAGCTATTCAAAACAACATAAAATTGTTTTATTTCACTCCAAATCCAATATTTTATTCAAAGTCAGAAATAATGTAATTTCCCATTTAATTCAGAGGCTAAAGTGTCCTTAAAATGATATGATATCTGAGAAGAATTATAGCATGGACAGCATCATTCTTCTTACCTGGACATCCCATCATAGCATGATGATACAGGTTGTGAATACCAAGTTTTCTTTGAGATAAATGTTCCTTGTCTATGGAGTCACTGACTCATCATAGAATAAGTGAATTCTAAGTCACTGAGCTCTGGCTGGTTTCATGATCAAAAAATTTCTATCATACAGCAATTGAAGCCTTACAACTTCACTCTGTCAACGAGCAGGGAAAAAAACTGGTGAGAGTTATGGAGCAGATCAGTGGCTGAGGTAATGGCTGTACAGAGGTATCATTCTTATTATGCATTTCACCACCTGCTGATTGTCCTCCTACTTCTGGGTATTTATAGGAAAAGAGACTGGTCATTTCATATAAGACCACCATAATAATGATGGACACTCAATTTCCCTCTTGGGATTTCTGATTATCAGACCTTATTTCAGTAAATCTAGTGATTTTATTTCATATAATATAATGAGCTTATTCCTTTCTCCTGTTAAGTGTGTGAATTTAGAGAATATTTTATATTTTTTTTGTAACCTTAGACCCTCATGTTGACAATAGTACCAGTAATACAGATGTCAATTTTTCATGCTGAAGACTCTTTTCAGTTATTGACCTTTAAGCTCAGTCTTAAAAATCTTCAGTTTAGTCAAAGAAAAAGTGAAGTGTTAAGCAGAATTTCCAGTATTTTCCAACAAGTGAGTGCAACTGGAGTCCAGACAAATCAAAGGTAATGTGTTTGCCTACCCTTACTCCATACTCATATTAGTGTCTTACTGGATTTCATCTTTATTTGAGAATTCATGTTGGCAATTGTTTATTGAGGATTCAGCTTTCATTGTGGGCTTATGTTTGCACTTCAAACCTGAACATGCCTGTGAAAAGCACAGTGCACACTGCCTTCCCTGAGTTTTTCAGGCAGATGTGCAAGTGGTATTATTTATGCTTTAACTTAACACGTATATACCACATTTGAAGCGAGATGGTGTGGCAAGAGTACAAGATTACGAATGGCTTTCATAGCTCACTCTTTCCCAGAGGGTTTGCTTGCACCTGTTTTTTACCACGAAAAGGACGTTAAACTTTCTGATATGTGACCAAGTTGCAAATGAAAGATCTTTGAGATAAAAAGTGATATGATTGACTTAAAAGGTCAAAATCTAATATTTTAGTCTGTCAGTTTATGGTGTGATAATTTCACAGAAACATCAAAGATACTGTGTGACCTCCCAGAACATATTTCTCACCTTGAGTGACTTGTGGCTCTCCTCAGATTTCATGGTCCATCAACACACACTTCAGCTGTGTTCCTTTAATAACGGCAGAGAAGGTTGACAGAGCATTTATCTTGATACTTGACTTGCTGGGGTGCAGCTTTTACAGCCAGCATTAGGGAATGGTGTGCTACTCTGCCCATTGCCCTCAGGAAAGAGCCAGGAGAGCCTTAAAACAACACATGACTAATTTTGAAACTTTTCCAACTGATCAGTCAGTTGAGGAATTGCTATAAATTTGTGTAAACCAACAGGCAGAACTTAACTCTTGAATTTCAGGAGCCTGTTTTGAGACTGAAACCCAGTATGCTTTATTTCCAAGAGGAGCTATGCAGCACCTCATTTCATAGCTATAAGTGGCTCAGTGTCATTCACATCTCATCCAAGCAATCCTCCTTCATATACAAAAATATATACTTTGGGAACTAGATCCAAAAAACCTGGTATGAAGTGCTGGGACCTTCCTTGTGTACCCCAGGAAATGGAGTGAGCAGTGAGTCCTCAATCAACCATGCTGCATTATGGAACTCATACGATGGTTTTTTAAGCAGGCAGAGGGAGACCAGGATGAGATGATTGTGTTGATGATTGGGTCACCAGTAACTTAACAGAAGAACAAGAATGTGTCTGCAAGTATCTTGGTGATCCTATGTTGCTCTACTGCAACCAGCCTTCTTTTCTCATCTTGTGGTTCTCAGTTTATAAAACACTGTCTCCAAAACATGGGCACACATCTTCAAACACATACTTACAGGGCTACTAGGAGTAGCCTGAGTAGTCTGAGAAAGAGGATTTCAGTATTTGGGATGTAGAGTCAGGAAGGACACATCAGAAGAGTATTCCTGGACTTAGACAGGAAGGGCTGCACATAACAACCATGCATGTGGTGGGTGATGTGGGAACATGTACCATGAAATCCAGAGCTCTTGGGAAGGAGTGAGAGGACCAGGGAAAGGAGACAGCACAAAGTTTTTCTTAGTCTCTTCACCAGCTCCTTGGACCACACCCACCACACCCACACACATTCTGCCTGGTTATTCTCATCTCGATATACCTGTGGTCTTACTGGTACCCCTGGTACTGTTCTGTTACTCCTCATTCCCTCTCACTCCCACTCATGAGGATGGGAGCACAAAACAGATTCACACTGAAATATACCATATGATAATGCACTCAGCATTCCTCACCCCCACCAATTTCCTTTATTTTAAAAAATATTAGAACACTAACAACAATAATGATGGATTTGCTCTCTGGTACTTTGTAAGGGTTCTGACCCTTTAGCAATCTGCACTTGGGAAGATTTATCAGTTTGTGGTCTAGGGAGGAAAAAAGTTCTATTTAAGATTATATTTTGCATCCATGTAATGCAATAATGGAAATTTGTCCAGTGGTTATTCCAAGGTATGATACAACTTGGTTCTGGTATGTTAGGGAGCACAGAAGGGGTCCAGCACAGGAAGAACTGAAGCATTTAAGCACGTGCAGTTGCTATTTTTCATAGGATTTTTATAATGATTCTACACAATGGGCAGAAATTTCTCCTAAATAGTCATTCTAGTCTATTGGGTAATTAATATGCATATTGAAAAATTCTAAATATATATTTAATCAACTAGCTACATAAAATGCCTGAAGCCCTGAATACATATGAACCCAATAGACCAGAACAGCTGAAAAAAAGCTTGCTCCAGGCTCTGGGGATACATTCCATGCAGTTTGCTTTTAAAATAGTCTAGAATGGACTTGAAGAAGCTGGAACAGCTTTAAAGAAGGGTCCTTTCTTCTCATATCACAGATGTAATCTGAATTAAGGCAGCAGAAGGGAATGTGAAGGTTTGCCTGTAAGGGCACTCCAATAATTAAGATAGCAACCCAGGACTTGAATCCCTTAGGTGCTCTTCCAGGAAAGTGCAGCTGTGATCCTTACACAGCCTGTTGTCTGAAATTGTGCCTCAGTTTCCTCTTTTGTAAAATGGAACAAACTACACTTACCCTCTTCACATCCTTGCGGGGTGTGTTGAAGATAAATATCCCAAGACACAACAGTGAAAGAGAGGTGCTCAGGTCTCCCTGAAAACCAGGGAGAGGAGCCATTCTAAGTGCCCCTCACACCCTTGAAAATCTCACCTATATTTTAGTGATAGCTATAATGCACTTTGAGACCTTTGGAGGAAAGGTGTTACAGATTTGCAAAGCTGTTGGGGAAGACGGAGTAAAAATTGGCTAAAAGGTCAACTTCAGAAGCAAGGAAATACAATATGAGGATAACCTATGGCAAACACCCTGAAGGCTACACCTGGGAATATGGGAGAATGAAGTCAAATCATGCCTTTAGATAATTCTGAGTTAAAGGTGGTATTATGCAAACATAACAGCAGAGGAAGGTGACCTATGGCATCTCAGGGGACCAGAAACTGGTCATTCATTCTTCAGTTAACCATACATATGTAAAGGCTTCTCTGACCACTCTGATGTGGGTCATCTCAATGAACAGCTTCTCAGTGGTCATCTTTTCTTTTCTGGAAAAGAACACATTTCTATCCAATAGCCCCTACTGAGGGAAGAACAAAGATTTCTACAGTTTCAGCTATATGCTTATTTGCTCAGTACTCTCAGATTTTATTTCATGGCCAAAAATGCATCATAATTTCCCCAAACAATTCAGCTTATGAACATCACCTCTTAAATCTGCTCTTATGCATGCTGCAGTAAAGCTGTAGTAGCACACTGCATTCTGTGGGAAATGCTTGGGACCTGAAGAGGCCTAAATTTACATTAGTGCATTTATCTTTCTGTCACTCAACTTTGTTACCTACTTTCCATCACTCTGCAGTTGAATGATCTCAAAAAGTAGGTCTGAAAGCAGACTCCAAATTTTGGTTTAAAACAAAGAGTCTTATCCACAAGGAACAAAATAACAATAATTGCTAAAGGCGCTTGAACAACGTTGTAAAGAATGTTAGTAATAATTCCAGGTGTATTTAGGTATTAAGCTGAAATCAGAAAACCACATTATATTTATGGCTTTTAAAAGCTAAGCTTAACTTAAAAATAAAAATTGGGAAATACAAATTAATTTTTATTAGTTTGTTTCAGAAGAGAATTCTTAAGTGAAAAGTACTATATATAAAGCAAAAAAAAACCCCAAAACCTTATTGTGATGTTCAGATAAAAAGAATTATTTGGTTGCTGAAAATAAGAACTTGGTTTAGGGCAATTTCCCTTTTATTACCAAGACGAGCTGTGATAATTAAGGTTTTGTAAACCATGATTTACAGCCTTCTGGATATATTCTCACCACATCCAAAAGAAAGATCCTTGTCTCAAAAGCAACAGTCTAAATAACTAAAGAGGTCTAAAGGAGTTCATCATACAACCATAATGGTCAGGATAATTAATACACTTTTTTAATTTTAAGTTTTAATAACACAGTTAGTTTGTTAATCTATTTTCATATAGGATGATCACCACATAAGCCATTACCAGTTAGTGCCTGCAGGTTGCTAAAAGAAATGGGTTCTCACATGGATTTGAATCCACACAGTTGAAATGATGTCACAGATTGAGACAAGAAAATTATATAATTCATTGGTGAAATGTCTAAATGAAGCAGAAAAAATAGGGTGAAGAATTTGATCTTCCCAGGGCAACATTTGTAATGGCACATCAAGGTTCCTTCACAGTGAGTGTATGGAAGACTCGATTTGTGGGAGGTAATCAGAAGTCAAATGATCACTGTAGTCAACTTGTTAGCTGGGAAATTCTAGAAAGAACCAGTCAGAGTTATGTAACTGAACATGAGTTCAAAGTTGGAAACAAGGTGCTTGATGATTTTCCTTTGTAATTGTGCAGAAACATGTGTGTATATAAAGCATCAGTATAAAAATAACCTTAAAAGGCTGGTCAGAAAAACAGAGACTCTTGGTTAGGTGAAGCCTTATAGACAAAGACATGATGTTTACATTTAAAGTGGTGTTGAAGAGTAAAGAGAATTTGGTTTAAAGGGTGAAGTTGACCTAGGTAGACCTCTAGGTGAGAGAGACAATGTAAGCATGGTACTAAGTCACATGTCAGAAGTTGGTACAAGGGTCTTCCACTGAAAGAATGTTGGCTCATTGGATAGAGAAAATTCCTGAGTTGGGCACGGTACCTAGAATAGTCTATTACAGATAGATTGTGTACAGGCTTGAGCTGTCAGGGGCACCACAGTCTACATGACTCAGTTTCCCTAAGCCTAGGACAAAATAAGTAATGCATACAATCAGAGAGACTTTCTCTTCATAATGTTAGCTCAGCAGTAATAGAATGTGAAAGTTGGTAGAAGTGATTTTACATGACCGTGAAATCAGATTCATTCAGGAAATTTGTTCAGTGCAGTTACAACTAATTCTAGTGCAGTAAAATAATTCTGGAAATACTTATTTTGTTTCCTCTTGAATCAAGCATGCTGATATTTACTAAAAAAAACAGTTAATGAGTGATATAAATAATTTGAGGGTTTATAAAAAAATTATTGAGGGAAAATGAAAACAAATTTTTATTGAATTCAGGTGACCATATCAATTCAGATTCAAATCATTATCAGTCAATGGAAAAAAAAAACCAATAACAATCCAAGATAAACCAAACAAAAGAAACAAACTTTCAAAAACAGAGCTGAAACCAAAACCCAACCCCAGCATTAAATTTAATTCACTGAACAAAGTCCAGGAAACGAAATTTTAGAATCCTTTCATCTTCAGCTGACATTGTTGAACCAGGAGGAGAAGTTAAATAGAAATCCCTAGAAAGTCTGGACAAATATTCAAGAGCTGAAATTCTTCTGTGGAGCAAATGGTCTCAAGGACTCCTTGTATATTCATTCATCGAGAATGTTATGCAGTTCTCTTGACTAGACACACAGCCACTATGAGGGAGGGTGAAGTGCTGGGCCAGAAAAGGGATCAAGCAGACAACCACTGATCTAACCTTGGCCTCATAAACCTGTCACATTCTCCCCTATGCTGGTTTGTTTATATTTCTGGAGTTTAAAAGTGGTCAAACATTTTCATCTGCATGCAGGAAATGGAAATTTGCTCTTTGAACAAAACCTACATAACAGCAGTAAGTCCTGAGTATATTTCTGTGGCCACACTAAAAATGACTCCCTGAAAATGGGGGGTTGTAATGGGAGTGCTGACACAATCTGATTCCTAGCTATCACTTTGCAAGCTGTGCTGTTATAATAAGAAGAAAAGGTTGTGTCTTCAGTGGAAAACTGATGGAAGATAGTAATGCTGGGTGAAAATATGCAGTTCATTTAAAGGAGGAGAAACTGTAACAAAGTAAATGAATCACATTAAACAAAAAAAGAAAAGCAAAAAAAAAAAAAAAAGCTAGGTCAGAAATGAAAGACATATAAAATATTAGGGAAGGAGAATTTTTTCCTCCATTCAGCATACCCTGAGAACCTGATTGTCATCCAATTAGAGGCTGAGGGAAGGTCTGATTAATCTATCACAAGCAAAAGGGCCTGGCTCCAGTCACTAATCGGGGAGGTGTGAAAAGTGTATGTGGGTCCCTTGAGGTTTCTTCAGCTCCTGTATTTGCATGATCAGGTGTTCCCACAGAGTCAGTTCCAGGACAACTGTCTTTTCTCAATTATTAGAGCTAATTGTAAATACAACTGTAAAAGCCAAAGACTTTGGATCCTGCTTGCTGAATATGAGCTTGCCCTGCAGTAAGAGCATAGCCTCTTCTGAATCCCTACCTCTTTCCTTTTTAAAATTAGGCACCGGTATAAGGGCAGCCAGCCCCATATGTTATGCAGTTGATTGCTTTTAAACAGGACCCCTGAGCCAGTTTGAATAGCCTGGGTGATAAGTGTCTCCACAGCAGGCTATAAGGGAAAAAGGCAAATTTTTCCCTTGAGCAGTGGATTGACTGCAAAGACATTCAGAAAAGGCTACTGCAACACAAGGCTTGCAGCAGCAGTCTGAGGGCTTAACACAGCGATGGCAGATCCAGGCAGCCTGTCTTCATCTGCTTCTCACCCACCACCCCTATCTGTGGGGATGGCAGCCCTGGCAGCACAGACTCAGCAGGATCCAGCCACATCTGCCTCACCTCTCTAGGGGCAAATTTTTGGATTTAGCTGCCTGAGGTACCTGCCTAGGGTGGCCAGACTTGTTATTGCTGCATTTCTCTAGGAGGGTTTGATTTGGTTCTGTATGCATTGTCATCAAGCATTGCTTGACACACCCTAAGGCATCCACATACGGCTGTCAGATGCGATGCCGCACCTACAGCAGACCTGTGTCTTTCTGAAGTGGCAGCTGAGGCTGGGCAGGAATGTTTTAGGGCATCTCAGATGACACTAAGTGCCTTTGCAATGCTCAGTGTCTCTAGAAGTGAGCCCTAAGCATCTATCTGGGTTTGTTTCTATGGGAAAAGCAGTAAGAGGAGATAGCAAAGCACAGTCTGAATATATAGGAGATATAATATAATTTGGTGGCTTGAAAGCCATCACCCAGCATTGATGGGTGCTGGGAGATAGAATTCAAAACACCTGAAGAACTGCTGCTTTCTTAGGTGGCGTGATATTAGCATGCTGAATTTATTTTTAAAACACTGTCTAATCATTTTACATCTGCAACTTCCAGTTTTAATCTCCTGTGGCTACGGAGGTGGTAAATAACTCCTCATGGAATGCAGTGGATACTCTTGGAAGTCTTCCAGTTTAGATAGCATCGGTCTTATGGACCTACACCTCAGTATGTTTTCACGGGTCTTCTGGGAGGATGAAATCCTCTGAACTCTGTTGCAAGCCTTCTGTTTATACCAGTTATTGTTATACCAAGGTCTACCTACCTGCCATGGGGACAGGCAGGAATTACTCCAGTCACCATTATCACTATGAGTAAATAACTTACTTTCTGACATTTGAGATGGGTTGCCTTTGTTCTTCTGTTACTGCTTCTTTGTTTTATATAATCATACCATTTTCTTTCCAGACTAGGATGATCACATAACTCTTAAATAAGGCCCAGTTGGAACTTCTCCCACTCTCTCTCTGAAACATATGTATTGGAATACATGAAGTACCAAGACTTATATTCAGATATGCATACATATATATGTGCATTTTTATACTCTCATATAAATACATATACATACATCTACCTATCCATATACATAAATATAAGAAATCCACATTGTAGTACATACAGCTTTGGCAGATAGTTATATCATCTCATTATCATTGCTATTTCATAATCATGGTTTTACTATTCTCAATAGATGTATCATTAAGAATTAAAAAAGAAAAGTTAAAATTGAAAATTTATTTTACAAAGTATGAAGCAAAAAAAGATGGTGTATGTTCAGTCAGAGCCACATTGCAGACTGCAGAATGAATTAATATGTGAGGCAAGTGGTTTCCATTTTAAGCATATCTGACCACAGGATTCTGTGATTCTATTCTGTGATTCTGTGATTGCCTGCATATAAATTAAAATCGAATGGATATTTCCTCAGATATTTCTGGCACCACTGTTTGGCCATAGATTTTTAAAAAACAAAGCAAATGATGTTACAAATATGTGTGTGATTTCCACTTATAATGAAAGTGTTGCAAATAGCTAAATCAGAAACATTCAATACTGAGGGAGAAATCTCAGGACTTACTGCTTCAAAACCACACACTTCTAGCATGTAAACTAAAGAAGAATCTCCATGAACATATAGTAGCATTTATAAAAGCAGAAACATACTTCAGGAGGTATAATTATATGAGACATTTTATCTTCTTGGGTGGCTGGCTTTTGAGCTGATTTTTTTTACCATTTTATGAGGTATAGGCATAATTGGTCTAATTTTCAATTACATACTGTTTTTCAATCTACAGCCCTGTAAAAAAAGGATGCTACCATAATTCCTTAATTAGGCCCACACTGTGGACCAAAGCTCCATGGCCGTGCTAAGGCATGAGGAGCAGTGATCTCTCTGCCAGTTCCCTTATCTCTCCATCTCTAACCTGTAGGTACGGGAGGAGTACTTCATACATTTCTCTTCATCCTGGAGTGTGACAATAAAGGTGGTCTAGCAATAAGGAAACTGCTGCATTCCCCCCACAGTCAGGAAAACAATCTGCTATTGGCAAAGGTGTATACCTGGATGGTGTTTTCCATTGGGGAAGAACAGCTTGGAATTAGCCTGGGGATCTAGTTTGATTCACTGCCTTCACAAGATCTGAGAAGCCAGTTAGACCCGGATACTTAGAGGAATTTGGAAACCTTATTTATATTCAAATTGATAAGAATTAGCTTCCTAATGCTCAGACTTAGCTTCCTAAAGAACAATATGAACACTCAGATCTTGAGGGTATAGATTCAGTCTTATTATTCCTTAATTGACTACTCTGTTCAAGATGAAGAAAAAACTTCCCACTCCTTCAGTTTGCTATGAAAACAGATACAAGAAACAATACTTTGAGATGTTCCAGGTACACTGGCAGTATGAAACAATACTAAGCATGTTACTTCTAAAGATAGATGAGGCTGGGTTTTAGGCACAAACTGTCCTCTTGGTTCATTAGTAGTCCATGGAAATCCATAAGAATATTTTTGTTCTAATAATAAGAAAAAAGACATTATGGTATTGTTTAATCAGTAGACTACTAAATGTTTTCTTTACTGAACTGTGAACAATGAATTCATCATTGTTCCTGGCTGTTAAATATGGTGTATCTTTTTCAAAATATCAGTGATCACAATGCAGTAGAGCTCCTGGGCCTGTTGACAATTTTACACTAACTTTGCATTATTTCCAAGCCTTTATCTCAAATTGGCATCATTTTATTGCATTGATAGCTAGAAGTAGCAAATCAGAAATTAGAAAGAAAGAAAACTGACACTGATTGATGTACAAGTCTTTCTCCTGATTCGCTGATTAAACTCATCAATCTATATGCAGAAGAGATGTCCAACGCAAATGGAACCAACCAGCCTTAACGAAGTTGTGTTGTCAGCATACTAACGGGAAAATGGGATCCTCATGGCAGATAGGGAAAACAAAACTAAACCAGAGACTGTCTGCTACAAAAAACATTTATTTAAGAGATGGCAAATCACTATTTAAAACAGGTTCTAAACATGACAGTAAATCTTGTTGGCTATATGAGATTAGATTGTGGTATAGATTGTGCAGGGAAAAAAAAAAATCAGGCTAGTTTGTGGGGCCCCTGGGCTGTGAGAACACAGTGCTCTTGCTAAACTCAGTAATCCCCCAGCTTGTTTGGAGAACGAACATTAGTGTCACTGTCTAAAGCATCCCAGACCCCAGACACTGTAGTTTTCTGAGATGGCCCTTTCTCTTCCTCTTCTACTTACACAGAGGTGCTACAGTCTGTTTCTTTTAAATGAGAGATCATCAAATTGGAGCTGCATCCTAACTTTTATTAAATGAAACATTTTTTGTGGGGATTCACTGTATTAACATTATTTCCATATAAATCAAAATAATTTAGAGTACAAAGTAACTGAAGAAAATGTCCACAAAGCAGAAGTGTTAATCTGGAAAAAACCAAAACCTTTGCAAACTCTTTGATAAATGGTGCAAACACATAATCGCATAGAATACATAGACTTTTGCATCTAGGGATGGTTGAACTGAAAGAAGATCAAAACACGTAAATATGCAAGAATTTTATAAAACTCTACTGAAAATCTTTGGCCAAGGTCAGGTCAGCCAGTTCCAAAGAGAACAGTTTAAAGAACTTCCTCACAATTATTTGATTAGAGATGTTTGGACAAAGATATTTTTTTCTTGAGGAATGATTTGATTTTTCTTGCTTTAACAGAAGAGAGAAAGATTTGCCAGAAATACATTAACTTTTTACATTTTTATTTTCTGTAGTTACTGTTGCTAGTACAATTACATTTTGTGTAATTTCTTGCTAACGATGTGGCTTCTGAAGCTTTTTGACCTAATTTTTCTTGTGGTCAATGAATTGTCAAGAATGAGATTAAGAACTTAGATTGGTGATGGAGTCTAGGAAAAAAAGGAAAAGGAAACTAAAATATGTTCAGGCTACTTCAGCACCTTCTTATTTAAAGTAGCTATTTACAAAGTCATTGTGTTTGACAAATCAATATTTCCAAAGCCACTGCTCAGAAGCTGTGTGCTACCTGAAAAGTTCTGTGATGTAGTTACAGCCACAGGAACCTAAAAAGTCAAGTATGAGGTCACGATTGCTGCACTTTAGGTTGACCATGGCAGTGAAGGGTAACTCTTCCTCGGGGTGCCCTTTGCTCTCCAGTCTCTGTGGTTACCAGTGGGCAGTGATTTCTATCAGCTGGAGACATGGATGCAAATCTCAGTACTCAACAATGTCCTCTTCCTTGATGCTTTCAAATGTTTCATTTCATATAAAAATATTGTCTTCATTATTTCCCCTCTTAACGTACATTAACTACGTTCCTACAACTCATCAGACATTTATTTCACTGAATGTAAAGGAAAAAATAGTGCTGTAAATCAGTCCTTTTTTCACCTTTAGGCTTCTGACTCCAAATAATTTCTTATTTGTAAGACACTAATTTGTAAGACATTAACTAAATGTAAGACACATTTGTAAGACTGTAAAGACACAAAACATTTTAAGGGATCTTTTCTGTCCTGCATGACACAAAATTAATAGCCCATTTCAAATTTATTCTTAAAAATTTCCTGAAGAAGGAAAATTCTAAAGATATACGGAAATTAACAGATCCCTCTCTGACCAGACTAAGATGCAATAAGCTTAACTGGGGCAAAGAATAGTCCATAAAAATGTTATGAAATGTCTTCTAACAGAAAGCTTAGGGAAGTACTGGAAAAAGATAGTATAGGAGCTGTGGAATCTCCATCATTAGAGGCCTTTAAGAGCAGGATTAGACAAGCAACTGTCAGGAATGACATAGGTAGAGATAGTTTTGCCTTAGGGCAGAGAGATGGACTAACTGACCTCTTGAGGCAATTTTCAGCCTTGTGATTCTGTGAATGAAAACATGCATCTCCTCCTAACTGCAATAGAATCCGTCATCACTCAACACCATTTCCTTCCAGTATAATGCATTCAACCTTAACTTTGTCCTCTGTTTTACTCTGTTAAGAAAGTATGCTTTCACATGTACTGTCTTGATATAATGCAGTGTTCACTAAGTGCTTTGTTAAGAACAAGGAAATGATGTAAAATTTTGAAGTTCATGAAGAAATTACAAATTTCTATACATTTTTATTGCATGGTGGTGAAAAAAGCTACAACTAACACATAAAAATGGGTAGCAGGTCTTCTTGGTTATATTTACTTCCTTAGTAAATGCAATATCTACTCTAAGATCCTGCAAGGTATCTTTATAGTGTTGTGTGTGTGTATGTATACATGCATATGTATTTACATATACATTTGTATGTGTATCCCTTTAAGTTTCTATTGCAAATAAGAAATGAGAGTAGGAAATGGAATTTGTAACTTAGCATTGTGTCATTTTGATATCAGCATTTTTTTTTTCATGTTAAAGGACAGTAGGAGGATCTGTAGAATTAAATACCAACCTTAATATAGAAAGTCTTATAAGAAAAATAAATCATGTGAAGTGAGATGAGGAAACAGCATGAAGCTGAGTCAGGAGACGCTTAGGGTAGATAACCAGGAAAAGGTTTTTCACACAGAGGGTGGCTGAGCACTGGAACAGGCTCTCCAAGGAAGTGGTCACAACACCAAGCCTGACAGAGCTTGGACAATGCTCTCAGCCATGTGGTGTGACTCTTGGGGTGTCCTGCACAGGGACAGGAGTTGGACTCAGTGATCCTGATGGGTCCCTTCTGGTCCAGTTTCTTCTATGATTCCATGACTGAAGCATAGCACATTGATTACTCATGTTTCTTTGTTTTCTCATATTCCCCTTACTTACACAACCAATATCCTTATCTTCAACTTGTAAAGTCTGTACAACATTTTAGTCTTGTTTATACAGTGCCTAGTACAATAGCAGTTTGTGTTCATGATAAGAATCGTAAAGCTTCATGGAGTTAATTCCCTGAAATTTTACTAGAGCTACCCAGATTTAAGAAAAATCAGGATTAGTCCTGTTGCATCTGTTTATATTTGCGTGGTTCAGACCTGTCACTGTTCACGGAGGAGAGAACGGACAAGCTTTCAATTGCTCAATTGTACCTTTAATCTTAAGGCGTGGGTAGAAAAATATCACTAACCCATAATTTCCTAGAGTGAATCAGAAGAGGATAGTAAGCTACAGAATATTAAAACTCTTGTGAAAGAGAAATGTTTCTTTCTTGGACTGTGAAGTTCATCATTATAGAAGGATTTTGAAGTATTCATCTTCAACGTAAAAACACTCAATAACCTTGAAAAGAAAAATATGCCCCCAACCTTTTATTCTCTTGGAAGGACTGAGAAGGCTAATAAATGATGACAAACTACTGAAAGCTGTTTGCCATACTTATAAATTCCTGCTTTGGCTTATCCTTCAAACATTTCATCAAAAAGTAGAATATTATAAGACTGTGACATCCATTAGCTGTGGCTAAGCCAAGTTACAGCATTTTTACTGTCTATTTAAGTTCACTAAAATAGGAATGGACAGTGTCTAGTAAGCATCTGCCGGCTTTGCCCAAGAGCATAATTCATCAGTCTTGGTGGTCAGATGGTTTGCCTGCCTCAGTCACCCTGAGACTGACCTAATCCTTTGCCTTGTGAAGTGGCCATGGAAGCCAAGGACTCCATTTCAGTCATGGCTGAGCCATTGAACAGCTGCTTTTCACAACCAGAAGGTTCTGGGACCACACCATCACTCAATGCAACAGGGCTCTGGTGCAAATACTCTTGCTTTGTATTGTAGGAGAAGCTACACTAATGAAACGATATATGTTTAAACCCCCTGTCATTCTCCTGTGCCCACTCTATACCTGTGCCCAGAATTCCCATGCAGTTGTGAGTGATATTTGTACAGGTTCCTCAACTACTAAATTTGTGTCTTTGCTAAACTGCCAATATTTGTCTAGTTCATGATCTCTGAAGGCTAAATAGGCTTGGGAAGGAATCCAAGTATTTACAGCATTGCTGTCTTTTTTCTTTTAAATGGATAAAAATTGCTGACATGTCTGTTCATCTCATCTGGAGAGACATGAATTCAATTTCTAAAAACTATACCTTAATTAGAAGATTGGTCACCAGTTGGTCACCAAAATGAGTAGTGAGCCATGGAACAGATGAGGTATTTTCCCTTTGCTCATTGATGTATGAAAAAAGGTAATACTTTTTCTCTTTTTTTTTAAACTGTTTTGTTCCTGACTTATGCATGGCTTTTCAGCTTCTCTCAATTAACCATGCAACTTGTGGATAGTCTGAAATACCACCCTGTTTCAGACTTGCATCTATCCTTTGAACAAAATTTTACTCCACACTTTCTCTTCACTTGAATTTTTCTCTTGTTAACATTGATAAGCATTTTTCAGAAAACAACTTGTTTCTGACAGTGTATTGTTTCAACAGTCAGACTTAGATAAACACAAATGAAATCTATCAAAAAACAAACACTTAACAGAATTTTTCTTTTAATAGTCCATTTCTTCCTTCCAATTATAGGCTCACAAACATTATAAAGTGACTTGTAATAAAAAAAATACTTAAAAATCTGCTTTTAGAGATATTTTATTGTATAGCAATTTCAGCTGGTCAAAACTTGAAGCCTAACATTGACGTGTGTGACAGATGTGTGAACAGTGATTCTGAGTTCTGAACTTTTGACAATGACTTAATTTTTTCCTCTGCATTTTCCCTCTTTCTATAATAAAGATGTCAATTCCTATTATTAATTCT
The DNA here is from genome assembly GCA_013397795.1 of Orthonyx spaldingii. NCBI lineage: Eukaryota > Metazoa > Chordata > Aves > Passeriformes > Orthonychidae > Orthonyx > Orthonyx spaldingii. The sequence continues at coordinate 2,040,073 of VZTJ01005836.1, read as the reverse complement.
GCTTTACGTATGAGAAGGACCATATAACATTTCTACAGGATTTTTGAAGATGAAATCACTGTATCAGGGTAATACATATAATGTATATTTACAAGGAGAAGACATTAAAATATTTGAAACTTATATAAACTGCTGTAAACCAGGTGTTGCAATTACTAAGTTTTGTGAAAACAATCTAAGGAGAAAAATGCTTTGTATGAATTCATTCAGAGGTGTGAAAGATACATGGTTTTGCTAGTAGTACACATGTAAATGTTTCTTCTTTCTTTTAAATGATTTATTTTTCTAGAAGCTTCTGAACAAACTCTCCAAACAAGTGCATTAAAAAAGTGAGAGTCTGCTAATAATGCCTAAAGAAATAAAAATCTACTTCAGAGAAATTCAGTAGGCAGTCTACATATTCTAATGATAGCAGTGTGAATTACAGATAGCACACAAGCGATGTAGCAAGGCCACACAGCACCTTGCAATTTAGAATTTGTCAACATTTTGCAGTTTCCCCTGTGAGTCACCACTTGGTTGATGTTTCCCACTTATTGTTTACATAGGCTTAAGCTTTGGAACATCCATGCAAAACAGCACATTCGAGCTTTAAATCAGTCACACATAATGAGAAACTTCAAATCATTCCAAGCAGTTAATTTAATATTTTATAAGGAAAATGCAACTTGAGTTGTGCAGTTAAATTTGCAAGATCAGGAAGGACAGCAAGAGCAGGCATCCATACATTACTGGTGATAAAATAGAGATAGACTGAAAAAATGTGAGATTGCATATCTGAAGTCTGCAACAGCTGTGCTCATACTTAACGTGTAGGTTTCATTCATTAAATATATGTATGATATAAATATGCTAATCCTGTGCCTCTGTCAGTCTGCAAAGAGGATAAGGAGGGTAGAAAACATAATTTAAAAGTGTGTAGGTGTTTCTGTTAAAAGAAATTTGCCAGTAGTGTGAAATCTGAATTTCTAGCTTGCCTTATTTTAATTTTGTGCTGCCTGGACCCTAAGTATCAAAAGAAGGGATTTCCCTCACTTCCTCAAGCCAGTCAGAGTCCCATATTATGGTGAGCCCTGAGACTTTCAAGGTAGAAGCCAAGATGCCACTGGAGAAGAAATAGAAAGAATGTCAAGAAATTCCATTCCTAGCTCTTTACCCCACATAATCTGATTTTTTTTCCTTTTTTCTGTGTGAGGGTGTGCAATTTCCAGTGACACATGAAACATGGCTCCACAATTGGTTGCTAAAGAGCAGTAACTTCCCTACTTACACTGTCAAAGCGTCAATCAAGAAATTGGAGCAGCCTGGGGTTGTGTGTTCTTTTTATTTTGTTTTCCTTTTTTTTTTTCTTTTTTTTCTGACCATTGCTAAATATATCCAGAGTGCTCTAAAAAAATCTGGAAGAGGAAATTAAAATCTTAAGTAAGTCTGTCCACAGTGATTTCAGGACTTGACTGTGGATTTCATCCTGACGGTGTTGATTTTAGGGACTACTACATCAAAGCATGAATGGTTTAGCTGCAAGCTCATGTTTACTACTTCACACAACACACTTGTTTCCCCGAAAGCCAATTCTGATTCAAATCAATTTAATTAAGTAACAAAGCTGGTTGTCATGGTAACAACACTACTAATTTGTCATGGCAAATACTCTGTGAGATTGACCAGTTGCTAAGCAACAGCCAATGGGCTTGAAGACAGAAGATGACAAATTCTATCTGGTGCAGATGTTGTGATCCAGTCTTGAATTAGGCCTCTGTTCAGAGTGGATTCCCAAGAGAGCATCACCTGGATAGCTTAATAGCAACACAGGGAGCAGTATGCCACAACAAATTATATTGTTTTGTACTTTTAAAAATGTGTTTGGGGGAAAAGCCAGTAAAAGAAGGTAATTTGATGCTCCCTGTCATCTTTTTTATTTTTCCTGTTACAGAATATATGGAGATGATTCAATCTTACTGTACTTGGCTTTGCATATGCATATTTATATCTCTGAAACAGTCTTTTATTCATCTTTGTACAAATGATACATAAAATTTAGGCATGCAAGCACAAAACAAGTGGATTATGGCTAAATCACCTCAACAAAATCTGTTTGAAGTAATGTGCATAATTCACTCACAACAATGGAGAACAATTTATTTTTAGTTTATTATTCTTTCTCTCCAGATAGTCTCCAACTTCACAGTTTAAACTTGATTTACTTTTATTCCTGAGAAGAAATTCATTATTTCTCTCATAGAAAGCACTACAAATATTTCAGGCTGTTGGTATCTTCTTACCTGTGCCTGCTTTTGATCTGCACGGAACTCAGACTAAGTGCAAAGTAACGTCAGTTTGTCAATGCATGACTTAAAGTTATCCTATTAGCTAATTTCTCCCAAATCCTTGTTTAAATATCTTCTAATTGAAAAACCTACTTGAATTTGGAAATAATTTAAATATTGTGTCCGGTTCTATATTTCAGCCTAATTATAAAACCTACTTGTCAAACTTAGTGCTATGTCTGCAATATAAACCCAACTGGCAACTGATAAGGAAAAATACAGAAATTTGTGAGAGTAAGACTCCAGTCATCAAGAGAAAAGTTGATTCATTCGCAGTTCATTGGAAAATATTGCTACCAGAAATGCTTTGTGAAATGGGATTGATATTTCTAGGATTTTGCTTGCAAATATAAAGAAAATTTCTGACAGTTTTGAAATGCCTGGGTTTTAGGTTATTTTAGAAATTTCATTTCTTCATGGAAGCTGACTTTTCAATTAGAAATAATTTGCCAAATTACAATCATAACAGAATGACAAGTGCTCTAATAGAACAAAGACTCAAGTATTGAAATCAAAACAAATCCTTCTAATTTTCTGAAGCAAGATATCTCAATGACCCAAAGTTCCCTTCCTTTGCTTTACCATCATTTTCTTTTCTGTGAAATCACTCTTGCTGGCAGACAAATTTTAAAATTCCTGAAACACCCTAAAATGGCAGATATGGCAGCCTCCACACATTTCTAATGTGGACAGTACAATAGTTTCTTAGTAGGTTCATTACAACTAATGGATTATTGATGGGAAGATCCAGACAAGAATCTTATATTATGCTCTGTGATATTTACTTGAATATATACAGCAACAATTTTGCAGTTTAAATGAAATATTATCTAGAACCAAAACAAAAGTTTGTTTTATCAGTTTCACTGCAAATTCAGTAATTACAATAAAAGTTAAATAAACCTATGATCTTTCACTGTATTAGAAGAGGGTTGAAATTAACCAAATGAACAATCCAAACAAATATTGATTTTACAAAACTAAAATCAGCCTTTTAAAATTAAGTTTGTAAAGTTACTATATTAATAGAGGGGTAATCATGCCCATCAAATTTGATTAAAATGGTATTCTGCAGAAAATTAGCCAGAGTACTTCCTACAGTATTAACAGAAAATATAAAAGCAGTATTCATATGCAACTTAAATGTCATCCTTTCATTATTTCAAACAGCTTGTTATGCTAACTTTTTTATTTTATGTTGTTTGGGGTGTGTGTGGCAAGGCTTTGGCAGTAGAGGTTCTGCAGGGCATGGCCTCTGTGGGCAGAGCTGGGGGAGGAAAGGTGGTGGTTTAAAGTTTGTCTTTTGTTTCTCACTAACAAAATCTATTTTAATTAGGAAAAAAAAAAAGAAAAGTAAATTAATTATCCTCAAGTTGAATCTGTTTTGCCAGTGACAGTACATGGTAAGAAATCTCACCGTCTCAGTCTCAACACATGAAGTTTCTTATCCTATTTTCTCCCCCAGTGCTGCTAAGCAGAGGGAAGGAAGGAGTGAGTCACTGGTGGAAGCCTGGCTGTTTGCCAGGTCTAACCCACCAGGTAAAGACAATCCAGCCAATAAAAAAAAATCACATGTAGTGACTGCACTGGCAAATGGAGCCAAGATTTCACACTCAACACCAGTACCTTCCAGTTTTCCAAGTCTGAAAATTATTTTAACATTGAAAAAGTAGTAGACAACATGCTTTTTTCTCTCTGAAAGCTGCAGATAAAATCCTAATATTGCACCAGGAGAAACAATAAACAACTAAAGTTCTTTGAAATACAACTGGAAAATGACAACATTACATACAAGAATATTCAGATTACCTCACATACATTTGCCTTTGGCCCCAAAACTGGCATTTAGGTACTCTAATAGTACCTTTTGTGTGCTTTCAGTGCCTAATTTGGGCATCTCGGTTTACACAATCTTTTGGGTTATGAAACTCATAGTCAGTTACATATTTTAAATTTTATTTTGATGAAGTTGACAATTCAGAGATAATTATACTCAGCAGTGGAGGGAACAGCATGACCCTATCTCTTGCATCAGGCCTGCTGGTAAGACAGAACATACCTTTTCAAAGCTTTTCATTTTTTTAAAACACCAAAAACTGGAGGAGCCATGAGGTCCTTAACTAATTTACTCCACTGGTTAATCTTCAACTTGCTCTTTCTGGCCATGTATCTGAGGAATGATATTTGCTCTCTTAACTTCCCGATCATATGCTTTTCCATATCATATGACTTCTGGTAATTTCTAACTCCTTATGATGCTCCTTTTCAAAATTAGTTTCTCCTTCAGAAGGGAATTGTGACTTGCAGTCTTGACTGCTAGAAATGTAATATTGTGGTTTGAAAAGTTAAAATAAATCTTATTTAAGCAAGTCCAGATCATTGTAATTGCTAGGCTGTTCATCAGAACTGTCTTTCTCATTATTTACCATACACGTTTTTGTTATGTGTATAAATCTTAAGAAGACTGATTGTGTGTCATTTTGCACTGTGCTGCTCAGGTCATGACTTGAACCAGGACAGAAAGATGGAATCCAATAGCAAAAGTCAAATGGGTTATTTTTTCATTAGAATTCTTTTTCAAAAACTATAAATTAGAAAATTTTTAATTGATTCTCTACCTGCAGTATTTTTAAATCCTAAAGAAATGAAATGCCTTTTTAGAAATCTTCACCAATTAAATCATAAACTCAATCAAAAAGAACAAGTTTATTTGGTAATTTTTTTCATTAAGCTGTGTTGATTGACAGTGTGCTATTATTTTAATTCTTCATTGATTTAATCTCCCATCACCTTGACTTAGTTGCTCTATATCCATTTAATGAGATGACAGTTTGCTGAAATATTTGTCCTTCTTAAGCAGGGGCACAAGAACCATTTTTTTTCCAGAACCCCAGAATTTTTTCAGTCTTCCAAGATTAGTTCATCAGTCTGATATTCCTTTGAACTTAACATTTGCGAAGTACTTAATCATAGTTAAACTTTTCCTAAAGTGTTATGCTGTTCCTTTCCTCTCATTGCTACTGTAAGAAAATCAGTTTTGTTGTAAACATCATCCGTCTTTCTAAGAACAGATGCTAAGTATACACTGGAGAATTCTTCCTTTTCTACAGTGTTACTGGCATTTATATTGTCCCCATTTGGTAAACTTGGCCCAGAACCTGCCCCCAGGACAGACTTGTTGGGAGTGGAGAGAAGTGGAAAGTCTGGGAGAAGGAATTAAGAAGACTGCAGCCATTTCATCACTTCTCTCAGGAGAAGGCACATATTGGGGGTTATACATTGGAGCAAGGTTTCTTGTTACCTCTTCCTTTCTTTCACACAGGTGGCAACTGTTCCTATACCAGTCCATCACCAGGAATCAATTTTGCATCTATGCAATAGTAACAGTAAGGCTAAATAATCCTTTTTTCTGTTTACTGCTGACTTCCCTGATCTCAAGAACCACCAAATGTCTAAAACTGGCAGACAGTTCAGAAAACGCCTCTATTTTTTTTTCTTAATTGATCTGACACTTAACAGCATTTGCTTCAAAAGGTTAAAATCTGTTCCTATAACTAATCTTATCTTCTCTAAAGCCCCTTTTCTCTAGCAAATGGCTGGTCTGGCCTCTGGCTGACTTTCTGTCTTCGCAAATTTGTCTAAAATTCACTATCCTCCCACCTTTTGTTTCAGCAAGGGTCCCTGGGAAGACTCCTACGAATCCATCACTGAGAATGGCAACAAGGGAAAGCAGCCATTTCCTCCAGAAGTAAACAGTTCTGCCACATTCTCTTAAAGTATATTCTCGTCCCAAGGCAAGCACAGAGCTCCCATCAACACTAATGCACACACAGAGGTGAATATTCCCATTTGTGAGAGACTGTAATTGAATCACCATTAGCTTCAGCTTCTGGCGTTGTTCAGAATGAGTCAGGTCCTATTGCTTCTTGTTGCTAGAAAGCAATAAACAAGAGTTAAACTCTTTAAAGGCAGCTTTGTTCTTCTGTCAGACACCTGCTGAACATTTGTTTAAAACATAACAACTACAAAGAGCTATTAGAATCTGGCAAAGACAAAGGCCCAAATTAACCTTAACTACAGAATGTCTATCAATGCCTGTCTCAACTATGTCAAAATCTCTTTTTCAGGTATCTATAGAACAACTATATTGCTAATCCAAATTTATCTCTAAATTGTGTGAATGTACATTTTCCTAGTGTTTAAGCGGAAGAAACTGTAAGGAAGCAGAATTGTCACTTCACTTCTAACTTTTTCACGGGTAGCAGTGATTCAAGAATGCTCCATAGAGTAAGTGATTGTTGCTTGATAATTTTTTTCTTCCTCTCTGGAAAACAGAACCTTCCTAAGAAAACTTTACAGGCTTACACACACACACACAAAAAAAAAAAAAAAAAATCTAAAAAAAAAAAAAAAAAACAGGGGCTACCTCGATTATCTCTGCTGTTCTTNACAAAAAAAAAAAAAAAAAAAAAAAAAAAACAAAAAAAAAAAAAAAAAGAAAAAAGCACTTTTATGAAAGCTATCCATCAACTGTCAAGGATAATAATCAATTTTTTGTCACAATGAACTGATAAAAGCTTTCAGTAATAATGTCATGGGGAAAAAAATTTGTGTTGGAACTCGTAACGCTCAGCCCTGATATCAAACGAATTCATAAAAGCTCAATACCACTGTAACCCTCGGAGGCATGACAAAACACAATTTCTCATCCACAGGATATGGAATAATTCCTTCTTTTTATTTTTTTTTTTTTTCACAGAGGGAGAAGCAAAAGGAAAAAATCTGAATTTCAAAAAAAATATTACACAATCCTGCTTATGCAGGTGAACATTACTGATCATTTTGGTCACCGATATCACAAACCGTTATGGTGATTTCTCTCACATCATGCAAATGGCTGCATAATGTCTACTCCTCTTGGAATGTAAAATCAAATCAGCATTCTAATGATACAAGCCCGTGATGAGCTTGGAAATAAATATGCAGAAGCACATAAAAAAAAAAAAAATCAAGGCAATCAAGGAGAGCCAGCGTCCTAGCTTGGACTATAAATCTTTGTCTGTTTCAATCGTAAAGCTGGCCGAATCAGTGTAAAATTCGAGCAGGGATGTCATCAATTTCTGTTAACCTCTCTATTCTTCTTTGTGTTGGCGGTGCAGTGATGGATTGGTTTTGTCACTTGTGCTCAGTTCACAGTATGTTAACATGGAAGGGTGCAGTCAGGTTATGAAGAAGGGTTATTACTGTCCCAGCTCTGACCTGGACTTACTATCTTTTCTAGTATCACAAAGCCTTACTGTCTTTGGGAGTGAGAAGTAGCATCCTTGGAGCTGCCTAATGCTAAACAGAGCAGCCACATTTTTTCCTCCAGTTGCTTTGCTATAGCTCTTTCCAGATGCTTTGCTCCAGCTTATAGGCCTATTCTTTTCTACCATTTTTTAATTAATAAACTAATGTAGGAGATGCTTATTAATCCAGCTAACAGTGCAGGAAGAAAAGTAATGAATTACTGGATTACATTAAGAGGAATCTATGATTTGCAAACAAAAAAATATTCATAATTTTACAATCTCTAAATAACAAAGCACTGGTAATAAAACAGAGGTGATAATATAACCTTACTAGCATTCAGTGAAAGCAAATATGTTTCAAGGAGTGGACTAACAATTCTTCTTTCATGTTGTCTTGATCATATGTTTGGTAAGGGTGTTTAAATTGTGTTACCTAATTTCAGCAGTGAATTTAATGAGTTAGGGTGTTCTTCAGATCTTGTTTTCTGCTTCTCTGCTGTGTCAATGCACTCACAGCAATCTCTACTGCACAGCACTCAGACACCTGGCCCTACTTCAAAAAACTCGCAAGCTCAACTTTAAGCAACCTCAGGCTCTATTAATGTCAATGGAACTGCTCAAGTGCTTAAGTTAAGCATGTTCCTAAATGCTTTGTTGGAAGATTGCAATAAATTCTAATTCAGAGCCCAATGAAATCTTTAGTAGGAGTCTTTATATTGACTTCAGTGGGCATTGTATCAGGCTAATAGAGCTCAACACCTTGCAGAACTGAGCCTTTAAACAGTTGGTTCATTTCACCACATAAGTGGTTGTTTTAGTAGTGGGTGAAGTGATCCCTATGTGTAGTATTTAATATAGTGTGTTTCAGCTTGTTAAGTTAGTAAAGTGCTTTGGGATCACTTGAGATGAAAGGTACAATACAAATGCAAGTTATTATTACACTACCAGAAATACCATTTTTTTTTGTGAGTGAAAAATCACATTAAAATAAGTGCTGTAAAACAAAGGAAATAGAACATTACAAAAATTCTGTATCTATTTGCTTCTGTAAAGAAAAGCCAAGTGGAACAAAATAACTCCTGCAATAGGTAGTCTGGGCCCTGCAGAAAAGCTGAACAATTGAGGGTCAATGGCATTTTGTAAGTGATGCTTTCGCTCTTGACAAATTGGACCCAGGATATAGCAGGAAATCTGGTCACAAATGTCTGCCACTTCTCAGAGCTGTGTTGGCTGCTCAAAAGCAATTAAGTGAAGTGGGTGCTCAAGTCCCATTGAATGTCCCAATTAACAATTAGCAAGACTTGTGCTCTTAAGGGTTTTTGGAGATCTTACACAATAGAGCAATGACAAAGTCAAATGAAGGAGACTTTCTATATCCTTTCTATAGGAGCTATTTTTAAAGTTATATAAAAAATCTTGAATTAAATATAGTAGAGAGCCAAGAAAGAAACAATTGTTTCGTCATAGCTTATTTTACTATTCATCATTGAGTTCAGGAATGTAAAAGGAGCCTAGCCAGACAGCAGGCTCAGTAATCTATCCAAATCCAAACTGATAGAAGTTTCCCAAGCAAATTTTCCATTAAAAATGTATTCCTATATTCCAGCATTCTTGAGATGTCTTGGGGTACCAAACTACTGTATATTAACAACAAAACCAGAGGTAAGTTTGGCATGATAAAATTTCTCTATGTGGTCGGTCTAGCTTTTTTGTCTCCAAGTTTGTTTATTTTTCTCTTGTCATGAATTCAAACAAAACATGTTCAGTGACAGCTACAGAGGCTCCAAAAAAAGGAGTCAAGAAAGAATCCCAAAGAAGTCATACTGACCTTACTGATAAATTCCACCTTGGAAGCCACTGCAAGCACCATTGAACCGAGAGGGACTGTACAATTGCTCACACTGTCCCCGTCCCATGAAAGGGCATTTTCTTTCCAGAAGGGAATGTTTCTGTACATCTACCAGCTCACATGTACCCTCACTCACTGAGTGCCCCCCTTTACACATGTAAAGAGAGCAAATGCAATCTGCCACAAAAAGGCCTTGTAATAGTCTCCAGAGACATAAATCCCATTAAATTAATTATTGTATTGCAAATATTTTTAGCAGGATGCCCATTTACTGCTATATTTGCCTTAAAGGTTCATGTTCTCGATTACATAATGATATACAAATTAAATGCAATTTCAAATTTAAACCTGTACAAGTGTCAGTTACCAAGTTCCCCTGTTAGTCCCATGAGGCTGCCCAGAGCACAGCTGGAAAGTGTGCTATTGTGCAGACATTGCATTACTTACTCCAAGCAACTCTTATTGAAGGCATTATAGCTAATGATTCTTATTTATTGTTGGTATTGCAGAGTCCAGTGAATTCAGATATGAGACTGGATCCAATATAATAGATGCTGTGCAGAAATAAAGATCTACCAGGGCTGCGTGGCTCTGCCAAATTTCAAGGAGAGATGAAGCAATTTTTGTCATCTAAACTGATCTGCAAATCAAAGAATCCCAGGCTGCCTCAACAGAGTTCTGTGTTTGGGAAGCCTCCTCCTGCAGGAGGAGCTAGCTTAGGTTTTCCTGAATGCCATGAAACTTTGATTATTGTAACTGGCACTTTCTGTAATCAATATAGATCAACCTCAATCAAGTAGAAATATGTTCTATGCATGTTGCTAATAAGAAAATATAATTTCATCTATTTGTGAAAAGAGAATGCAAATATAATAGGAACATAGTCAAAATAATCTAGTTTAAAGACCGTAAGAATATTTCTGAATAATTTTCTGTATTTTTCTAAAGATTTTATTTCATTTCTGACATTGTTTGCAAGGAAGCATTTTGGTGAAATCCTTGACATGTTGACAAGGGTTTTTGCAAGACCAAACCAATGGAGGTTTGCTATTTTCTAAGGTCCAATCCTGAGAAATCTACAGAGGGTCTGGATGTTTGTCTCAATAATTTATGAGCTTATCAGTGGACTATGGGACTTTGGGTTTTGGGCCCACATTCAGCTTAAAGAAGTCATTTCAAATGAGGACTAATTAGCAAATTATCACTTTGCAATCTTGCTCAACGGTTATTTAAATCAACACTCCCCAAAAGGAGAAACAAAATGCAGAGTCACCAATAACCATAGGCACAAACATTAACATGCAAATTCAAACACAGATACACAGCATGTTTAATGAGAGGGAAAAGTTTCTCCTAAGAATGCAGAGTAACTTTAAAATGTAGTTTAATGCATCTTGAATGCTTGTCCCTCACCTTCAGTTTCCCTTTTGTGTTTAAAATCATTTTGACCTTGGGCCTATTATGTAATCAAGGTGTTTGATGAGTCAAATCCTTCGGAGGTGTAGGGAAAAGGTACTTTTTAGAATGTTAAACTGGCAACACACAAGGTGCAGTTACTGCTTTAGAGAAATGTCATAGATGTCCTCTAACCTTTTTTTTTTAGGAACGTATTTCTTGGATGATTTTTTTCAAGGACTCAGGTCAGGAAGAATCTACCCCAAGGGTAGTTGGAGGGAAGAAAAAATAACAAGGCATGGTGGCACCTGGGGACCACAACATTGTTCACATCCTCTGTAATCATCAGTGCACTGCTCAGCTGCTTTGGTAATTTACATAATACCATCCTGACACGTTCACTTCAGTTATCCATCACCACTGGGATGGTGTTGCTGTTTTCTTGCTTTATTTTCTTTCTCCCTATCTGTCTCTCTCTGTGCCTTTCTTTCTCTCACTGTGTCTTGTGTTTATTTGGCCAAGCAAAAAAGATTGATTTCACATTGTTTCTGCCCTCCTTGTTCAAGAAATATGATTTTGGCAAATGATGAGGCAGCGAGCACAGCTAATAAGCAAAAATGCACATATAGAGATTTTATTCTCTACATTTTAATGAACAGCATCTTTAGGGGAACTGAGGAGGAGGAGAAGAACAATAATTTAATGGATGCTGAGATGGGGGGACAGAGTCAGTTTAATAAAGCTAAATTCTAAGGATATGATGGACTTTATTCATGTGTAATCACGGCAAAATCTGCAACATAGGTCTGGACACTGAGCTTAAAATAAAAGCTTAAATCTTTGCTTTTTGAGTTACATTTTCTCAACAATTAACAAAGGAAAGGTAATATTTAATTTTTCTAAATGTAATTTTTATCGTCATGTGACAGATGAACTGGCTGTCTGAAAACGTGATTAATTCCTGCAGTCCTACGCACTGAGGTCTAACTACAGGCTGGTTCTCCCCAGTGTTACAGCTCTATACCCCTTTGACTTTAATGGTGTTGTTCCTGATGTACATCACTGTAACTGGTATTGACAGTTATACCCTTGTATACACCCTTGTCTATCACCCTTGTGTATGACAAGGGTGCTTAAGTCACCTTCCCACAGTAAAGGAAAACTCTAAGACACAGGGAAGGACCACTGAAAAGGGGATGTGGACAACCTATCTATTGTTACTTTCTCTAGCCTTTTGGGGTGAATTATTCATACTCTCAACCACCCATTCCTGGCAGTGAAAACCCAAAGTAACTTGGCTACCAGGACTACCCACTACATGAAGCTAAAAGACAACTTTTAAGGCAGCATGTTACTTGGTGCAGGAAAGGATAAAAGGCACTTGTTTTGGTGTCCCTGAATGAGCATCAGAAATGCTTCCTTGTCTCTGTATCCTGATGTTCCTCATAAATAGTTACAGGGCAAAAAAACAAACCTTGCAGAAGTAAAAGTGTGATGGTATTCAAAACAGTGCCACCAGCCCCCCAAAAGACAGTTTAATTCACTTAGAATTTCTAAAATCCTCCTGTTAAAAAAAAAAAAAAAAAAAAAAAAAAAAGTCTATCTGTACAAAGGCATGAGTAAAGCTGTTTTTCAAAAATGTTTCCATTGTTAATGTAGATACTTCTCAGTTCAGTACCTCAAGTTAGGTGGGAAGAACCTGAGCCTCAGACTTTTCTATATGGAAACTTTGGATTCAATCCCTGTTATGCTGAAATACTGGGGCAAGTAAGACAGCTGCATATATATCGAAGGAGAGATGGGGACATAGAGAAAGGGCTAACAACCTCAGGCAGATCTCCATAGTTTGCATTCATATGCACTACATTATTTAAGCAAATGTTAATTTGGTAATAGCACTGTGGAAGAGTTTATCCTCTGTAAGGCCAGGGTCTTCTGCAGCTAAAGACTTTGCATAAACTTAACGGCTTCCCTTCATCAAATCCATGGTATGAATGGATTTCTAAAATCCAATATGCAAGGCAAAAGAAAAATATTTTTAATGAGCAAACCCTTCCAACTCTAAAAACTTCACATACAAAAATAAAAAAGCATTTATTATAGACTGGAATCACATTTATGACAGACTGTAGTTGCATTTCATACCAGAATCTCTCGTAAAGTTTTCTTATACTCTTTGATTCTCTTTTTATAAAAAGATTTTTTTCTGATAAAAAATACAGGACTTATTGAAGACTCCTCAGAGTTGTTTCAATTAAATCCTGTCTCCTTACATATCAACTTTGTATGATAGAAACAAATTCAAGGTACTGTCCTGCAAACACTGATACAATGAGATAAGAGAGCACTTGAATGTTCTCAAGTATAGGCTCCACTAGAAAAATTTAGCCTTGGCAAAATCAATTTATTTCATGTGTATTAACACTGCTTTATGCTAGGGATGATTTTTTGTTTTGTTCTGAGGGGTTTTTTTTTTTGAGTGGAAGAAGGACTTCATTTTGACACCAAAAAAATGTCATCCAAACCACCTTGTTTAGAAAAGCCAGTCTTTGTCTGTGCAGAGCAAATACACAGAACATTCAAGTACCTCTGTAGATTGGGAAAATGGAAGAATATAGGAAGATTCTTCTGGGGTCTCACAGAAAGACCAGAGAGCACTGATATTATTAACCTCTAGGGACCTTGAAACAAGATTTTACAGCAACTGGCCTAAATACCTTGAGATAACTACAGAGAGCATGATTCTTTAACCTCTGCAATCTTAATATTCTGTTGTTATCTGATGAGCTCTGGCATTTCTTTAACACAGTAGACAAAGACAGCATAATGAGATATGAGTACTGATCTTAGGTTTGGTATTCTGATCTGTTCATGATAATGCTAAAGTTAGAGTTATAGGTGAACCTTTAGCGAACTCAGATACTTCTTTTTATTCATGTTACAATTTTCTCTTTCTTGCATGTTAGACTCAGGCATCTCTCACAAAACTGAAAATCTTTCAGTCTGCTAATGTGTTAATTTTTAAAGTAGACCTATTTTATGCCTTTTATAATGGAAAAAAGTAGGTATTAAACAAGAGAATGCCATGCTCTTATTTTGGCTTTCCTGACACTGGGCTGGAGATGTTTGTTTCCAGTACAATTCACATTAGTGTGGCTGTCATTGTTACTCCTGGAATAGGTTATGTGGGGCTCAGCTCAGGCAGCAATTTATGTTGTTGCTCAGAGTACAGCCAGCACAGTTAAAGGAGACCTCCTGAGCTCTGGGACCCTAAATCTTCAGCCACTTGACACTAGTGAACAGCATCATCTCTGTTTCCATTTTCCACAAGAAGAAAAAAACATAGACTTTTTTTAATTTCCTTTTTTTTTTTTTCAATATGGGAGAGAGACATGTTGGCAACTGATACCAATGTGACCTCTCTGTGACTGACAGAAGGTTCATCACTGCGTGCTATACCTGTCACCTCTGTAATGTATGTAGGCTCAGCAGCCATGTGATTTCAAAGTGAATTCCCATCCCTGACCTATAAGTTGTAACCTTTGGGTGGATTGCATGAAAAGCAGCTTCACTGGTGAGCTATGCATATATTGACAAGGTGTGGAAAATGAATATGAAAGAAGATTTGGGTTTTCTAGCCTCTGTATTCAACAATGGCACTTGACTGACCATTCAGCAAAAAGCTACACAGATATGACAAAGGAGATAAAGAAGTCCTGTGTTCCAGAGGATGGTATGCAAGGAACACATTTCTATTGGGAACCTTTTCTTGGTCTGGATACCAAGGTTTCAGATGCCTTCAGTGTCTTAAATATTATATAATAGTTAAAATCTTATGAAAACACCTGAGTTTCCTAAATGATTTCACATACCAAATAAATTACTTTAGTTCTTTTAACTTTCATGGTCTAATTGTGTATAGAATACATTCTTTTTAAATAAATTTACAAAACCCAGGAAAATCCATGTGGAATTTTTATCCACAGAGTTCTCACCAAACAACTAATACTGTGCTTTTGTCAGTTGAAAGCTGGAATGGTTTCTATGTATTTCCACTTGATTAAAGCACACAGATAGTGAATTCCCAAAGAAAACCAGAAATCACAGGAGCATTTGGTATTGTTTCAGTATTCACAAGGCTACAGGTAGAAGCCAATGAGCTACAGATTTACTGAGACTTCATGCCCGTATATTAAGAACAAGCAACAAACAAAAAAATCCCAGCTCAATTCTGGCAGTTTCTAATATTATAAAGTTACTTTATTTGGTCTGGATTTTATGATGCAAATTGAATTAAGGTGAAGACACATACCGTCCATTTTTGTCTTTTAGGGAGGAATCTTTCTAACTTTCTATTGTGATAAAGAAAACCATTAGATTCTGACAAAGTGAGAAGGAGGAAAACACTTTTATTGAAATAAGAACAAAATGATAGTGTCAGACACTGAATCCAAGAGATAAAATATTACATCTAATAAACATGTTACATATGGGATTAGACACGAGTCCCTAGAATTACTGAACAATAGAAGTTATAGAAAATCAATAACATTAGTTTTGAAAAACAATAACTAAAGTTCCTATCATGTTTAAGAAAAAAATGTTTACATTCTTGTTAAAGCACTTACACAGGATGAAATAACTTGCTCTCCTGGAGTGCCAGGAGTTTTATTTTAGGTCTAGGTCTGTAAGCCTTACTCCTGCCTGTTGTCTCATTTATCTAAGCACAATTACTTCTGCGAGTGACTGGATCACTTGGTGAGATTTTGATCTTAACTGACCATATGCAGTCTTCAAAGGCAAAAATAGGTAACCATCCAGCTCTCCTGGATAGTCAACATTTCTGTGTTTGAAAATATCTTCCTCACTGTCCATTCAGAGGCAGGTAGCCAAGGTATTCCCTGGGACTAAAACCATGCTGTAGATAGACACACACTTCATTACAATTTGATGTGGCCAGCATTGCTTAATTAAGTACATGATCAAGCACTCATGTCTGCTCCTCCCACTTGCATCTCTTCTTATCACTTTGTAATTTTCTTATTCCTTCCAACATGGGGTGAAACAGCAGCACATAAACATCCACCTCCTCTTTTGTCAGCCCAGCATTGTGATGGGTGTTTGTGTAATCATTGTAAACATTTTGTAAGTGTGTATGGAGGACACCTTGAAATGTTACTCGAAAAAAAACTTCCTTAGAGGTCAATAGACTCCTTCCACTACTGATTGAAAGACCACTTGTCCTATTTTTTTACCAAGTTACTTCTATATTTCCAGTAGAACTTTAGAGATGAATGATGAACTCTTGGGTGCTGGACTGGAGTCAGGTGTCTGGTTTTCAGCTGTACTCTGACTTTCTGGTGACCTTAAGGAATACATAGAGTCTTCCCAGAGAGGAGAGAAAAACTAAACCCACCAAAAACAAAAACAAAAACAAAAACCAACCAAACAAAAAAAACCCCAAACAAACAAAACAAAAAACGCCCCCATGTTGTCTGAGCAGTCATTCAGGTGCTTGAGCTTGCTATTCCTGTGCTCACCTGCCCATCCATCCTACACTGCAGGGCCGTAATCCTGTATGGGAAGGACTTGGGGAAACTTGCCGGATCAGCACTGGGAAGGTGTCACAGGACAGCATGACAGCATACGTGGAGGTTGCCTCAGGCCGAGAAAGCCAAACCAGCCTTGTTCCCAGCTGCCCGTGCTGCAGGTAGGAATGTAGCTGGGAAAGGCAAGCTCAAGCTATCTTTCCTACTGTTATCAGCACTCCCACAAAGACGATGGGAACCTAAACACGGGCTTGTGTGCAAACTCTTTGGATGCAAGGTGAACTTGGACTCCAACATTGCTCTGCGCCTGTGCTTAGACTATTAAAAAAAATTAATCTCCACACCTCAGAGCTCTATGTAGTGGTGATAACAATCCTTTATTTCTCCCACTCTTTGCCTGTAATTATCTATTTAGCATTCAAAACTTTTGTCTCTTCCCACGTTTTCCAGAGCCTAGCACAATTTGAAACTGATCATAGGCAGGATCTCTGGACACTACTCTAATGCAAATAATGCTAATGATAAGAGCAATGCCCCAAGGGTGTTGCAAAGCTACCCTAATATCCAAACCTGATTGTAATTTTATTTAGATTTTTATATTACTGACTAAGAGCATTTATCCTCTTGCCATGTGCGGACATGTAGTTAGTGCACATTGCTTATGGGTTTCCAAGATAATGTAATGCAAACAAATCATATATCCTCTGAGAATGAGTCAGGCCCACATTTCAACTTGATTTGATTTACCGTCACCTGTGTTGCAACGACTACTAGTCTGTTGAAATAATGAAAGAAAGAGAATAAGGGCTTTTAAGGCCAGTGTGGGAAAGTACCTGTTATATAAGCATCTTTGAAATGCAGAGGGGATAAAAAAGTAGTTAGAAGTCTTAGAGAACTGGAAATTAAAACACCAATGCCTCTTCTGGAAAAGGACTATACTTGCATTCATGGATGCCAGGGTGGATTCATTTGATAAAAATTGTCTGACTTTAGTCTTGTACATACTCAAGACTGACTCAGATGTGTGGAAAAAAGTGAAATCCCTCATACTCAGCCTAAACCTCATACCAGGTTCAGAGCAGTCTTTCCTGATTCACAATACAGAACCTCCAAATCCCCACCTGTATCAGTGTTTCTCAGCAATTATCAACGAGGGCTAAATTGAAAAGAATTATCCAAATCCTTGTGACCACTGCAGTGACCAGCCCTCTTATCTTTCTGGGGTGGTCAGGCTTTGATCCAGGCTGTAGTACTGAGGAAGTTTGGTAACTGTCTGTACGAAGGCATTTTGTGAGCTCAGATTAGGAAAGAGAGATGGTTTTTCACGATGGATAATAAATATTTATTTTCTTAACTAACTGGCTTGGCAAAATTCTGCCTTCCCACCTCTTCACACACACATCCCCCCACTCAGCTGTGCCACCACTCCCTCAATGTATCTGTTTTGTGTTTTGCTGACTGGACCTGGAACTGAAGGCTGTGTCTGCTGGCACTCTATTTTGCTGGCTGTTTTGGCTGTGAATACACTCTGAACTGCTGGAATACCTGCTGCTCTTGAGCACAGATAACAAGGTAATGTAAGAAAAGATTTCAAAGGAGACACACAGACATGTTGTCTCATACCTTTTCTGCTCCTCATTATTTAAAGTCTGAGAGGGAGATGTGGGGGAAAAAAGAGCTCTTCACAGGTCCCACGGGGCTGCAAAGACATCAGCTTGTGAATATTTCACAAGTGTATCTTTGTCCTGTAACACTGCTGTATAGTTACCTGCAGTTCAAAGGTAAGGACAACAAGGAATGCTGTATATTTCATTATTGTGCCAAGCATGGGAGTTTAAAATTTGCATGTGTAAAATCCAGTGGATTTTTCTGTTGAGGTGTTAACATTTCAGTGACAATGAGATCCATTTTAAACCTAAATATAAAATCAATTCATGCTCTCAGTGTGCTGCATCTTGTTCACATCTGGTGAATCTCTAACCTGTCAGCTATGGTGAAAAGTTGAAGACTTTGTTTTCAACTTCATCTAAGTAGCAAATGGCAAGGCTCCTTTGTCTAGCTCTATGTTGTAGTCCCACGTTCAGCATATATGAATTGATTGTGATCATCATAATGTTAGCTATCAAAAAACATCTCAAATATGCAGATCTGTTGCAAACTGTGCTACAGTTGTATATTTAATTTTTT
Source organism: Orthonyx spaldingii (assembly GCA_013397795.1). NCBI lineage: Eukaryota > Metazoa > Chordata > Aves > Passeriformes > Orthonychidae > Orthonyx > Orthonyx spaldingii. The sequence continues at coordinate 2,021,475 of VZTJ01005836.1, read as the reverse complement.
TTAATGGGATGGTCCAAGACACTGTTTAGAATATGTTTGCTGTGGTGACCATGACTGAGAAATCTGCAAATTTTTGGGAAGTCTTGCTTATTTCTGTTAACAGGGGTGTATTTTCCATCTCAGTTCCCTTCTCTTTTTCCTTGGACCCCTTGTACATGCCAGAAAGGTTAGCCTTCCTCCATTCATCTGACTGATTTCATCAACTAGTTCTGATAGTGAAAAATTCACAAGAACTGGGGCTTTGTATACTTGCCCTCATGAAAGAGAAATGAAAATAGGAGGAAACACACAGGGAAAACTGCAGTCATGAGCAAGATGCAAAATACAAATTGGTTTTACCCATTTTGACTAGCAAACAAAACAACACAGCATCGGCACGCCTTGGAGTGCTTTGTAAGATACAAGTTGTTAAAGACCCTGTGTTTTCAGTTAGCTGGTTCTGTAACAACAACTGTTGGTACTGGCAGCATTGCATCATTGTTCTTAGCAAGGAAAAGCAATTTGGCCTATTGTTTCCAGAAACAGTTTTCTCTTATAAAAACAATATAGCTGTTTAACCTAAATATAAACACATATGATGTCAATAATTTTATATATATTACAGACTGTTACATGGTCTATAACAACTGTCAGTGCTAACAGATAGCTTCTACATGGCTTGTTCTGCTCATTTATTACCAGAGTAAAAGACCCCATGGCTGCTGTTGGCTCACTGTGCTCTCTGTAGCAAAGTATGGCTTTTGAGAGGCACTAACTTGTCTCCATAGGCTTGAATGCATGGTTGCTTTCTTGCAATCTGGCTGCCTGCAGCTCAGTGATTTCAGGGAGTGCATAATGAGTGCACAAAGGCTTGGAATAAACTGTACACCAAAATAATGGAATCCTTCTTGTCTGGGCTCTGACAGTGATGTCCTCATTGGTCTCTGTTAAGCTGCTTTATTTTCCTGGTCTGGTTCACCCTCTGCAGAACAATGATGATATTTTTTGATTCTGTCACAAGTAAGACTCTGATAACAAACTAGGCCCAGTTCTGGGCCCCTCAATTGAGGAAGGACATTGAAGTGCTGGAGGGAGTCCAGAGATGGACAACAAAGCTATTGAATGATCTAGAGTGTAAGACACAAGAGGAGCAGCTGAGGGAGCTGGGGGTGTTTATCCAGCAGAAGTCTCAGGGATGACCTTATCACTCTCTACAACTGCCTGAAAGAAGATTGTAGCTAGTTGGAAGTCAGTCTCTTCTCCCAGGCAACAATGATAGGATGAGAGGAAATGTCCTCAAGCTGCCCCACAGGAGGTTCAGGCTCATCATTAGGAGGAGTTTCTTCACAGAAGGGTGGTTAAACATTGGAATGGACTGCCCAGGAAGGTGGTGGAGTCACTGTTTCTGGAGGTGTTTAAGAAAACTGCAAACATGGCATGTAGTGTCGTGGTCTAGTTTGCATAGTGGTGTTCGGTCAAGGGTTGGACTTAATGATCTCAGAGTTCTTTTCCAGACTAATTGATTCTATGATTCTGTAATGTGAGAGCTGTATATTTCTCCAAGCTAGTTGTCAGATGGAGGTTGGTATCCTCCAGATCAGAAAATTATTTGGACATTTACATCCTGCCTTCTTGTTTTGTAGACTACTTCTGCACAAGGACCTCAGATTTTCTTCTCATAATACAGCAGGGTGGTAAATGCCCTGATGACCTCTTATCATACACACAGCATCAGTCAGAAGTGATTGAGTTGGAAGGAATCTTCCTTCTCCTACTCTTCGCTCCCGCCTGCCCTACACCATGCTGCATGGTCACCACGGGCCACAGTTGGTTGTGTCTTACGAAGTAGAAAATGCTTTAGCCTTTTCCAGAGAAAAGCAGTGTAGCCAATGAAGAAATCACGGTCTTCTGCACGCAGCAGATTTATTAATTTGATTGCCTGAGAGGGAGCAGAAATGCATACATTTTTACCAAAGGAAGTTGTATAAAGCCTAATGCCCTGGGATGGAAAAGAGAAGCCACATTAGGGTTAAAGCATAGACACTGTACAAGCACTGCGACACACAGCTCCTGGCATATCCTGGTGCTTTAAAATCTGGTCAGACCAGAACAGAATTAAACATTGTCCCATATTTGCCCTGTGGAGGTGCTGAAGCATCTTGTTCCTGAGCGTGGTTGCAGTTGCAGTGCACATCTGTGTGGTCACAGCTTGCTGGCCACTTCAGGAGGAGCAGCACATCTGGCCCCATAGCAGGTTGACTCTCTCTGATAAAGCAATGTCAGAAGGCTCATTTCTGATGTCACCACTGTGTTTTAGGAAGAAAGTGAAGTCCCTGAGATGAACGGGGATCTGATGACATCTGCACTGATCCAGCACTGCAATTTTGCATGGTAGCTGGAGTCATGTCATTAATGTGACCACAGGAGATGAGCCGTGTGCTGATGATGATCAAAGTGTTCCCAATGCATTGGACTGCTTTTGTACAAATGCATTGGAGGCTATTAATCATCATAATGGAATATAATGGGACCCTGAACACAGTTACTTAGAGAGGTGAGTGAGTGTTCATGTGCTTAGGCCTCCAAGAATAAGAGCACATTGTTCTAGTAAAATTGACAGGATGGAGTATGAAATTACTCCAAAGTATGCTCATAGGCCTCAGTCACACAGTTTGATCCTCTCCTCCTCCTTCTCACAGCCAGCTTTTCCTCAGGTCTCTTTCATGCATGTTTTTAAAAGCAAATCATAAAATGTGGTACATGTATCAAAAATAACAAAACTTCAACTGAGTTTCTGTAATATGAAGAGTGTTGGATTTTCCTTATGGTTTCTACTTAGCTTACTAAGGCTAAAATTAGCGATTAAAGAAGACTTCCCATATTGTAACTAAAATAGGCTTACTGCATCCTGGATTAGATCATGAGTCTGTGCTGAGGGTATGAGAGAAATACCTTACAAATTCTTTAAGGTACCTCATTTACATACCACAAACCAGCAAGGCATGGTAAGCGTTAACATGACATTAATTCTACAGAAGAGATAGGAGTTGACTGTTTAATAGTTTCTGTTTAATTCTAGGCCACACAGACAAATGCTTCTGTGAATTATCTAGAGAGCTGTTAGGGAAGGAAAGATATTAATTGGTCTGATGCAAAGTGGGAGGGACATGTAAGAAAGGGAAAATGAAAGAGGAGTACAGAAAACCACAGTTGTAACTAGTTGGTTGATCTGAGCATTACTTTCAATGTTTCATAATTGCAAAATCTTACTTTATTGTTTGAAACATGTTTGGGAGGGATATTGATTTTATTTTTTTAAGGAGCATTAGTCTTTTATTATAAACTCTTGATTTATACTACTCTTGGTACATTGGTTCCTGGGGGAGAGTGTTGAGTTGATTGGCTGAGCTCTAAGTTTTGGGGGTTTGTAGTTTGCTTTTTTTCTTCTTCTTTTTTTTTTTTTTTCCCCTCTCACTCTTCTTTTTCTTCCTTTTTCTTCTTTTTTTCTTTTATTTTTTCCTCTGTCTTATTTGGCTGATGTGATTAATTAAGGGATTTTGAAAGCTCCTATTCAAAAGTATCTCAATGTTATCTAGCTTTAATTTGTACCACTTAAAAAAAAAAAATTAATCTGCGGTCAACACTTTATTTGAGAATTTGAGTCTCTGTCTTCCAAATTATATTGGGCTAACTTCTCATCACTGTAAAGAGGTAACTCAGTGTTTAAAAAAAGTTAGCTCCATGCTTAAACAAGATAAATATGTCTCTGCCTTATAGTGGAAAGGATTTGACACAATGTAAGTGATCTAGGTCAGAAGGGATCCACAGGGTCATACAACTTATCTCTCATCCTTAGAGAACTACTTCTAAATAAAGGAATAAATCAATCAATAAATAAAATCCTACTTTTTTCTTCCAACTAATTTTAAATATTGTAGAAACACTAAGGAACTTCCCATCGCTGATAGAATATTTGTCACCACCAATATAATTTCTTCCTCTTTGATTCTTAATTGTTCTAGTGGAGAGAAAGAAATCGTAACCCCTATTGGAAACACTCACTTCTGTGCATTTTATAAATAGAAGTAATATTCCATCACTGCTTAAAACAGGCAGAGGTTTTTGAGTCAATATGGCCAAAAGTATGATGCTATGTATGTTAACAGTCTTAGTAACTGCTCTGTGTGCTGTGCTGTGTTCTATTCAGGGATTGCTGTGAACAGGGGCTAGAAATACATGACAGCAGAAAACTGAAAGGAGTTCAAATGCTGAATTGTGTTGGAATAAAGATGAATACTGAGTTAGTTTAGTGAAATGCCTTGCAGAGAGTACCAGACCATCACTTCTTATGATTGTAGGATTACAGTGTACAGGCTGTTCCTGGAGTTCTGCTGCCCTTTTCATTCCCCTTCTTAATCTGGAGGGACTAGGGAAAGGAGGAGGGAGAAACAATATCTCCAACAATACCATAAACAAATCACGCAGAATAATAATGTAGGCTCTTCTCAGATGCATCACCCTGCTTTCTTTGATTCTGATAGTCCTATTAGTAATGTTGCCATTGCTGTGTGATTTATAAAGGGGCTTTGTGTTCACAGTTGAGCTGTGCAGCATACGGCTTGTTATGATCTATACTAAGGGATATGGTTCAGTACCTCTGAATAGTGTAACCCTATGGAATCTGGAAGCAATAACTTACATATGTAACTTACATATCTTCTTCTGGAGAAATATATTACAACTTGATTTGATTTTTACCTGATGTTTCACCTATTAAAATGAGACATTTGAAAAGGGAAGAATTTGCAGCTGCTGGCTTCTCAGAAAAGATCAACTGTTTCTGTAATTATTACGGAAGATAACAATTTCAAATAATGAAACACCCATAACATGTTTTAAGGAAGCAGCTTGTTGCTATAATTAGAACTAGAACCAAATTGCTCTGATGGCAAACACCATTCATTGAACTCCATCAATAGAGAAGCTTCAGCAAGCAAATAACACAAGTGGGAAAATATCAGAAGCAAGTACATGACATGGAAAAATTAGGCTGATGAGAAAATGTTACATTTGAGCTTCTTGAGGTTCACTCTCTCAAAAAACAGAGCTACATAGCAGCAGGCTGGTGAGCTGAGGCAGGTTAGCATTTATGGCAGAGAACACTGACCAAGGAGTCCTGACACAGTTATAGATTTTAGAAGGGGCCTGAGGACAATCAGCTTCTCAGGAGTTTGTAACATGTTCTTTACACTGTGGTACCAACACAAAGTGAAAATTCATCTCCTGTCTCTCTGTGTCATTCGTTATTGTTTCAGTCTGTCCCAGAGACTGATGACAACTGGCCAGCCTTCCCTGCTGATATTTTTTCCAATGTTTGCTCTTGTGTGCATCTGCAAACATTGGCTATTTACCATGTGGAAGCCTCATGTGGATCTGCGTCTTGGCCCAAATTTGGCCTTTTGTTTCTGGTGCACTTGAGCTGTTGATTGATTATTTATCAAATCTTTATTTCAATGATGAAGTCTGCAAATGTTTTTTACAGAACCTTTGGGTCTCAGTCTGGTTTGTTATGCCCTGGGCTTTGCTTTCTGTGCTGCTTTGTGTTGGAGGAGACACAAGAGAGAGAAGTGTGACTTCTCTGCTGTTTCAATCTGCAAAATCTGTGCTTATTCTGGCAATGACTCTTCATTTCAATAGACAAGAAATATATGAGCATAGAGGTGAAGTACAGTTTGGACTGGTGACCCTGATGGATGTGTGTCACTGTCTAAGGAATTACTGGACTAAAAGAAATCCTCATCAATTTCTGGAGGAGAAAAACAGCATGAAAAAGAAACTAAACATAAATATGTTTATGGCTTCACCTTGAATGTTGTGTGCAGTTTTGGTCACCACAATATAAGAAAGACATTTAACTACTGGAGAGTGTATAAAAGGAGGGCAACACAGATACAGGACCTTGAGAGGAAGCCGTATGAGGAGCAGCTGAGGTCACTTGGTCTGTTCAGCCTGGAGGAGAGAAAGCTGAGGGGAGACCTCATTGCAGTTACAACTTCCTTAGGAGGGGAAGAGGAAGGGCAGACACTGATCTCTTCTCTGTGGTGACCAGTGACAGGACCCAAGGGAATGGCCTGAAGCTGTTTCAAGGGAGGTTTATTTGGATATTGGATAAAGGTTCTTAGCCCAGAGGGTGGCTGGGCACTGGAACAGGCTGCCTAGGGGAATGGTCACAGCACCAAACCTAGCAGAGCTCAGTAAGGGTTTGGACAACACTCTCAGGCACATGATGTGACTCTTGGGGATGGTCCTATGCAGGGCTAGGAGTTGGACTCGATTTTTGTGGCTCCCTTCCAACTCAGCATATTCTATGATTCTGTGATTCTGATTCTACAGTCATAGTGTTTCTTTGCTTTGGTTTCTGCTAATTAAGAACAAAACCCTTGTCTTAGCATGATGATGGAGCTTTAGCATTTTATTCTGGAGTATAGACCATATTGCAACTGAGAGGCTGAACAACTTCTCCTTTCTCTCATGCCATGGAAGGCCTAGGCAGTAGTCAGTGTGAGCAGGATGGAGAGACCTTGGTCCCTTAGCCTCCCCCTCCTTCAGATAAATCTACTCTAATAGGCTAGATCTAACTCTCAGCAGTGATAGAATACCTGGAGAGACAGGGAAAATATGCTGCGTTCACCGGTAATGAAAATGTGCGCCAGTATATTATACTGAAGGCTTGGCTGAAAGGAATTGCTTCATTGCAAATTTGGAGTAGCAAAAGGATTTTACATATTAATTCCTTCATGAGATTTAAAATTAGTTCTAAGCCTCATGTCTACTTTAGGCTAGGACATTGCAGCCAATACAGAGAGTTCATTATTGGTAAGCATTATGCTCTTATTTACAAGAACATACGTGCACTATTGCTACAGAGGAGAAATGCTTGATTTGGTTACAGCAGATTACTTCTGTAATGCCTTTGCTTTTTAAACCACATTTTCCAGATACAGGTAAAGATGTTTAAAAGTTAAACAGTTCTAATGTAAAATTTTTAATGAAAATGTTGCATGCTTTTGCACTTTTTCTGTAAGTTTTAGTTTTTCCTTGGGCACTTTGGCAGCTGATATAATGGGACCGTGTTGAAAATAAAGCAGCATCATTCCTAGAACTCCATCCTGCTGGGTGACAGTGTCACTGAATGTGAAGGAGACAAGTGAAGACTGAAAACCCATGATCACTGAGAAAGAGCAAGGTGCTTAAACTGCAGGGCAGAGCAAACATATTGCAACACCTGCAGGAAAACAAACTAAGCTGGTGTAAAGGTCATCTTTGAAATAGCTTTCCAGCTTCCTAGAGTGCAGGATAATAATTGATCATATGATAAACTTATCAAACTTCCATTGTTTTCCATGCTAAACTATTTTTTATGTAAAGTGGTAACTGTACTGTAATTCCTCCTACTCCATCCAGGTATTTACTCACTAAGTGGCCCTTGTCATCATGGTATCTGAATGCCTTGTACACACTAATGAATTGCATCCGTAAGATCTCCAGTGAGGGTAGGGTAATATTAGCCTCATTCTACAAATGGGAATAAAGGTAAAGTGATGCTCTTGTCTGTTCTCTGAGTGTATCTCAAAGGAATAACAAAAACTTCTGAATTAGGCTTCACACCTTGACAGAAGCTCAGAAGGGAGGGCTGTCACAACCATTTCTTTAAAGGACAAATAGCCCTCATTGTGCATAAGGTAGAAATGACTTTCCTGAGGTTATACTGAAAATTTCTGACTGAAGACAGAATTGAACCAAGGTCCCTTGAGTACTTTGTTCAGTGAGGTTATCTTTCCTTTTATAATTTCTATGTAATGGTTATTTAGTTAATAACATGATTTTCTTTTTTTCTTTCCCCTGTTGTTTCTGTTTTTGAATGCATTTCATGCTCCAGGTTCACTGTAGCTCAAGAAAGTCTAACGTATATTTATAAAGCCAGGCAATATATAATGATCCTGGAGACAATATTGTTGTCCATGATGTATGAAGCAGAAAAAAGAGAGTTTGATTTTCATAAGCTCTAATGACCCTCCTGGGCAGTTGGAAACATATATTGTTTGAGATAATCAGACAAACTGATTCCATTATAAAAAGATGTATTGTTTCTATTTTATGTTTTCACAAGCATTTTGTCTAATTATTGCTGACATTTCCAACCATATTGTGAAGTTTTTCAAGAGGAAAAGAATGACTTTATCTCCATTAAAACTGAAAACAAACTGATGCTAACTGTTTTTATAAACGGAAAACATTAAAATAAAATAAAATGCATTAGAGCAATTAGGAAGAATTACAGCAAAATCTGTCTTGCCTACATCTTCTTTGTCAAAAACAAAAACAAAAACAAAAACAAAAAACCCAAAAAGGAACAAAAAGAAAAAAAGAAAAGAATATACACTAAAGATTACTATCCAACAGCATGAGTCTGTTGTTCTTTAAAAGCACCCTGAATGTTTTTCATTAACTTATCGAGCACAGGAAATCTGCTGCTGTTTAACCCTTTCATATTCCTGGTGGTGAAACATGTTTAAATGCTGAAATATTAATGCAGACAGATGATGCATAATCACTTAAGGTTCAACTACTATTCCTATTCCTAGTTATTTTCATAGATCTAGATACATATAGATACAGTTGACACAGATATAGATATAGATATTAACTACTTCTTGGGCTAAAATTCCATACAGAGTTATGGTACTGAAGTACTGTGCTTTGTTTATAGTGGATGTGGTTGAAACCCAGCAGTGTTTTCCAAGTCGGATACAATGATCCTTTTCTGAAGCAAAAGATGGTTCAGTACTTATTGGCTAATCAGCATAGTATTGCTTAATCCCACAGAGTTAGTAAATATGTTGGGAGCTTGCTTGCAATGGTATTATGTCAGGGAAGAGCACTGTTACTCATCTGTATTACTTGGAGATGAATTTTCATGCCCCAGAGGACACCAGGACACCCACCTTCCCTCCAGTGCTGGCAGGTGAGCTGGAGTCCTTCTATCACACCAGTCTCCAGTGGTATGTGAGAAAATGTGTTGCTATCACTAGCTCAGAAAGGCACCTTCTGCTACTGTGGCTTCAAAAATAAACAAATAAGTCAACAATCTCAGGCTGACCTGCTGTGAAGTTGTCAAAGACATATGAAATTATGTCCTCAGATATTTCTGGTTGTTTGTGCAATCTAATCCCTAATCATCTCTGGAGATCAGATCTTCTCATGAAAGTATGATTTCTAAATAATGATTTTTCCTAGGTTTTCTACAATTCTTTTCTAGAAGCAAATTTGCTGGCACAATTTGATACAAGTGCAATGTGCTGCCTGCTCAAAAGCAAATATCACCATTCTGACTGAAATATCTATTGGAACAAATCAACTGTTCTTGATGTTAGTTGTAACACTGCCCATCTCCTTCAAAAAAACCTCTGAGCTTATTTATCCAAAATATTCCATGGCTCCTGCATTCAAATGCAGTGACAGGAAAAGGACATAATATGTGTGCCTTGAGTGCTGTCCCACATACTCATAAATCATGTGAAATTTCTGTACACCTGGGTTACACAGGATACACCACACTGAAAGCTAACACAACTGAAAAGATTGTGCCTGGTCTGATTAAAAACCAAAATCCAGTTGTTTCTGTTTGTTTGGGGGTTTTTTGTTCGGTTTGTTTTTTTTTTTTCCCCATAGCAAAAAGGTGACTTAATTTTCTAACAGGAAAAATGGAAACAAAGTAGTGTAATTTTAATTGCACTTATTAATGTTGGCATCAACCCAAGTTATTTCAGAGGCTTTTAACAACTGTAGTTCCTGTTCTTGGATAGTCTGTCAGGTTCCTCTATGGAGTGGCTGTAGAGGATAATTCCATTAGAAGTCTTGATAGATAATTTTTCCAAGATATCACTGTGGGTTGGAGTACTTCAAGTTGAATTTTTCATTAGAGAAAATGTAAAAGATTTCATGTTATCATTTTTAATAGTAATTGTGGAAAAAATATTCCACAGAATGTTCAATATTGTGAATTATTTTCTTGATTTATGACCAAATTATATGCAAATCCACTGCTTTAACATTTGAGGTGTGTATTTATGGGTTTTCTGTCACCTGAATAGCAAAACATTGAAAATGGGGCTTGATTACTGAGACCGTTACTGATTTTTTTTTCCTGTATGCTTCCAGAATTATAGTAAAAAAACCCTCAAACCTAGAGTTGGAAAAGAAAAGAGTAGAATGTAAAATTACAAAAGTAGAAGGCTAATATTTTGTTCCATGTTTTTGTTTTCTGCCTCAGGAAATGCACTGTGTATGAAGCATAGTTTACAAAAAAAAATAGAAAAAAGATTGTTTCTTTGAAGACAGCAGACAACACAATTTTTGTAAATATAATATTTATAGGATCTTGCAATTAATTTACAAAAATTTTACATCAAAAATGTATGCTGATGATTTTACTCTTTAGGGACAACAATTGTCTCCTCAGTCATGTTTTCATACACTAAAGGCAATTATTGTTGCTTCTAGCTGTAATAAAAAAATAACTGAAACAGATAGAAGTGTCTTGGTAGAAATTGAGCTGAAACTCCCACTGTGGAAATAATCAGAAAATTAAAAGCTCTGCAATCTTGCAAATAACTTTGCAACTTAATATTATTGGAACATAACATTATTATCTCTTTTTATAGGGAAAACAAACATAAATATATTGTCAAACAACCCTGATGCTATTGGTTTCGCTATTTTGGCTAACAGAGAAGGAAAAAAACGGAGAAAAACAATAACTCTTTCCAGTTGCATGTCAAACAACCAACTGGGAATTTGTGAAAAATGATCAACAGTGGCAGGATTATATTTCTGCTCCTGTTAGGTCAGCATCTTCATCCAACTCAGTATTCAAACACCTAAGAGACATGGCTCATCTTGCCCCCTCATGGGCTCTAAACTAAATTTTAGTCATGTGTGGATGACTTACTCTCCTATTAGCTACTGTTAGTTTCCCAGTCTGAGCAGTACAGTTGAAAACTCAAAACAAGGAAAGCACTAAATAATTTATGTATCCAACTTTGTTTTAGTATTCATCATCTCGTTCCAATCCCCATGCCACAGGCAGGGACACCTTCCACTAGCCCAGGTTGCTCCAAGTCCCATCCGGCTGACCTTCAACACTTCCAGGGATGGGACAGACACAGCTTCTCTGGGAAACTTGTGCTGGTGCCTCACCACTCTCATACTGAGGGATTTCTTTCTTATCTCTAACCTAAATCTACCCTTTCTCAGTTCAAAGTCACTTCCCCTTGTCCTATCAGTGCATGACCTTGTATAAAGTCCTTCATGATAATCTTGCATGACTGATGAACTTCTGTCTATGCTTTACTCTAAAAAGAGAAGTTCACATCACCAAAACTTTTCTTTCTTAAGAATAGATCTACTCTACTTTTGGGTCTATTTCTGCATTCATGCACACTAAAATGCCTCATCAGCCACGATGGGCAGACTTCTGATCTCCTGAGTGTGTGAAAGAGAAAAGTCACAGAGCATCTCCAGATCTGCAGAGCTGCCATACTTAGTAATTGCTCAAAAAACTGGGAGGAAGTTACACCCCTTTATGATGGTGCCACACAACAAATTTGAGATTTGAACCTGAAAGAAAAATTATTCAGGCTGTAGCCTTTTGCTGCTGTTTACAGCTTAATGCAGTCTGGAGCCTCATCCTACAAATTAGTGACAAATGTCATTTGTTACATCTATATCCCTATGTGATGAATAGTTTTAAAAGAAGTCATAAATCTCCTTCTTTTCAGAATCATATAAACTTTAGGAGCAGAATTAGGAGTGAACAAGTCTGGAAGGTGATAGGAACCAAACTGAAGTTCCAGCTGACCCTCAAATGAAAGTCCTTTTGCTGCAGTATTTCACATATAGTGCACCTCAAGATCTGCATTGAGTTTTTTCAAAGGGTTATCCAAAGGTGTGGGTGTTCCCACATGTGTAAAGTAACATTTGAGATTTCTCAGATTCAAAGGGACATCTTTGAAAAGATTTTATCTTTACCCTCTGTAACCCAAACACACAGATGCGAACACATAAATATCCACGTGAAGACATGCACACATATATGTGTATACACGTTTTATTTTAGTTTTAGGGGTTATTTTAAAGGATTCTACTAAAAGCAAATCAGGACCGAACCTATGCAGGTAAGATTAGGAAAGAAAGAATAAGCCAGGTGGATATGATATTAAGCTACATTAAAGACTACACCAAAGTGTTCAGACTTTGTGCTGGGGCAGTGGCAGCCAGATCATCTTAAGGAGTTACCTCCATCCAAGAAGGTTACCAGCCTTCAGCTAAAACACAGTACCTGGCTGCACACATACTTCCATTTTGTAGTTCCTGATGGTTGGGTGTGCTTTATCTCTGGGAGGGAAAAGTGTGTCCACAGTGTTATCTTATGTCAGCTTATAGAGGTGTCACTTCTAGCACAAGGGTGGTAATTGCTAACCTGATTGTTAGTGATCATAGGGGCATTTTCCAAGAATTAGAATTGTATAGAAATCTCTCCTATGTTCACTGCCTCTCGTCCCTAGAGGAATATCTTCATTTTCTGAAATATATTTTGGGGGAAATGAAGAAGAATTTGGTCTAACAGTGAAAACACAGAATTTCTAAGAATTTCTAATATTCAAGGAGGTATCTTATATGAGGAGAGTTTAAACAAAAATCAGCAGTGTAAATCTACACCTACCACTTCTGGAGTGGCAGGATCTGAATTTGAGAGGAATGTTAAGAATGCTGGTGAAAGAAAATATGCAGACGGAGTGCTGCCGAGACACCAAGGACAGAGTGAGGAAACAGAAAATCAGGTGCAAGTAATGAATGACAGAAATATAATCCTGTCGCCTTTGTCTGGACATCAACATTTTTTGAAGGATGTCCAAACCTGCTCCTAAAGCAAAGTCGGTTTGGGAAACGAAGGGACTACCTTCTATTCCAGGTTTAATTTCCCAGTAACTGGCAATACCTACAGGCATCACTATCTAAAATCTGACAGCATCTAGCATCTAAATATGATAGATAAGAGCCTGGCAGACAGGCAGGGGACTCCCTCCCTCTGTTTATTCATGTGAAATTGGGAGGAGAGAAAAACCTCTACAGGATTTCTTTCAGCTCCACCCCTGTCAAAAGCTGAAACTAATGAGCTGGAAATAGGAAATGTGCAAAATAACTGACACTTCCCTATCTGAACTGCATTCCTTAAGAGTTGTTTTTTTATTACTAGATAAATGCTTTGACATGTGTATTTATGTGAAGTCTGAATGTGATTTAGATACCAACTACCTGCTGAGCTAAGAATATTTGCCTTGTACTTAAACCAATATGTTTATTTAAGGGATCTTTAAGTTTTAAAATGCCCTTGGCTTCCAGCTCCACAAATGGGTAACCTTTGTATGTGGAATGCATTGTGCACTCCATTTGTTATTAATATAAAGTAATATTTTCCTTTTGCTCTGCTTGATTCTTTTCTTCAAGAGTCCTTTTGCTGTAGCAGACTCATGTGAAAATATGCATATATGTGTTTGGAAAAGGATAGAAAAGGCTGATCTCAGAGCTTCTGCTCAGAGATGATGTCCACCAATCTTGCTTAAATAGCAAACAAAGGGTCTTTGTTGCTCTTGCAGCAAAGTATTTTGAGAGGTAGGACAATTCTTTTGTTCTGTGTTTTCATGCATAGAACAATGAGGTTAGAAATTGTGGATGTTGCTTTAATATAAGGAATAAATGGCAATGTCAGCGTGTAGACCAAACAATTTAATTCAAGATTTTTATTTAAAAAGGCCTCATAACTGAGCTCTGTATTTTCATGGGTGAATTCCTTGACTCTCTACTCCTTAGTTATTCATGTTTAATGCAGGTATGGCTTTACTTGACTAAAGCTCTTCCCAAAATCAGTGGAAAATTTGTGTAAAAATATATAGCCTTGGCCTCAAATAAAACCTAGTTATTTTTACATCAAAAAATAAAGTACTATTTTCAGGTCTTCTGATAAGGAAATGTTTGGAAAGCTGCCAGCAGTTAGAAGGCATGGTTATGATATGAAATTTCCAGCCAAAATCAGGACACCTTTTTCAAGAAAATTCATCTTGTAAATAAAATCATCAATATAACGCAGACTAATCTCTTCTAGAATGAAGTCCTCTGAATGTAGATGTATACAACAGGATATTTGGGTTCCTAAATGCAACACCACTGACACGTGCTTGAAGGATTTCACTTAATGTTTAGAAGAGGCCAGCAATCTGCAATGCAAAGTTTTGAAAGCAATTACTCTTTTTAATTTGAGCCCACATTCAATTAAGTGGATTGGAATTGCTCACATCCTTTCAGCCAGTTAGTCACAGGCTTAAGTTTTTTGTTTTGTTTGTGCTTCTTCCCTCATCCTACCTCTCCCCCCACCCCCCACCAAAAAAAATCCTTGGGCTTCCTAACGAACACAACCCAAACTGTCAAAACAAGTTGCTGGGAGTTAAGGCTTCAGACAGGAAGGTCTAAGGACCAGATCCACAGCAAAACAGGTGCACCCCCTTTGGAAAACACATGGTGCTTGGATTTGGGATGCATTCCTGTGGGCAAACCATGCCCCAGCCTTGGGGTGATGGGAAGCGGTGTGGCAGCAAGCAGGATCTTTGTGCTGAGGACACAACGGCATTCACAGCTGAGCTGAATCAGATTGAAAAGGAACTGTCAAGTGGTGTGTGCGCCATAATTAACCTTTTCCAGGTTTCCTTCCCATCTTTTAACCAAGCCTCCTTACAGGCTATTATGCCCTACAGCCCATAGTGATTTAAAGCTGTGATGATGGAGCACTGACCTCTCCACTCTGCTTGGATCTGACCCATAATATTTTGTGTAGTGGAGATCTGAACATTTGCTAATATTTTCATACCTTCGTGAGAAGTAAAAAAATAAAAACTCTCTTGACTTGTCTGTTACATATTTCTACAACCATGAATGTTAAATTATATTTATTGGGGTGGGGGTGGGCTTCCAGGGCTCATTTTTAATATTATGGTTAGTATAATAATTCCTTTAAACTGTTCCCCAGTGGTAAAATAATGAAAATTAACAGAAAAAAGAGCTGCAAGTGCAACTTCTGAGTGAAGGATTAATTTATAGTATTCCTCTCCTTGTGATAGCTTCAAATATTTGTATAATAGAATTTGTTGCCCTGTCTGGAGATATAAATTTTAAACTTGGCTATAGCAGTATCCCTGAATAAGAGCCCTTAGGCTTTATGTACTGAGTCCACAGAAACAGCATAATATTGAGCAGGACATTAGTAAGAGATATTTATTGTAAAGCAAATATCTCACTGGTATCTGAATCCATAATCTGATTAAAGAGATTATTTTCAAAGAGGTCATACAGAGGGATAAAAAATTAGGATGGTGTGGGAGTCAATTTTAGGGCTTCTTCCTTCTTAAATTTTATAAAATAAAAAAAAAAAAAAAATTGCCTGCACAACATGGCAAGGTCGTTAAGCACATACATCATTGTAAGCCACTAATTCCAGTGAGACAAATTGGAGTAAACTGAACTGCCTCACTTTCTTGGACCTAGAAAGCTCAAACAATTAAAAGACTTAGCATGTGCACAAAAAGTACAGTATAATAAAAAAATAATTCGAAGTGAACAGAAATGTTAATCTGTGTATTTGGGTTTTACTGTTGTTTATAATGGAATAGTTAATAATACTTGACTAAAAAATCAGCATTTGTCATTATAGTCTTGAAATTCATACAAACTTTTTGCCAAAGCCATTCCTGCTTTGTATAATAAACCCTATTATTTTTGTAACAATTCCTTTCTCTTAAGCCTTTTCTTCAAGGCTAGTTCAGAAAAACACTGCCATAATCACCTCACTTCACTTTTAAAATACCTTCCCTGACTCCTTTTACCACTACATCAAATAAAACTACCAGTTCTCTTCCTGTGCTTGAGCACACACTGAACTCCACACATGTGAGCAATCACACACGTAGGGCCATTCACATCCACATGGTTTTGCACGTCTGGGGTGTGAGCTTTTCATTAGCTCCTGACCTCACTTCATGGCTCACCCTGAACTATTCCCCAGCCTTCCTTTTGGTTCCTCATGTGCAGGCTGTCCACCCAGAATTAGCTGGGAAAAGAAGCACTGTTATAAAATTCTTTCTTTGAACCCACTCCTAACACAATCCCTGTATGAAACTGCCAGTTAATAATGTCTAAATAAATGGCCAGGAGGAATTCGGGGATGAAGTCTTAGTTCCACTTAATTTACCAGGGCATCCACATCACTGTCACAAAGATTTTCTTCTTGGTCTTACTGTCTTGTGCATGCGTACTTTAATTCCTCCACTCTCCCCCAGCCCCTCAGTATTACTGCTTTTCTTATTAATTGTTTTTACACTCGCTACATCTAGATGCATTCAGCATGCTGAAACTCACTGTATTAGGTCCTTTCATGCCTTCCCCTTTCCCTGATGGAATTAATCATAAATAGCTATTTCAGAGAATATTTTCTCTAGGAAATGCACATGTCTACAGATAGCTTTGTGGCTTTTGATAAAGGACATTGCTGTGAACTGTAAAGGCTTCATGAAATCAGGAGGGCTGACAGCAAAGTCCTTTGTTTTATTGCAAATATCTGAGACCACATAACTGATATATGGCTGGCTTCACATATGGCTTGTCTTTCTTGCCAAGTCTACTGGAAGACAAGAAGACTGATCCAAGAGTTATTTTTTGCATGTGCTTGGAAGTCCTGATTGCAGATTCCTCCTACAGTAAGGGGACACTATTTCAGTATCAGTTTTATCGCATTATGTGGAGATTTTATATTGTTAACCCTGTATGCTGTGGCACATTTTAAAAAAAAAGAGCCAAGTCAAACAGTAAAAAGTAATTATTCTGTTTTTAATGTTACAGCAAAGATTCCATTCACTAAAAAGGGACTGAGATTCCACTACTGTCCCTGAAGGGCAGTTAAAAATGACAACTTAGTTTGATAATGCTCTCTTCAAACTGGATGTGTTGCAATCTTCTGTGCTTTGCCTTCCCCCTTGACCTCACGAGTGCACCTTCTGGGTCAGCCCAGTAGTGAAACACCAGGCAGTGAGGAAGATCTGATGGACATTAATTCCCACCGACAGCTCACGTTCTGAGTATGGGAGTACTGCTTACATTGTTCTAGGAAGAGCTTTTCTCTATTATCTGCACAGCAATAACTGTTCACTGCTTTTCCACATCTGTGCTGCATGATGGCAATCTGGGAAACAAAGCAGTTCTGTCATGTTTTGGGGTTTTTCTTCTGAATTTTGTTAGTTTCGTTTTCATTTTTGTTTTACTGCATGTGCATTGCTGAGTGAGTTTTGCTAATGTAATCTTTGTAGCAATTGCTTTTAGGCTGTCATGCTAAAGTGTGAGGTGTGAGAGAGAAAAAGAAATCTGTGAGCCAACAAATAAGACAGAAATGTAAAAAAAAAAAAAAGAATAATTAAAATAATAATAACTTATTCCTTACAGTCAGACTGCAATTTGATGCATTTGCATCCTTTTGTCTTTACTTCTGCATGACTGTGAGGTAGGCTGAGGACGACTAAAAGGCTTGATTAGATTTCTCAAGTTTTTCTTGGGCTACTGGACATTTCGCTGATGTGACCTCCTTAGCCAGTCTTTTAAGTTATTTGAACATTTCAGTTACATCCAGTCTTCCTGATACGCTGAGCAACCTTCTTTGAACCCATCTATTTGAATGGCTGTCCAGGTGAATGCATACAATATCCACTTCTTATCTCAATTCACTGATGAGAGAGAAGTTTGTCTTACAACACAGAGGATCACTTCTAGTTCCCAGAAGTTTTCTACTCCAGTTACTGTGGTCCTAAAGAAAAGGACACAGACACATTGCAACTCTTAAAACCACACGGGTCATTTGCTGTTGGTTTTGTACTAACACAGGAAAAGAAAACTCTCAGAAATGCATGATTATTATGAACAATGCTTTTTTGCCCATCTGGGGATGGACAACATCAAAACCTTTTATGACCATGTGTTTGAAGTCACAAATAATTCGGGTTTTTGCTTTCATAAACACCGCTGTGCCACAGACAAGGCTACTGCAATGCAACGCAGAGACTGCATTCCTGTGACTGGTGCAAAAGGCCACAATATCAGTGGCAGAGCTGGAAGCAGAAGTCCAGAGACCAAAATGCCTTTCATCAAATTTAAGCACAGAATTATAAAAGAAAATAGGAATTTATTTTATTATTTTTAATGGAGAAAATTATAATAGGCAAGAGACTCACACAGAAGAAGAAATGGAGAGATAGTGAAGCTGACACTAACCACTATCACATGTGAACATGAGCAGCAGGAAACACAGAAGACACTTAATGTCAACTGCTGAGGAAAATGAAAACTACAGCCACTCTGAAAGAGGAGGATGTACAGTTATACTTGGCAACTGCTGTGAGAATTGCTAATATGTGTAGCTGGCTGAGTCAAGAATGAACCATCTTGTTGGCACCTTTTCTGTCAGGGAAGGCAACAGAAGCCAGTATAAGATGGATTAAGGGTACTTAAAATACAAAAAAATCCTAAACCAACAAGGACCACAAAAGAGCCCACAACAAGCTTTTTTAAAAAAATACACAGAAACAATAATTCAGAGACACATTAATTGAAATTTCTCATTTAAAGATGTGCGTCTCAGTGGAAGAAGACTGGAGAAAGAGATTCTTGACTGAGCAGCCCAGCAGACACAAAAGCCAGTGAAGTGCTCTGTCAGACAGGATACCTGGATCTCTGCCGTCACCTCCTCATTTTGGGGAAGGAGTTAATAGCTTCCTTGCCAGAATTTAAATGAAAACAGCTCTATTCAGAAGATGTTCTGACTATTGGCTGCTTAGGAAAGAGAGAACACCTTCCTGGCATTACCTTGTCCATGATCTATTAATTATTATTTCTACAGAATCAGATTCAGTATTTTTTCTTTTTTTTTTTTTTTTTCAAAAGTGGTAATGGAATTCACAGTAAAATAAGGCTTTTGTGATAGAGGGGAAAAGGTTGTGTACTGGAAAAAATCCTTACAATTTTTTACTACCTCACCAGAAGAGTTTGATGCAAAGAGCTTACATTAAATAAGGACAGTTGGTTAGTACTAATTATGTTCTTAAAGGAATTTTGGCTTGATCCTGTCTTCCACTCATTCCCCCTCCCCAAATGTCAGTTATGGCTGTATTTTTGGTGAATGATGCTTATTTCGTTTGATTAGACTTGGAATAAGTAAATTGATATTGCATCATTGTTGATTTCTTTCCCCTTTTTAATTTGAATGCCTTATAAAGTATTACATGTTATAGTTCATTAGGTTCTCATTGATTGGACACTTATTAGCTTCCCAAGCCTGTTTCATTGTTCTGCTGCCGTGCTTTCACCATTTGGTATTCGGCACTCTGCATAATGAATAAATTACAGTTGAGAGAACGGACATCACCATATGGGGGTAATTTGTACTTTGACAGAAGGACAGGGCTTCTGGACTGGTCCTAAAGGGAAGCTCTGCAATCTTCGAAAATCCCTCTAATTTTTCCAATTATTTACTTTCAAAAGGCCTTTTCCATCCCCAGTGTATGCAGATAGGAGCTTTGAATAGCAGCAAGCTGGGGATCAGACATAAAAGTTCTAATTTTAATTGCAGAGCTTCTTAGATGCAGATGAGACAGTATATACACTGATTAACACCTTCATGGCTAAGGGTACTTGTAGGCACTATGGCCTCTTGGAATCCTATGATTATGTGGGCTATTTTCAACCTCGGGTAGTTTGTATTTCTTGCATACTGTCAGAGGGTTTGGGAAACAAATTTTGGAAAGCTAAATTTAACATTGGTACTGACATGTAGCTGCTATCTGGTCACACATTTTTCCACTTGAGAAAAGAATAATTTTTAAAATCATTGATTTATGTTGTTCTTAATACAGAGAAAATATATACTCTGTTCCACTTAGTTATACTGTAAAGTTCTTTTATAGATAAAAATCCCTGCTTTGAAAAAAAGCACAGAAAACTATGGTCAAACTTGGAGTTCATAGCCTGGTCCTAGGAAAGGTCACACACAGTGAGTCTAAGCAGGCATTTTGTTTTCATTGTCCTCCACCCACTTTATCAAGGCCCTTGAAGCTGCTGTATTCAGTCCTGATTAGACCTGAGTTCTAAACTAATGTATTTAGAAAGGGGATTTAGCAATGTTTTAAATAAAGTCTTTATCATAATAATTTCTATACCTTTTCAAAATATATTTTCTTACTCAGAGTGTCTTCATTTTGTGTAGTTCTGACACTGTCTTCCTAGTTAACATACTGAGGATAAAAATAAATAGTGAGCAAAAATATCTGAGCTACTACATATCGAGCAAGTTTTCACACCAGCTACTTCATGACATCAGAGACATATATTTTAGAGGAAAGTCTCCTTTACCTTTTGGATGATCTCATCTTTTCATCTAATGTACTTGGCATGCTAAAGATAGCCTTCTGCTTTTCTTTGCATTTTTCTTCCAGCTTGGAAGTGGGTCCCAAGTTCCTTCTCACTTGGTGGTATCCCAGACGGTTTCACATGCAGTCACCCTTACCTCCTGTGATGACAAACCAGGCTCTTTTCTAAACACAAAACTGGTAAAATTTGAACTCCAGACTTTGCTTTAGGTTTGCATCTTATCTAATTTGGACTGTGGAGTCTCAACACAGAAGGAGAAAATATCTCTGAAAAGTGAGATCACCCATTCAACCTTTAAGTTCCTTGGAACTTCTTCAGATCCAAGGGAGAATACTTGTGCAACAATCTTATTTCCCTTTCCCCTTACCACTCCCTATCCAGACCACCAGCAACAAGAAATTGGCAAAGTAAGTCTGCATGAGCAATTCCTTTAGCTCTTCATATAAGCAAGAAGAAATTCTCAGAAATTAAGAATTGAAGTGTTTAATTGCCATCTTTTAAACATGGGATAATCCAGATTGACCCCAAGTGTTAATACCACTGGAGCATGATCAGAGAGAGCAAATCAAGCAACCCATATTCATATCCATAAGCTCTGGGTGTAATCCACTGCATAGTGAAACAGAATCTATTCAAGATTGACATAAATGACAGCAGGGGAGAAAAGGAATACATACTTACAGCCAGACTGGCCACTCTCCAGGCATTTAGTAACTGATGTTCTGCAGCTAATACCTTATTTACTTCCCTTTGGTTATTGGCAAACATTGATGATTACTTGTATTTCATGGTTCTGACTGAATTTTCTTCCCAGGTAAACAATAAGCTTCAAAAAGCACAGTAAATAGGAGAAAAGGCACAGAGGACGATATGGGAGGCATGGAGTCCTATAGGAGTGTTCCGGATCCAAATTCTTCGTAAGCTACTCTTCCAAAGACCTCCCTTTTGCTGGCTAATGCAGTTACGGGCCAGTTCTATAGTTTAACAACCTCACTAAATGCTATGGGTATTGAAGGTACAGTCTGTAATGGAGCAGTAAATCTATACTGGAGGCTGTGGACAGACAATCAGGAATGCTCATCCACCTTCTGGTCAGAAACAAAAAGTGACCAGCAGCCAGAAGAACACAACCACAGTTTCCTTGGAAATGGTCGAGAATTTTACCCACATTCAGAGCTGCAGATTTAATTTCTTAGGCTAGGTTAAAGAAACTATAGATGTGCCCTTTCTATTTTTAACACTGTAGCCATTTTAGTTAAAAACAGAAGAAAAGTAAAGAATTCTATATTCTCTATAAATATTGTTTATGGAAAAAGAGACTTGGTGTAACTGTATTGATACCTTTTTTGTAACATTTTACAGATCTGTTTTTCATAATGTGTTCCTTTACATTCTTTATCTGTCTCTGTGGAGTTCAAAGCTCTCCTAAGCCCTGTTTACTAGGACAAGAGAAATACAAGCCCTGCAGCTGTTGGCTTTTGCACTCATTGGGCTAAGTTTTAATGCAAAGTGCAAATCTTGTGCAGTGCATTGAGGTGATAAAACATGAAGGTGCACTATTGTCTCCTTCCTGGGCACCTCATGGTAGGTACCAGTATGATGTTACCAAAGGAATAAGGAGGGCCAGTGTGATTTATACAAGAGAAGATCAGAGGGTGTGAGTTGCAAAGGCGTTCTGAATAAATTAAAAGATGAAGTATAAGAACTGAATTTGGGAGACAGGTCGCCCACATTGAACAGATCTCCCCCATATAGCCTTATCTCATACTTTAAGACTCCTATGCACTGTCTACATTAATATAGTCTTTACTGAAAGAATAGAAGTTTAAAATTAAATTAATATCCCTATTTCTAATATTTAGAAATAATAAGAGAAACTGAACCTTATGTCAGATTCTTTCAGTTGCTTGCTGCTGGAGCTGTTCTTAATAACTGTAAGTATTCGTTAGAAAGATGATGATAGATTTTTAAAAAAAGATCTGTCAACAGAGGAAATATCTAATTGCTTGGGAATTGTATCAAAATCTCTTTTGATTCTTGAGTTCTTTCATCTTAATATTCTGCTTTATTTATATGGTATTGCAGATATTGATTATTTATCAGTCACAGCTCTCTCCTCTCAGTTACTAAGAACACCACAAACAAGAACAACATAAGAGAGTATTTGCTTAAAATGACCACACTCCCACACCACAACTGTCATTAGACTGTATTTTAAATATAAACCAAATATTAAAGTAATACTAAACTTTCTTTTACTTTTTCTCTCAAGAAATGGTTGATATTACCCCTTCCTGCCGTAAGGAATACCTGTGAGTTACTGAAAAACATCTAAAGGACAACATAGTCATTGCTCACAGCCAGCACGGCTTCATGAGGACAGTCCTGCTTGTCAAACCTAATTTCCTTTTATGACAAGGTAACCCACCTGTCTGATCAATAGAAGCCAGTAGATATAATATTTTTAGATTTCAGTAAAGCTTTCGATACTGTCTCTCACAAGATCCTTCTGGACTAAATGTGCATCCCAAAGCTGGATAAACACATCATGGGATGGGTGATCAGCTGGCTCACAGGTCAGGCACAAATGGTTACGATGAATGGGGTGACATTGGATTGGTGACCTGTCACTAGTGTGGTTCCACAGGGCTACATCCTCAGCACTATGCTCTTCCACATCTTCATAAATTACTTGGAAGCAGAACTCAAAGGTGCACTAAGTTTCCAGATGATACAAAATTAAGAGGAGTTGTTTACTCGCTCAAAGGCAGGGAGGCCTGGTAGAGAGACTTCAACAGATAAGAGGACTGGGCAATGACCAACTGTGTGAGGTTTGACACAGACAAGTGCTGGATTCTCCACCTGGGATATGTACATGTGGAAGTATGCACAGACTGGGAATGACAGGCTAGAGACAAGTGCTGTGGAAAGGGACCTGGGGTTCCTGGTTGATAGAAAGTTGGATATGAGTCAGCAGAGCCCTGGCAGCTGGAAAGCCATCTATGTCGTGGGAACATCAGGCCCAGGATCCCCAGCCAGGCAAGGGAGGGGATTGTCCTGCTCTGCTCTGCACTGGGGCAGCCTCACCTTGAGTCCTGGGGGGAGCTTCGGACACCACAATATAAGAAGGATACAAAGCTGTTAGAGAGCATCCAAAGGAGGGCAACAGAGATGGTGAAGGGCCTGGAGGTGAAGCCACATGAGGAGCGGCTGAGGTCACTTGGTCTGTTCAGGCTGGAGGAGACTGAGGGGAGACCCCACTGCAGTTACAGCTTCCTCATGAGGGGAAGAGGAGGGGCAGACACTGATCTCTTCTCCGTGGTGCCCAGTGACAGGACCCGAGGGAATGGCCTGAAGCTGTGTCAGGGGAGGTTTAGGTTGGATATTAGAAACAGGTTCTTATCCCAGAGGGTGGTTGCGCACTGGAACAGGCTCCCCAGGGAAGTGGTCACAGCACCAAGCCTGACAGAGTTCAGGAAGCATTTGGTCACATAGTGTGACTCTTGAGGATCATTCTGTGCAGCATCAGGAGTTGGACTTTGGTAATCCTGATGCTTCTTCTCCAACTCAGGATATTCTATGATTCTATGAAATGCTTCTATAGAACAGGTTAGACCATTACAAAAATGAAGCTTTTTTTACAGAGTGGAAACTCTAAAGCTATTATGACAGGACTTTGTCTTCTGGACATGTTTTACTGTACAGAAGAGCACTGTCTACTGGTACAACATTTGTCACATCAATGCTTTAAAATCATATTAGTTTGTGTCTGGGCAGGTGGAATAGAATGCATTGCCTTTTTAAGTAGTGACATTTAATATTAGAGGCTGGTTTAATCCACAAGGTTCAAAACCAAAATTTCCCCAAATGTAGAAATATTAAGGTTGGGAGCCTTGTTTCAATCAAATATTTATGGGTTTGGATGAATGTCATGATTTCACCCAATGAAACTTCATGCTATGTCTTTAATAAAAATATGAAACCTCAATTATCGTGTCACGTCTTATTATAACACATCATGTATTAGGCTATATAGGCAGTCATATATAGTTGTTCTTAAAATACAAACAATTTTGATGAATCTAGAAGCTGCTTGACCCAAGCAACATAACCTGTCATGAAGACAAATCTGTGTCATGTGTCAAGCCAGGTACCAACTGTAGCATTTGAAGAGGTCATGTTACAGTAAAAGGAAAAGTATCAGTTTTTACTGCAACACAGAAGATCCTGGACAAGCTGGTAATTAAACTGTTAACGGAGTTTCCTGTTTTACCAAAATGAAAACATAGCATCTAATCTGCAAATGTTGAGTAAACTATTAATTATGACAGGAGTATGAACACACAAATATAGCTGATAGATATGCAGTGGTTTTCACTGAAAACCCATGCTTTTAGCTTCACTTGGTGCAATAAACTCAGATAGACAAAGGAAAACATGACCTACTCTGCTGAAGCAGCCCATTTCTTCTCTTACAGATTATGTAGTATTTTATCAAAGATTGTTATAAATTCAAGCATTCCTCCAAGACAGAGACCTGGCTTTTTCAAAGGCTGGATTGCATTAACTGAAGCCCTTGCAAGTGCCTCTTTTGTAGCAAACTCTACATTTTAGGGTCAGGGGTGAACTCTGATTTGAGTAGGAGGAAAATTGTTAATGAAATTTTGCTCAGTGAGCTGTGTCATCCTTTATTCTTGCTGTGCTCCAGGCAGGTCCATACTGTCAAATATCAGAAGAGGCTGGAAATGAGTGACACATGTCTTCAAGACCAGAAATGACAGTGACCTTCCAGCTCCTTTTTGTGAAGGAGCAGGGGTGTTGTACACAGCTATTAAAACAGAAACGAACACTGACATTTTAATAATGTTCTGTTTGTTCTTTGCTTCTTATGGCAGTGGTTCAAACTCTATTCTTAGTTTTTCCAGCACAAACTCACAGCAGTCCCTTCCAGGACACAAAACCAGATTTATGTTGGAGTGAGGAAGGGTAGGAATCACCTGGTCACCTCCATAATCTGGATTGCTATATGTGCTGCATACTTTATTGGAAGCAAAGTTTCTCATATCCTGAGGAAGGGAAAAATAAACTACCTTTTTGTAACTATGTTTGAGACCAGGCAGTATCACAGTTTATAGCTCTGTTTTTTCCTTTGCTTTCACAATTTCATCTTTTCTCTGTAACAGCTTATTTTTTCAGTACTAAACTCATTTGTGCATAATATTATGGGTAACATATGGAAATTATGAGACATTTAATGGACATGCCAGACAATGCAAATTAGTAGGGATAGGAGAAGGAAGGTAAAGTGTATGTCCTGGCTTATTTACATAGACAGAAGGACATAAGTGGTTGAATTTTCCCTCTCTTTAGCCTGCAGATCAGCATTGTTTGCAAAACACCTGTGGAAGTTCAAGAAGATGGCTAGAACAGTCCAGGAAGAAATCTCAGGCTGAGCCTGATGCATAAATACAAAGAATAAATGATATCTTAAGATACAGAAAGGATGACATGTGAAAAAATGCTCCTGAATTGAGAGTCTTGCTTGAGCACAGGCAGGAATTATTGATTAGCATGGCAGCCCCAGTCAGGTTAATAGAATCATAGAATGGTTTCGGTTGGAAGGGACCTTAAAGATCATCTCATTCCTGGCCTTCCACTAGACCAGGTTGCTCAAAGCCCCATCCAAATGGCCTTGATCACTCCCAGGGGTGGGACATGCACAACTTCTCTGAAAAACCTGTCCCATTGCCTCACCATCCTCATGGTAAAGAATTTCTTCCTTACACCTAGCCTGAACCTACTCTCTTTCCGTTAAAGCCATCCCCCCTTGTCCTATCACTACATGTTCTCATGAAAAGTCCATGCCCAGCTCTCTTGTAACCTGGAAGGTGCTATAAGGTTTCCCCAGAGCCTTCTCTTCTCCAGGATGAGCAACCCCAACTCTCTCAGCTTTTCCTCACAAGAGAAGTGCTCCGTCCCTCTAAGCTCTGGAATAGTCTAATTTCTGGACTTGCTCCACAGGTCCACGTCCTTCCTATTTTCAGTACCCAGAACTGCACATGGGGTCTCACCAGAGCAAAGTAGGAGGACAGAATCACCTCCCTTGTCCTGCTGGCCACACTGCTTGGGATACAGCCCAGGACACAGTTGGCTTTCTGGGCTGCAAACACACATTGCTGGGTCATGTGTTGCTTCTTGTCAACCAAGCTATTTTTTTCACTTGCATTTAGAACAGGTGCAGGCATTTCTGTTATGTGTGAACTTCACTGCAGTTACCCTTGCTCTGATTACATTACAAATGAGGCTATTGCAAAGAGGAGTGCATGATACTGTATCTAGAGAGCTCCTAGAAGCTGAAAACTGGAGCAGAAATTAACAACCCATCTGAGAATCCACAAATTAAAAAATGAGTCAGAGAGGATAAAATAGCTGTGCCCATTTGTCTCATTACAGTACCTCTGGGCGCAGATCTGAAATCAGCCTACCAAACAGTTAAACCTTTTTTTCCCTTGGTAATCCCTTTGGAGTATCCCCTTAGTGTACAGTAGGGCAGAAGGGAAGGTTGGAAGTTTTGCATTGGTGTCTGTGTTGCTTTCAAATTTTTTGTATTCTGGACAAAATGTGCTCTGACATACCCTGTCTGACATGGCTGGAGACAACCAAAGTGTTCACAACTCATCCCTTTGGAGAAGGAAAGCAAGTCTTGTTCTAGGGCATTAAATGCTCGAGAAGGTACTTGTCAGAGAAGCTTCTATGGAGGCTGTGACTGTCCATGAATGTCCTTTGAAAAGAAAAGGAGAAAGAGTAGGAGGCAGCAGCATCACAAGGAGGAGTGGTAAAGGAACGTTGCCAGGACTAAAAATCTGGTATCATGCTAGGATGCCCCCCCTCAGGGTGCCACTTTGCACGGTGCTTACCTCTGGAGTGGCTTGGCTGTGCAGTGAGTGTACACACAGTGCCCAGGCTGGGGTACCCTCATAGGGCACGTCTATGAATGATCTAACGGGGATGTAAAGACAGCCAGGGTGAGCACTGTAGCACATAACTTTCTGAATAGTGCAGGATTCTGCTACATGACAACACTTCTGTGCCAGTGAAAAAAATAGTGAAAGCTGCAGTGCTTCTGCTGACAGAGACTGATCTTTGGCATAGTATTTTCCAAGGAAATGCTTGAGGTTGGAGCTTGTTTTTCCCTGTGGTTTGCCAGAAACCAGACATGTCAGTTTTTCAGTGCTTTAAATCAGAGATATGTGAGATGAAAACGGGATTCTGGTCACCTAGGGGCCCACAACAGAGAGCAAAGAAGTTTGGCATATCAAAGAGCTCTGGTTTGAGACCAGTAGTGTGTGGACTGTCCACTTGGTCTTGTTGAATTTTGGTTACCATGTATTTTAGTTGTTGCAAAAACACAAGACATCAAATGTCTTTTTCTTTGTTTGCTGTAGGTAAAATAAAACACAGTTTTTTCATTTGTATTTGACCAAGAAAGTGCCAAAACTATTCATCCATTATTTTATAACAATACCTACCTTATTACCTGCACAAGCGATGGATGCGTAGACAACATGGACGACCATCTAAAAAGCCAATGTTTGTTAGTTTCTCAGGAACACAGAAAACATTTTACTACCCTCTTTTACTCGGATTTCAATGACCCTGAAATATTCTCTATCTTTTTCTGGAAAGCAAGTCTTTTCCTGAAAGGTATTACATCCACTAGCCACAGGATTAAGTAATGTGGCAGTATGACAGGACTGGAATTCCTGAGATTCACACTTGAGAATCAGGACTAAGTACTACAACTATGTACTAGAGTAGATTTATGTGGATTTTTGGGGTGATTTTTTTGCTCCAATTAACACTCATGTATGTGATGTAGAAAGACCTCTGATTGGTGACTAATCTTTTTTATGAGATTTGGTTGTTTTCAGCTTTTAAGAAGAACGTATTTCTTTTGTGGGATTGCTTGTTTACAAACAATGTCCCATTTCTACTTCAGGAAGAAAAAAAAATTGCAGTTCTATGATAACTAAAATTAGGATGTAATGCAGCAAAATTATATAAAGCATGCTTCAGGAAAAGTGTTTAAATAATTCTAAAAATAAAAGAAAAGTTTTACGTCCAAAAGATCTCTTGGAAACTTTTATTTTTAATAAGTTGATATTTGGGGGGATAGAGAGAAATGCAAATTTAGACTTTCAAATGTAAATTTTATCCAAATAACATCTTTTTAAAAAGTATATTTAGGTTCTGTTGATTTGTTCTTTGGTATTTGGCAAGATTGTAAGCAGAACCTCCATTAGACATGACTAGGGGGAAGTTGTAACATAAATAAAATATTAACCTAATTAAATTGCATCTTTTTAAAACTTGGTAAGCCTTGTGAGGTCCTACACGTGAGTGTAAAGCAGATCCAAAATTCCATGGAAAGAATGTGTGCTAAGGTTCCCCAAAAGATCATCTTCTAATGCATCAAACATATCTGATTGTTCTTTAGCAAGTATAAAGACCCAATCAAGACTACATTAAATTTTATTTCAGTGAAAGGACCTGAAACTAATTGTCTTAAACAGACTTTGCCGTTCTTACTTACCCTTTATACTTGCTGCACCATTTAAAACTTGGTGTGATCCTTAACCATGAAGTGGTATTTCAGATAGTTTGCTTGGCCAGGTAGCACTTGAGAACACCAGAGAAGCAGCTCTATTCCCCAGCCAGCTGGGTTCTCATATATTTCCATTGGTATGTCCTTTTCCCTGTGTAGCACATGCTTTCATTTCCCAAAGCCACTGTGCAAAGTTGTAGTTGGCATCCTTGAAAGAAGTCAGTGTTTGTTGCTTTAATTTTTGGTGGGAAGCTGGCATTCTGTCATTTCAGCTCATCATATTAAGATGCATGTAATAATGTGACATGCTTAACTGCTAGCTTCAAGCTGAACATTTAATGTGGGATACACCTACAGTGTTTTCATTTCAGATAGCTGCAATCAGACCTCAGAGCAGCTTTCTCATCTGGAAGGATAAAGTCCATGGCATTCACTTTTTTGACGTGGATGGATTTGTTGTAACATGTTCAGAATGTATAAAAATGTGAATGATAGAAGTCCAGCCCACCTCGGGGTGGGCTAAAATAAAAGATCACTATAGATTTTCACATATGTATGAGCTGGTGTGTTTTTGTGTGCTTGAATGTATGAGTTTATGTGAAAGAGATGTAATAAATTTAACCTTAACTACTGTAAAGTATGTTACTGAGTTAATTTGTGACTGTAAATCTATGATTAGTGTATATATATTAAGGTGTACAGAAATTCCAGCCTGTACATATGTCAATGAATCTGACAGTCTTTAAATGGAAAAAAATTAAAACACGCCTTACACAAAATCTAGTTTTTCCACTTTCTTTTTTTCTTTGCAATTTGCTTGTACTAAGTTCCAAGTATGTTCACTAATCTGCTGATCAGAAATTATTTTAAGCACACTGTAAAAAATATGACTGTTTATTACATTAATATTTGCTATGTGGTGATAATGGGAAAATTTATCTTAAAGTATCTCACAAGTTGGGTTCTGATGAACAGACTTACATGCTGATCTTTCCATACCTCTGGAGCTGCTGCTGCTGCACTGATTCATTGAGAAATCACTGCAAAAGTTCCAGGGCCAGAACACAGCAAAAATGCATCCATGGGCACAGGTGTGTATAGTCTTACAGTGATTCAAATTAATCTAGGGCGATTTAAATCAAAAGCTGATTCCTGTCTAGGTTTATGTTTGCAGCTTGGATAAGTATCTGCAGCTGGCTGTATTGCTTCATAGAGGAGTGCTATGAGAGAGGAATAAAAGCATCAAAATATTCGAAAAGCCCTGTAGTAGGAAACCAGAGACACTGTACAAGTCTATTGATACGATTTTGCAATCACTGTTGTTGTCTGTCTAATACTGCAATGCCAATCACAGTCCGTGAAAGACACACAGTCTCTTATGCTTAGTTTCTGTTCAAATAGGTATTTCCAGGCTTGGGTAATTTTCTGAGCTGGGTGTGAGATTTTCTCCAGATTTCTACTCCTGTCCAGACAGGACTCTGAAGTGCACATCTGCAGGACACCCTCCCTGCCTCTCCTACTTTCTGGAAAAGCTTTAGAGATGAAGATAACCATGTCCACTCCTTCACTATAGGACCTTTCTTTATCAACACTGTATTTTACATTCAGAGCAATGCTAATTGAGAGGCCTCATTGCAAGATTTTAGCTGAATCTCCTAACGGGATGAAAAGTGACAAGGAAAAAGCACAGACACCCACATTGACTGCATTCCAGGACCCATCTGAAACTGTCTTTCTTTTGATAGCAGGAGAAATCAGGAATGGCTAAAAAGTCTATGTCTCTTGCAGCCTTTCCTGCTAATCATCCAAAGACAAGGACAATCAGGCTTTTGTAAAATCTATGTGGTCTAACACTGTATTTGCCTGTTTTGTCAGTCACTTGTGGTTGGTCACATCCCAGCAGTGGTTTAAAAGTTTACTTGGGGAAAGGTATGCCAGCTACTTTAAAAATATCAGTGGATTATAATCCCTCCATGTCTATTTCTTAAATCAGTTTCTTTCTTCCCCCTACAATCGTGCTTGATTTGATTAATCTAGGTTGAACAGTAGAATAATTGTGGCAGTTCTTTTAAGTAAAATAGTTCCTATATTAATGAGATCCTGTCCAGTTCAACTTGAAAAAATACTTTCCTTTTTTTTTTTGAGAGAGAAAGAAATGTCCTTTCTCCTAGTATTGAGTGCAAACAGTGAGATGATTTTTAAGGCTTTTTTTTTTTTAAGACTTGAATTTTGCTCATCTGTGGTAGGCTATGTTTTCTCATTGTAGAAGCTTTTTTCCTGGTGAAATCATTCCCTTCACTAATGAGATCCATCCTGATATGACAGGAAGACAGCTCTTAAAACACCCACCGTTTTCTCCCATTCATTTGAATAGCAGCAAAGGGACATCTTTTAAAGTAATTTTTATCAGCAAGATTGGGCTGAATCTCATTAATAAAGAAATGATTTTACTCAAAAGAGCCTTCATAGTTGAGCTATAACCCAGATTAGTGAGATCTACCCTGATTATAACTTTATAAGACATTGTACTTCTGCCATTCAAAGCATGCAACTGTACTGCAGAGACCATCGATGCAGTAGAGGCTGTTTTAGAGGGGCAGGTATGAAAGGTGAGGAAGGTGCCTGGAGGTGTTTCTCTCATAATTTCAATGTACCTTGAGCACAGAAAGTCAGTTCTTGCTTTTGTGTATTAAGATGGGTTTTCACTATATGTATTTTTATTTTACAGAGCATAAGAGGCTCAGATAAGTGCAGGTGTGCCAGAACACTGCTGTTTGGCTTCACCAGACATTTACATTGGCCCTAGTCAAGTAACCACTTCTCTCTACCTTTGTCTCACAAAAAAACCCCCAGAACAAACACATTGCTTGTCAGATGTCAGTGTCTAAGCAAGAATATCTGACATTTTTGTTTTAGAATGCACTTGACTTTTTTATTTTGGCAGAAAAATAGGAAATAATTGATTAACGAGAAAGAAAAAAACCCTTAGCGAGAACTCATGGTAAATTGCTGAATCTGTTAGAGGGCTAAACAGTTTGGGCACAGTACAGTGCTGGAACTGGAGATAAAAGAGTTGTCTTTTATTTCACAGGATAAAAATAAGTGGTCACCATAGTTCCCTTCGCAAATTATTAAAAATGTTCTTTTGCAAATGGATAAAAATTCTGTCTTAAAGTGACTTTTCAATTAAGTCTCCTTTTTTAGATACTATTTTTGTCAGTCTTTTTTTTTTCTCCATAAGACAGGCAGAGAGAAGAGAGAAGGCACAGGGAAGAAGGACATATTTTTATATTTTATTTCAAATAATAATAAAAATAAATTACTTGGATTTGAGAAAATATGGAATAAAAATCAATGCAATAATTAATTTTTTAAAATTTCCTTCTTCACTGAATAAAGAATCAAATTGAACATTTCAAGCAGCTTTCATGGCAGATAAATTTCTGGGAACTGTTGTTCCTCAGGAGACCAAAAAGTTGGTAGTTTCCAAGTGCAAGACCTTCATCACCAAAAGCAGCCAACTGAGCTGCATTATTTCATTACGTTTGGCAACATAAAATCAGGATAGCAGAAACCTGGGAAAAATTGCCCTTTTTTTGTTAAGCATACAGCTTTTGGGTGTAGTTGCCTATTTGGACAGTAAGGATAACACCAAAAGGAATATCACCCAAGCTGGATGCATACTGCAGGCGGTGTAAATACCTCACATTGAAAGGCTGTAACTTACAGGGAAACTCAAAGGTGTATTTCAGATGAATTGTAGAAGACTGAGCTGTGTAAGGGATGAAATAAAATGCAAGTGTAAAAAGAAAACATTTCAATTGGACCTATATGAGTAGTTATTTTCTTGACACTTTTGCACCAAGAATAGAGGTTTGCAATAAAGACACCCATTTTGTTTCCACAACAGCATAACTCTGATTTTCTGACATTTTATATGAATACCTCATTTTCAGGTATTGCTTTCAAAGGGTGTCTGAAGACAGAGCTGAAAAACTCAATACCAGCCTTTCCCAGTGCCAATAGCTCTCTCTGTATGGTTCCCCTGGTTTTAGTTTCCCAGGGTCTTTCCCAAGAAAGAGGCAACACTCTATTTACTTTTGCCTCCTTGCTTGCAGCATTTGTTTTCCTTAGCAGGAATTTCATATGAATCCATACCATCCCAAACTTCATTTTGCCCCCTCCCACCCTTTGCACAAGTACAAGTAGCTGCAGCTATTTGAGAGCAAGGTGAGAGTGGATTGAACCACTGTGAAGAAAGGAGCACAGAAAACTGCTACCAGATTGGACCAAACAGTGTCCTATTCCAAACTGGTGATGTTTCTGTGGGATAGGATGGCATCTCCTGAACATTAATGAATATTTAGCAAACCACTGAACACTCAGCTGTCCTGAGTAGAAGACTAAATAGGTCACCCCACTACTGGAAAGTAGCATAAATCTTCTAATTAGACAAATGAAAGACAGATACAAAGGGAAGAGAGATCCTAACACCTTGCTGGTGAAGGATTGCCTAGGTTCCAGGCAATCTTTGTTTCATGCAGAACTCATCAAATTAGCATTTAAATCGCTGTAACTCAGATAGGACAGGGAATGTTGAATATAGTTGGTAACACCCAGCTTGCAAAAGCCAAGCAATCACAACAAAACATCACAACATAGCAGGGTGTGGTAAATAACACCAATAAGTCATATCAAAAAGAAGTTGTGATATGGGTTTTTCCAGCCCTCGGGCTACTGAAGGGTGAAACAGCTGCATCAAGACAGAATAGGTTAAGAGGGTCCTACTAATATTAAAGCACAACGTACCTTAAGGAAGGACAACTATTAACTTAGGAAGGCCTTGAACAATATTTTGACAATACCATATCCACAGATATCCTCTCCACCTTGAGGTACAGCTGCTATTCCAAACCCAATGTGAACAAGGATGGCTGGAAGACCAACTGCCTGCACCTGGGAAAACATAGCCGAAGAGCCTAACAGGAAAGGAGTAGAAAGGAAGGAGAGAACTGATCAGAATGGGCTTCAGGTGTTATGTGGTGATTGAGTTTCCAGGAGTAAGAAATTGGAGGAAACTTAAGGAAATCTCTGTAGTTCAAATCAACTGCATTTGAATAAATGTAGGTGCTGGGTAGCTCTAGTGTTGTGAGGCAAATCAGGT
Organism: Orthonyx spaldingii; assembly: GCA_013397795.1. Classification (NCBI taxonomy): domain Eukaryota; kingdom Metazoa; phylum Chordata; class Aves; order Passeriformes; family Orthonychidae; genus Orthonyx; species Orthonyx spaldingii. The sequence continues at coordinate 1,987,150 of VZTJ01005836.1, read as the reverse complement.
CTAGGTTTGGAGTTAGTCACTGAGTGGCTTAACGCTTGTGTAGCAATACTTCCACCAACATGCCTGTATTCCAAAACCTAGTGTGTTGCATACCCTATGGAGAACGTGGAGTCTTTGCAGGGATTTTCATAATTTCTTACTCCCTGCAGGAGAGTGAATCTCTCTTTGTTTTGCTATATTTAGCACATCCTCCCCCCTTGCCCTCAAGTCTTAACTATGGCTGAAAGATTAATCCTGAAAGTCTTTCATGAGCTTATAAAACCAAAAAAATACAATACGGTCTAGATGGCTCAGGTTATTGCTGTTAGGAGTTTTCATTTCTTAGGTGGAGATCTCTGTTCTGGCTAGAGTAAGCACCCCAGAGAAATAAGCTGGTCCTTCCTGCACACAGCTGCACATATCCATGTTCTTTGCCAAGGAGACCAGGAGCACCTGAGAAGGCCTCTGGCAGTTATGAAACAGAGTGTATTTGACTGAAGGTTGCATAGCACCTCCTTGCTTTATCAGCTCCTACCTTCAGCCCACACTGAACTCACTCACGCATTAAAAAGTGAAGTGGAATATTCTGCTCCCTGATCTTCTTAGACTGCAATGTCTTTGTTCAGTTCTCAGTCGTTGCTGGAATGTGCCAAGCAATGAAATGTCAGTCTTTGAAATACAGTTCTTAGGAGAATATTTTTTTTCTACTAAATAAATTTAACTTTATCTCATAATAATATTTAATGACATCCCATTTAGTATTGTTCTTATTTTGCTTCTATCAGTCTTCGTTATGAATGCCATGTTGCATCTCAACCCTTCTGCCTCTGAAACTCATGTCAATGCCAATATGTGGGTATTACTAAATACAGAGAATGCATAAGAATCTATTCAGCCAGCACTCCTCCACTTTCTCTGAATTCATTGTGTCACCTCCGCCTCCAGTGGCCTGTCTTGAAGAGCCCCAAGGTAATTCTTGAACGCATGGCACTGCTGCCCCCAGGCTCTCTCTGATGCTGTTGTGCAATGTACCCGTTCTTTTGTGTGTAAGGGAGAGAATATTTGTAAGCCAAGCAAGAAGAAAATGCCCGATGTTTTCATGAGTGTATGACCATTTCACACAGAGGGAAGGTTCACCCTTGCTTTTTAAAGTGGAAATTTTCACGTCTGGGCTAAATAGTTATTTTGTTGTGAACTGCTGCTGGTATTAATTAGGGGTAGGGTAGCCTTAAAGGCCAGGCTTATTTGAGTATTGTAAGAGATTGGATGTTAAACTCAAATTTGAATGGTTTTCTGCCCAGAATTTTAATAGAGAGAAGTACTATGTCCCTTTGCACTGCCCAAGCCCAAAAATCCCACAGAGTATTTTCATTCCCATCTACCTTCTCAGCCTGCCAGTGTCACAGTGGATGATACAGATCTTCTATCAGAGACACAGAAAGTGAATGCAGGAAAAGTTATAAAAGATTTAATTCCTTGCCCGCTATACCCATCATAGTTTTCTATTTTTTTTTAATGCAAATAATGTCAACCATAAATAATGACACTTAAAAGGAAAATGGGAATAGAATAGGTGACATCATTCCCAGAAAAGGAAAGTTTTGACATGGTTTCTCAGCCTGCCTAAAAATCCAGCAGCCTTCTCCCCACTTGTGAGGTCTGTGAGCAGTGACCATTGTATTACATAGTGCAAGTTGTATCTGACAAGTTCACTGAGCCATTAAGGTTTTGATGCTCTTTAGAGTCCCTTCCTACCCAAAACATCCTATGATTCTCTGATCCTATAATTATTTCTAAAAGGAAATAGTAGGACATAACCAGGAAGGAATCATATACTTTCCAATGCTTTATCTATCTCTTATGAAAAATAAAAATATTTCAACAAAACTGTAGGGTAATTTTCTGCATTCCTTAGGCCCCAGTCTTGAGTCAAAGTCTTTTAAATAGCTTTGTGATTTCATTCTTCATCATAGATGAAGATATTACACTAGTTACCAATTAACTTCCTCTATTTTCCACCAGTGTTTATCTCAGTCCATGAACAAGAAGTGATTGAACATATGAATTCCATTTCCTTCCTTATTTGGTAGGTAAGTTTTGCTTGTAGTTTTTAAACAAAGCTGATTTCTAATTTATTTGAAAGGAATTAAAATCCCTGTTTTTTACAATCTTGATAAAAACAATGATTAACAACTGCATGATTAATGGAGATTAAAAAGCTCATTTAGGGTCTAATGGAAGTTAACAGGGCTTTTTTATTAATGTTTCTAATTGATTCTTGATTTAAGTGGTAGCCATTTTTTTAAATGGCCTGTTATTGAAATGTACTTCTGGTAAAAAAATGGACATTAAATCTTTGGGAAACTTTCATGTATAAATCTTTGCTTGATCTGTACAATTATTCTATTACTGATTTATAATGTCAGAGGTGTAAAATCTGTGAAAGATAAAGAATGAAGAAAATGTCCCAAGTTAAATTTTCTTTGCACGTTTTCCTGGATTCCACCCATCTTTAGAATCAAAGGCCTCTCTCAAATATGTTGTTTACTAATGCAGATGCCATGACAAGTCACAGGATATTTGTTCTAACGTTTGAACTTATGTTGAAATTTTGAAGATACCTCACAAAACTTTAGCCAAATTAATTGCTCTACCAAGTACTTTTCAAGTTATGAAGCAGAGTTGTACTTCTCAAACTTGTATGTAAAGGATCTTTTATGGATACACAGAACAATCCTGATAAAGGAGCTTCAAGGCAGATGAGACCAACAGTATGAATTCAGTTCTGTATGCTGTAAATAATACAAATTAGAGATTCATGCTCTTCACGGTTTTGATATGGACCTAAAGTTCTATGCAGATTACCTGAGATGCATGAGTATCTAATATTTTCTACCTGCCTAATCAGTTATAATTCAGCATTAAAAATTACAGTGCGTTCCTATTCATACTGCTGTGAATGTTATTCATATTTATTGTGTTTGTTTCCGTAGTAATTAGCTGGATGGAACAAGATAATTACACTGGCCCAAACTCCCAAATCTTCAGCTGCTGTAAATAATGTCACTGGGTTTCAGTGAGCTCCCCTGACTTATGCTGTTGAGGTTCAAGACTGAACTACATTGAGGCATTCATTAACATTACTGACTTACGGGATAGGATTTTTCTGTAATGATCACTGCAGTGATTTTAGAGCAAAAAAAAAATAAACACAGGACTATTAGAAGTAATTTAAAACAGACTTTTTACAGGTAGCAATGAACACACACACAATTAATTCTCATGTGCTTGCAGCTATCAGCACAAGGAATAGACATCCTACAGTTTCCCAAAATTATGGCTTGAATGACACAGCATGGAAAGGGGGTGATTGTGCTACAGTGTATTTTTACTTGAAAGTCATGTTTTTTCCCTTCTTCTGTGCAGCTTTCTCTGAGGAAAATCTGGTTTGTCTTGATTTAGTATAAAGGATATGGTAGTCAAGTTACTAACAGTAATGTCAAAGATATAAACCCCAACAATCCAGTAATCTTAAAGTGTAATCACACTAGATGGTTTATTTTACAGATTATTTAGGGTTTTTTGTTAAGAAACGTGTCAAGGAAGAGCTGGGATTATAATTTTGACTGTAGAGGAGACAGCCTAAAAGGTGCCTCAAATGTTGTGGCTACTTTCAGTGTGTAACTAACATCAGCATATGAAAATTAATTGGGAGGAGCTGCAAAAGCACAGAGAACACTGACATACTATGAGATAAAGTGGAAAGCCTTGGGGCAGAGCAATAATGACCTGACCTCATGTTTCCTTGAGATTCAGTGAGCTCACAGAGAGCTGGGGTGGAGGAAGGGAAGAAAACATATTGAAGGATTCAGTCTGTAAATATGAAAAATGATGCAAGGGTGGGAATAAAAGAAAAAGAATATGTGTAATAAATAGAAAGGAAACAGATGTGGCAGGACTCAGAAAGTCTTGAAAACCTCAAAGATCAGACCTGAATTTAAAAAAGGAATATGCCATCTGAGCAAGAAAACTTTAAAGCAAGGTAGTGAAGGAGAGGAACATAAAAGTCTGAGAACAGCCAAGTTCCACCTTCTTCCTTTCCTATGGCTTCCTTCTTCTTTGCTGGTGTAATGAGAGCTCTCCCTCCATGCATTTCCTTATCCTCGGCCACTGTTGGTATGACCATGTTACAACTAGGAGCAATATGCCTCATCCATGCTAGTCACCATGCCACGAAGTGAAAACACCAGTTTCTTTTCTAAGTTGGAAGACACTCCATCTGTATGATGCTTTTTTTCCTTAAAAGAAAACATTTGGGGGAATAAAATGGGTTTTGAGATGCTTATAATAAAATAAACATACTTGCACATGCTGTACATTGTACCCATGGATAAAAATATTTTAAACCAGCTGTAAACATCAAAGTGTCTAGCACACATATTCTTAATAAGTTTATTTTATAGTGGATAAAGCTGGGACAAAAAGAATTAAATAGCTTACCTAGAGCCTGCAGGATCATTGGCTGTTGGACATAAATTCCATTTTCCTTTTCTGACCAAGAGTTCATATGACTGACATGTTCCTTGTATGTGATATAATAAGGTGAAATCTTGTTTTCTCTTAGAGCTTAATGTGTGATATCATGGCAATGACAAGCATGAATGAGATGCCAGCATTTGGCACTCTTTGGTGAGCAGTGAAGACATTACAGTGAGAGGTGTCCAGCAGCGTTAAAGAGTAACCCAATCAGGACAAGTCCATGTCTGAGTCAACATCAGCTTGATAGAATTGCTGCTTTTGGCAGTTAATGTTGACAATTAGTACAGTGCCCTTATTGTAAATGTGAGGGACTTGAGTTCCTTTAGTGGACACTGAGTACAAAACCTAAGGAAACAGCTGCTGGGCACATAAATGTCTTGTTGGAAAGATATGAATATATTTAGAAAGATAGATTTGTGTTGCTGGCCTTAATTCCTTGCCTTAAGTGTCTTGTGATGGTCAGAGATAGCAGTGCACTGAATAAAGGGAAGCACTTCTGACTGGCTAGTGTACATCAGGTCCCGTACACATACTGACTGAATTCACGTTACTTGTCACTTGATACAGTTATGAGATCTGAATGATTTTCAGTCACTTCAGTGAAGGCTGTATTTGAAACCTGGTCTCAAAGCCGCAAGGCAAGTGTATTACATACCTGTCAACTAACAAGACTTGCCAAAATGAATCTACTCATATGAACACATGACCATTATTGCTGTTCACACTGTGAAACACTATACACTGTGACAAAAGTAAAGAGCAAGAGGATTATTATGCTAGACAGTCACTTACTAAATATATTTATTGTGGATAAATGAATATTCCTTTTATAACAAAAATTTGAGCTTTTGATAAAATTTATAATATTGAGAAATGTGATATGGGCAATTTAGTAAAACTTGACCTTTTCGTCTTGTAAGGAATAAGAAAATATTTACATTTCCTGCCTGAGCAAAGATTTTTATGCTGAAGACTACTAAATATTCCACATACCAAGCTCAAGTAGAAGCAATTGAATTCAGCTAGCAGCACAGGCCAAATTTCTTTACATTGTTACAGAGCACTTAATCATTCATCAGATGTAAATAATAACCTCCTTACCAGTTAACAAAGGCCAGCCATGGTCACACAGGGGAATGTACACTGTGCTGCATGCATTTTCCAGGTTTGCATGAGAAACGCAGATCAGTGAATTGGTAAAGCTGACAAGATGGTCACTGAAAAGGAATTGAAACATCTCCTTGAAATGGAATTTGGAAAGGTACTTTCTAATATGAAACTCCCACAGGAGAGGGGAGACTCTAAGGGTATAGAAGAAGATGTAGAAGTTAGTTCTATTGTCAGGTCTAGAAAACTGATTGTCTTACAGGTGTCTTCAGTGACCAAGGGCTGAAGAACTGTCAAAGGTTCCATCTACCTGAGTAAGAGCTAATGAAATAGAGATGGAGACCAGGCTCTTGCACAATGTCAGTTGATCCCATTTCCAAAAGTTTTACCAAGAGGAGAAAAATACAAAATTATTTAGAATGTCTCAGACAGAATACTAACCTAGTGTTTTAAGATCCATACTGCAAATTAACCCCATGGTAGGCACAGTGTTTATCTGTGAAATGCTGATTTATTTCATACCTTTGTTTGTATATATATTTTTTAATAGGAAGACATATGCACCTTCAACCACAGAAACGATAGTAAAAAAGAATATTGCAACTCATTGAGTTCACTAGCCTTCCCACTTCTCTTTTAAAGCTTTATTGTTGTGTGCAACATCTATTAGAAGCATTTATCCTTCTGCAAGAACAAAGTAAAAGAAAAATATAGTCATTACTATTGGAAAAAGATATTTTAAATAGTTATGAATCGGTTTGTTTGAATGACAACTTTAAAAAAATAACTGCTACTGCTGAGTGTCCTCAGGAGAAAGCAATGCCTTCTGTGTTAAGAGTGTCTGGTGATTAACTCAGAAGACAGAAATTGTACAGTTTGGTGATTAACTCGGAAGACAGAAATTGTACAGTTTATAAACTTATTAAGGCTTTGTGCATTTGCAAAAGCTGGAGTGATCTTTTAGTAACAAGGATGTAATATGAGACACATAACAAATTAATACTTTTGATGATATCAGTATTTCAATTTTCCTTCCATGCTGTCAGAGAAAACATCACCGATTTTCGTGACTTTTCTCCTATTTTATAGGAAAGCTGTTTATGCTGGCTTAACTGTGAACTATCCCACCTTTCATACTTCAGCATCCATCACGTTAAGATGAGATCTTGGTTTCAGAATTATACTGAACTGGCTACAGTGACTTATTAAATCCTCTTCATTCTGCTTGCAGACACCATGTGACCCGATTGGTTTCTGAAGATTTTCATAGAGTTTACACCTTCTTATGATAAGAGCTGGATAAATTTCCAAGAAGATAGTTCTCCTCTTTGATTCCAATCCCGTCAACTGTGTTGTCCAACACTCCTACAATCCCTTTTCTTACTTAAAGATGGTGAAAAATGTATCTGTTCAGCACAGATGAGGAAACTCCCCAGATTTTTTAGATACTTGTTCATTGTTTATAAATAAGTGCTTAATCTCTGTTGTAACAAGAGTTCTGTACATGGATCTAATCTATCAAGTAAATACAGAAGATTCCCATTTTATCTTCCAGAGGTCAATTATATTGGTTTTGAGCTGGAGGCAGGAGAGGATGGGAATGGGATTACAATTAGCTGCTGTTTACCATAGATTTTTTTTTTTTCCTCCTCATCTTTATAAATATTTCAGTGACTTCTTTTTGTCCCTTTTCATTTGCACCTTTTGAGGACTATATTTAGGCTTAGAGAATTTGTGTGGCAAATAATATTTAAAACTTTTATAAATAGACATCTTGAAAACTTCCAAGTTTCACTATCTATATATTGCATTAGACAGGTCTGTGTAGGGGGAGAGAAAAACAGTAGAACTTATAAATGATTTAAGAACATGAAATGATTTTAAATTGGTCCAGTCGACAAGGAAAGCAGGCATTTTTCCCAAGGTATTTATCACATAAGTATTGTAGATTACTCTTACTTCTACAGGCAGTTTCTCTTAATCAGTCTAGTATCAATATAGCCCCCTTGTTTGTGACACAAAAGTCATTCTACTTTATTTTAATAGGTTTTATTTCCAAAGAAAAATCCTATGTGTACTTTCTCTCTCCATACATTCATAATTTCTATGAGGAAGGCTTTCACTTAGTGCATTTTTTTTTTTTAATTTCACATTTGCTAATAACATGCTTTTCAGAAGAAGCAGGTGCTTTTACAGCATCATACAAGTGGTATGTTTTGAAGGAGCAATATGTAGCTTGTTGCCTTTTGATGTAAATTTGTGAGGAAGATAGATTATAGCATCAAGATGTTTCTCTGTGCATAATAAACTGCAGAGGACAAAGTTCATGGCTGAGAATTGTATGGGATACAAGTGACTACCTTCACTACAATCAATTATTAGGATGATTATATTGTGTCTGGAGAATATGATGCTAATGACTAGCTAACGCTTAGAATACACACTCGACTTGAAAACCAATGACAGTTAAACGAAGCAAGGGGAAAGGCCTATATATGTTGAGCTTGCAGCTCTCTAGTGTTGCTAATGAATAATTAAAAATAACAGTCTTTATATGAGGCTTGACAGTATACATGTCCTTTAAGTATATTCTGCTTTGTAAGGAACTTGGCACAATGACAGCCTAAGAAAAGCATCCTACTGCATCCTGTGCAGACACGGTGTAAGGAAGCAGGGAGTTAAACACCCTCGTGGTTAGGAGGGCCTAAGCAGGATTAGCTGTGTACTTATTGCTAACCTTCTACTCCCCCGTCTTCCAAACGAATAAATAATTGAAACCCATTACCTCTTTTAGGGGGTTTGCTCACATGCTTTCTATATTCACATCAAAGCTGAGATCAGTGTCAAAGAGGGAGCCACATTTAGCTGAGTCTCTCAGAGACTACTGATTAATTAGTTTTGCATTTTGGAAGTGCATCCAAAGATGTTGTAAAATAGTGTTTGTTTTTGCTTTTGCCAAAACTTGTTTAGGAGTGCTCTGGAGGATGACGGTGATGTACTCAAGATGGTTGTGAAAGAAAAGGGCAATCAATTCAGGTGTGCATGTGCCAGCATTTTTTTTCCCCTCATGAAGTTTCCGCACCAGTTTTCAGAGGAGTGACTAAATGAAACATACACTGGTATTAATAGAAAGTGAAGGATGGAGTGGGAATGGAAGCTCTGACATTCCCCTTAACTGAACCAGTGTAAAATGAAAGGTACACCAAGACTATCAATTCAGTTCTTAAAAAATATAAAAAATAAAACAAACCTGACACAGATAAGGGAAATGCAAAGACTGTAAATCCTTCATAAAATATTGCCTTTGAAAGCCTTTAAACCCTATTTCTTGCGTTGACTTTTTTTCCTTCATGAAGTGTGGTAATATGATGTACAGAGGGATACTCAGTTATGGCAAATACTGCCTACAAAAGTGTGTTCATACTGTTATTTGCCTTTCTGTCTCTGTCTATATCAACTCCACATGCTGCTCTGGTGGCCTGCTTTGTACTTAATATAACTTGTCAAAACACATCTATCAGATATATGAAAAGGCAAACCTGGGTGGCCAGACTAGTCCAAGCCTGGCGTGGATTGCATTTTACCAAGACCACAGAAATCTCTTCTCCTCCATGAGATTAAGATGAAAAGCAGAGTTCATTGTTGTGCAACCAGATTTTAAAATAATTACACACAAGTTAGTGCATTAGTAGGCCACTTGTGTTTATTTGAATCCCACATACTGTACTTTTATGTGGATTTTAAGTGATTTTTAAAACTGTCAGTATAAAAAAAATAAAACTAAAAGTGATGTTACCACTTGTTTTAAATGCCTTTGTTTGGTTGGGTTTTTTTGTTCTGTTTTGCTTTGTTTTTTAATCCTTTCCTTTATTTGCTTCTACACAGTGAGCTGCTACTATCCCAGCACCTTATCTGTTTCCTTGAAAGTGGGTATGTGGTTCCCTTTGGATATTGACTGAAAGGCATCTGTATCTTCTTTGAACCACGACCAATGGCACTGAAAATCCTTACATCTACGATATGCTCAGTGTTCACCCTCTGCTTTCCTGGGAGCTCGTGCTAAGTGCCATATAAAGGAATACATCTCTGGATGCAGTCTGAAACTCACTTGTTGATCCACAGATATTTGCTTCTGCTCTCATCACTCTTTCACACTGAATGTATATTGCTCTGCAATATGTAAATATGTTTTTGTTGGTCCAGCATATTCACTGTGGGTTTTTTAGATTTCCTCCTCAAATTTCCAGACTAAAGTTCTTCTAGGAAAAGCAAGAGTTACAAAAACATTTTAAAAATTCAACCCGTGCAGCTTCATTTGCAACTTATTTATGCTTACCTACTAAATACATGAGTGGAACAATTTATTTTAAACATGATTTCTAAAGAAAAATTTGCTAGAATTTCTCAAATGAGTCCTATTGAATTTGTGGACGGAAAATCAACACAGGACTAAATCATGCTATAATAGTTGTTGCATCCTGGGATCTCCTTGGAAGTGCAAAATGTCCAAAAGAATGACCATGGAATCATATTAGCATTTTTTGTCATGTTTGGGCAGTTATTACACTTGTATTCAAAGAAATCACTGAAGGAGCACTGTTCCAGAACAGCTAGTTCTTACGGGTTTGGCTTTTCGGCAGTGTCTGTAGGTTATTTCTTTGCAGAGTGAAAAGCCTTGAAAAACACCAGTTTGCATAACAAAGAGAACCCTTACCTGCCAGGTGGGCTACACTGCTTTGCTGTCGGCTGCAGGGAGAGCAGACTCCGGGAGCACAGCACTCCGTGCTCGTCGCTGCTTGGGAATAGCTCCACATCCTGCTGCCTCACTGGGTGGCTTCAGGAGTCGACTGTGAATTTAGGGACTATCATTTAAAGCTCTATATTTGTATAAGGGAGAGAAGAGGAAATTGGAGGCATACTGCCAATATCTTTAAAGCCTTTACACTAACCCCACTGGAGGACAGCAATGTGAATAAGCTGCATGTCATTACATGACACCAAACATAGGAAAACACTCAGAGGTAACTTTTCTAAGCTTAGTGGAGACATAATACAGTAGAGCTTTTCTGGCTCTGGCACTGAAAGAGTCAGCAGCAATCAACTTTCTTCTAATAACCAAATGTGCTGAACACGAGCTAGTTATTGCAAACACAATTATTCGGTAATTGGATAAGCCTAAAATATCTTGGATACATCCTTGATCCAAGAGCTGGCAGCTTATTGATTATATCATTGTTTGGCAAAGAGGCATGCAGGCTGCAGGACTCACAAGATACATACCCAGAGCAGACTGCTGGACTCACTATCATGGAATTGGCTCCAAGTTACTGATTCAGCTACATTGTTGGGGAACTGGCACAAAGCCTGCTAGAAGTAGACACAAAACACTTTAAAGATCTAAATATTAAAGATCTAAATACTAAACAAGAGCTGTGTAACAGCATCCTTGTTAGGCCTGCCTGCCCGGGAATATGTTACAGCCCAGGATGTCAAGGAGAAAGCACTGCAGGATAGGGCACTGCTGGTGCAATTAATTTTGTCAAAAATCGACATCAGGACCAGTTTGATACTGAAATCAAAATGTATATTAAGGCAAAAATACCACCAACCAACCAAAATAACCCCAAACCCAGACTTAACTTCTTTTCTGTTTTTCCATTCCAGGGCAAAGAAAACACATTATAAAAACATTAGTCCTAAACACAGGCAAAACCTGAAGCTAGAAAAGATCAGCAGTAAGGTAAGGAAATTGATTAAATGTAGGCCTTTTCAGACCAGTGTAACAACAAACACTTCCCCTTTTACGAAATTGTGCCGCTAAAGGAGAACAATGATTACATAGATTGAAAAGGATGGAATGGGAATTTATTATTATAGCTGACTGTCAAATTAGGCAGATGCGAACAGGTGTGTATGAGGCAGCTCTTAAAAATTCCATTTTAGTTAAACAAAATATATATCTAAGTATCTCTTCCAGATTTATTTTCCCTTTGTGAGTGAGGGAAGAAGGCTCAAATTCAACAAATATTGAGGCTATTTAATTACAAACACTCATTTAATTACGTAAGGTGGTTGACAATATTTTAAGTCCTGCCTGTGCAAGAACTGCAAAAGATTCAATGAATGAGCTCAATTTGGATAAAAATTCAAATGCCTAGTCAAAGTTTATCCAATATAGACAGCACTGAGTGTCTTTCATATGCCTTTATTTATTCTAGGCTCAGACCTCAATTATGATGTGTGAACACAGGAAATGGGTCTCCTTGCCAGGCAAGGGATAGTCCCTGATGTGAGTAAGGTTGGCAGGATCAGAATTTTAGCACGATGGCTGAAAACTGATAATAGCACAACTTTATCTGACTGCTGGAGTGATTCAGGCCTATCATGCTGTGGCTTCAGTAAAGGCTTCTAAGCTTTAATCACTGTCTTCCAGGCTGTAGTCTCTGACTTATTTGAAACAGCTGAACTTCCCCTGAGTGACTTGTCTGGTTACATTTGTGGTACCTGACCTACTTTGCAGCACTTCCCTTGGTACCACCTCATCATATGATGTCCCATGAAAGCACTCAGAATCGGAACTCACTCCCAATAAAGGCCAATAATTAAATAAAAATAAAAACATATTTGACAGCCCACAACAAAGGCAAATCTCCGTGGCTTTTGCATGTGTTTGCCTGCTGAATCAGACAGTAGTTCCTGTCCCCACAGAGCTGCGGGATGATGGATCACTAAAATGACAAAAATAAGAATAGTATTTTGCACTGTATTCTTTCTCTTCTCTTGAATCTCAGAGAACATCAGATATGTTAATTAATCCTCTCTGTTTTCCTGAGGTTGACTGTTAGACCCGTTTAACAGGTGGGTAAACCAATGCTAAAAAGTGTTCTGACTTGCCTTCTCTTGAACTCTACACCCACTTTGGGTCAAGATGCTCCAGCACTCGAGGCTTTATTTAGAACAACCCCATCATTTCTTTAATGGTAGGTAATTTCATTTCCTTTAGGATGAATCTTATATCCTCTCTATTTGCAATTTAAATATGAGAGATGAATGAGCTCATGCTAAAGCTGCCATTGAGTTTAAGGAGTGTAAGAACATGAAATTTAAGTCTTGAAGAAGAGCTTGTGTGCTTGAAAGCATTTATGTTTTTTGAAATGCCTCCCCTCTCTTTATGTTAATAACCAGTTTATTAGCACACATTACTTCTCCCTGCAGACCTATCTCCTTCTTTGAGCTCAATGCATCCAGGTTTTCAGCCACTTAGCACAAGACGACATCACATTCAGAGAGGAAAGGTTACTGCCATGTTTATGCAATACGGCAAAATAATTTCCAGTTCCAATTGTGAATACTGACTTGGACACTTAAACCTTTAACCTGTGGGCTCGTATTGCAGTATGAAAAAGCAGTCCTGTGAAGGTGAGTTTGCTAAACTTCCACCTGTACCTGACATGATAACTACTATGACCCCAAATTATGTCTGCTGATTGCAACCTTGTGGCAATACAAGTAGAAATTACTCTAAGCTTTCCCAGCTTCACAGACTTTCCTATCGTGAGGCCATTCTACTAATCAGGGGATAATACAGTAGTTTCTGCCCACAGACTGGGAGCTGCAATCAATGGCACACATGATTTCAAAAGCCATCTCCCAGCAGCTTTCTCACCAGTCCCCAATGTATGGGGATAAGTCACATCCCCTTAATCAAACAAATTAGTGAGGTAGATAGAGGAGATTTTATTTCCATTCAGCGCCAGAATTTTGAGGACATTGGCACTTCCATTCTCCTTCTGTTGTCTTTTTGGCTCCTTTTCATGTGCCCAGTGTTAGCTGATGGCAGCCGCCAGTTTCAGCTGACAGCCTCCTGGACAGTGCCTAGGACAGCTTCCACAAAGAGGAAGGGGGAAGGGGGAAAGCTTGCATGCTGCTGCCTTACCTCCTCATTCCTCTGGGATTGGCTCCTGTTCTACTGCAGACCTGAGAGGCTGCCTTTTCACTCAGTTGATTTAATTTAATTAGCCTCTGTGAAGCAGAGGCTTAAAGTTGCTAACCCAAAGCTCACAAGAATCCAGTTGACAAAATGCAAGGCGCAAAATCAAAAGCTAATTTTTTGAAAAGTTCACTTGTGAACCAGGGTGAAATACGTGGTAAAGATCAAGAAGTCTTAGACATTTGTCAAAAATATGAGGCTTGAAAGACACTGTAATTTAGCTTAATTCTGAAGAGCATTAGCAGGCCCACAATAAAGAATTAAGCCTTGTCTCTGATGCTTGAGTAAGATTTTCAGATATGTGGTTCTGTAATTCAACAAAATACTTCACAGTATGTACAAAATCATAATAAAATATTCCTTGACCCATTTTCTTAAGCTTTATTCCCAATTATCTTTAGTTGTTTCTGAAAAAGTCTTCTTTTTTTCCAAGTGTGGAGTAGCTGCTGTTGTTGTACTTTAAAGTTTCTCCTATTTTGAAAAAAAATATGCTATCTAGCAGTATTTCCCATTTAAATCTATCACTTTGACTGTATTCAGTATGTTCTCTGCACCTTGATTTTAGTTGTTTGAATCTATTTCAAGTGATTTGTTAATAATCTTGCTGTGTTCAGAAGTTTGCAGCAGGACTGGCTGGTCAATCAAATAACAGCAGTAGCTAAACTCATCACTTTCTCAACTGACCTTCCTTCTCCTTTAGAAGATACCAAATACTGGCACAAAATAGAATTTTTACCTGCACCCTGACAAGGTTTTTGAAATAGTGTCTATCATATTGGGTTCCACAGAGCCTCATAGAGTCACAGAATATGCTGAGTTGGAAGGGACCTATCAGGATCATCAAAGTCCAGCTCCTGGCCCTACACAGGACACGCCAAAAGTTACACCATGAGCCTGAGTGTTTTCCAAATGCTTCTTGAACTCTGTCAGGCTTGGGGCCGTGGCCACTGCCCTGGGGAGCCAATACTCAAGGTGAGGCTGCACCAATGCAGAGCAGAACAGGACATTCACCTGCCTTGACTGGCTGGTAATGCTGTGTCTCAGCAGTTCCTTATCTCTGACTTCACTAAGAATGAAAGATTTTTGGATCCTCTCGTATGTCTACTTTACAGGTCCAAATGAGCTTTCTTCAGCAGAAAAATCATGCTCTGAAAAATATCTGTCTCTCACTATACAGTCCTTTTCATGTTACACCTACAATAAGAAGTAGTAAATGGGAGTGCCAGTAGCCCAAAATCATGATCAAGAAAAAAAAACCAATTTACCACCAATTAATTAAAACCACTTTTTCATATTTTAAATACACTTCTCTGAAATTCTGGAAGCTGAATGATCTGCTTTTTCTACACTGATTACCTTTCACACTAATTGATTACCTTTTTCTATCACAGTCTTCACTGTGGGACCTACCATGCTCCATCTCCTAACTCTGGATGTGGAAGTGTTCATAAAAGTAACTGGTTAGACCAGTTGCACAGCAAACCTGTCTGTGCCTCACAAGCTGCTGCACTCAGTCACTCAATGGCTTTGTCTTTCACTTAGTTGAATTATGCAGTGGTCAACTCTCCTCCATGCAATGGGTTTTGCAAGACTGCTGAATGGTTGTTTTCAGTGTAGTCTCATTTAGCAGATATTCCCATGTGGCTTCCATGCATCCCCATGCTAATACTGTTCTCTGTGTAAACACATGGATTGAATTACTTAATGCCCTTTTGATCTAAACATAAAAAAACCCAAAAACAAACACAGCAAAAAACCAAACTAATAAGCAGTCAGATTTCTTTTCAAGCTACTGGGCAACAGCACAATTCCCCTCTTCTGACTCCTTCACCTGTGTCAGCTGACTGTTGTGGGTCCTTTTTGCAATCCTAGTTACATTCTGAATCTCTGCTTTCTCTTTCACTGGCTCTTCCCTTGTGTGTATGTGTGTGTGTGTGTGTGTGCACATTTTTCCCCTTTCTCTAATTTTTTGGCCTCAGAACCTCCCCTAAGTCTGCAACTACTGCTTAAACACAGTTCATCAGCACTTGCCTACTTGCTCCTGCTGGGTGGGAGAGCATTAAAACTTTGGGAGGGATGGTCAGTCTCTCTTTGCCAGCCTGGTTTTTTTTGTTTTTTTTTTTTGAGGCAAATTTCCCACTGGTGTAAATAGCTGAGCTTCTGTGAATCTATTTTACTTAAGCTGAGGATCTAGGCCTTTGATTTACTTTCCCCAGCTGTAGCCATACTGGCTTGTTCAATTACTTTTATAACTGTGCCATTGAATTCCATCTGAGCACTACTATGGCACTGTGATTTAGCTTAGACCCTACTTAACAGAGAATTTATTGTCTCAGTAGATAAATGATGACTGTATACTATTTCTCCTAATAACTTGAATACTACTGATAACATAATGTGTGCAGCACGTTTGATGCAGAAGGGTCCCAGGTGCTTTATAACATAGTATATGAACTATATAAAAAGATAACTTTGCTCCCTGCTGCAATGCAGCCATCTCTGCTGTGAAGCAGGCATAACCACACTGCAGAACAGTTTGGGATGCAAAGTGGTGTCCAATTGAAACTGCAAGGGGAATTTTATGTAAGTAGAATATAATTACCCAAGCTGGATGTCAGCCAGGACTCGGGGAACACCCTGGATCTTGGAGGAACTGCCAATGGGAGATGGAGATGTTACTACAGGCATACATGCTCTTGTTTCTTGATCAATTCCAAGTGGATAACTTGTTGTCTTTTAATTTCCTCTCCAATGCTTATCTTTTTTTTATCAGCTGCTCTTTCTGTAGCCCTATTATGTGTCATGTTCTGATTTCTCTCTTCTTACATTTCCTCTCCTACATTTCACACATGCCAGTATTTCCTCCCCCCCACCTTCTTTCATCCAAAGCACTCCTAGTCCTAGCAAAAAGAACAAAAATAGCTGTTTACATCATGTTGTTGAATAAAAAGCTTGCTGTATGAGGGTAATATGTTTCACTGCATTTGTACATACAGAATTTACACAATCAAAACCAGCTAGAACATGGATGTATGTTTTTTCCCTGACACTTAAACAAATTTAAACAAAGTTGGTCAGAGCCTGGTGCTAATAATGCCAAGGTTGTGGGCTTAACCCCCACATGGGCCATTCACTTAAGAATTGGACTTGATGATCCTTGAGGGTCCCTTCCAACTCAGAATATTCTGTAATTCTCTGAAATTCCAACACACCCACACACCCACACACCCGCAAAGGATTATGCTATTGAGGAATGGAGAGATTTCCTAAATGCAGTGTCTGGACAAGACCCCCTTCACACAACATCCTCCAAAACTCCTTAAAGCTTACACTAAAATCATTGTCAAAACTCTTCAAACAGAAGAGGGTTTGCTCCTGGAAAGCCATGAGATACTGAGGGACCTGAGCAATGCTGAGGTGAATGTTGGCAACCGTAAAAACGAACACATTTAATTCTCAACCCCCTTTATAAACCATCTCTCCACTGGCTTCTGAGCTGCCCCACAAATACCCATAGCAGAGACAGCTTGGCACCACATCCTGGTGCAGCTGCCCTCGGTCGAGGTTTTCTCTCCAAAACAAGTCACCGGATGCCAAGGGCTCTATTTCAGTGTCTGTTACACCTATGCTCAGCTGTTCAACATTTCACTGGGGGACCTTGACCAACCTGAGAGATGTGGAGCACTCTTCCTACTTCTCTGGGCTGGGAGTCAGTGTCTTGAGTCTGGTCAAACATCTGGGAGTGCTGGTTGTTTCCCAAAAACATCTCTCCTTTGCATGCAACAAAATTTTGGTCAGATGGAGAATCTGCTCCCATCTCTTCAGCTATTAAACATGTGAACCACTTCGAGAATGGTGTGCTGCCTGAGCCTTATCTCTACGTCTCACTCTGGTATGCTTACCTTCTCTCACTCTATTTTTCATTCAGCTAAGTGAAATCAAATGTCAAAATTCACAAAACAATGCTGTGTGAAAAGTGGTGTTTTTTTCCTGACTTTATTGCAACATTGTCTCACTTTCTGTGTGAAATGTTCCACTCAGCTCCACTCTGTAATCAACGGCTGATGAAATATCAAGGCTCAATTAATTGTTATGGTGCCTAGCAGCACTGCTGAAGTTGGTGGGTGGAGAACTCATTCCATTTAATTTTGCATTGAGTTCTATCCTGCCACGTGAGTTCTCAGGTCAGGATCTCAACATGTACTTTATGGAGAGATTCGTTTGAACTTCACATATGAGGAAACATGCTTTTCCATTTTGGAACAGTGTGGAAGTAAATGTTTATTTGTTTTACTTTGAATACCAAAATCTTTTTTCTCTGACCTGTGCAACTCAGATCACTTTGAAATGTTAGTGTTACTGTACCTTTCATTGAATTGATTTTGTTTCTCAGATGGTTTTCTGTGCACGTGATGATTCCCTAGTAAATTGCCAACTAACTATATAACTGTGTGAATGAGGGGGATGGTGGTTACAAGAGTTGTAGTGTTTCAGAATGAAAAAAGAAAAAAACTTCCCTGTCAGTCTGTCTTCTTTCTTTCTTGAAGCAAGAAAGTATCAGAGCTTTTTTGATAGCTTGAAATTTTGCAGATGTTCATTTTTGTGTATTTAATTGGATGCATTGTCAGTGACATGAACTTTTACTAAGGGAAACTAAAAATACTTGAATAATAAACAGAAATGGAGTGTAATAATTATATGTGTTATTCACTGGAAAGTGTTGAATTTATTATCATGGACATCATTGTCATCGGGGTTATCGCTGTTGTGATGGCTTTGTTGAGATACATCATTCAAAAACCCAGAGGAGCTGACTGTGCACTGGGTGAACACAAAATAAGAATCTGGGCCCTGCTTGCAAAGAGCTTACAGGCCAAGGGAAGAACTGGTAGTGCAGTATTTTTTTTTTCCTGAAAGAATTCATGTGTGATTAAATTCCTTTTGTTTTCTCCCAGGTGAATTATTGATCGTTTAAAAAGTCTAGGACGGCTCCAAACTCCATTGAAGTCTATGAAAAAGCACAGCTAGGACTGATTTATTCCTTGTCATGTGCAAACCTACAGCTTACACATAACAGAATCACTTTCTGCAGCACTTAAATGCAACCACTTCTTATGTGTAATATAGCAACTTATACAGTTTTTTTCAATAATAAAAATAATGAGCTTGACTATTTAATGGCAGAAAACAAAGAAGACTATCTCATCAAAGTTCTTGGCAGAGTGTGAACAGATCTGGCCTCATGCAATTATTGTCTTCTTTTGAGTTTGCTGAGGATACTGGCGTAATATCTCTGGTTTTTCCATCTGATTTCAAGTGACCGCAACTGTTCAGGGCTTTGGTTTTCTCTGATCTAAATGATTGCAGCTCAAGCACCAGAGTGTCCCCAAGCACCATGCTGGGAGGCTGGCTCCACACTGACTCAGAGGGAGCATTCCCATCTATCTGACTCACCAGCACTCAAGTGCACTGCCAGCAATCCAGATATTAAACTGATCCTCCATCAACATGGGGAGGGGAAGGGAAGAGAACAGATGAGTTTTTTTAAATGAAATACTGGTGGTACTGAGTGCATCAATTGGATCATTTTGCCATATGTAATAGACCAAACAAAACAACTTAAATGGCCAAGTTATTTAAGTTTGCAAAGCAGATGCTGTGCAAGCTTCTGCCTTTTTTTTTCACAGGGTTGTTTATTACATATTGCATCCAGACAAATTCATCGTCCCTTCGATGGGACTTCACAAGCAAGGCTTGTGAACTTAATTTTCCCCTCTCTGTCTCTAGCTAGACTGTGTGAAATGTTTTTAAAGAGAAGGTTTGTAGAGTCATTATCTTTTATTAGATCAACTGATATGGTTGGTTAAAAAACAACAAGCTTTAAGGCACACAGATTCTTCTTCGTATTTGAAACCATATTAAGGAAGCAGTGATAAAGAGTATGCTAGATAACTTATTATTGTTTGGGGTTTTTTACATGTAGCTTATATAAGATTTTCTCCAAAGTAGCAAATAATGCATTTGCAGTAGATGTGTTACTAGTGTTGGAGGATGTAAGTGTTTATTGTTTTCCCCAAAAAGTTCAAATTACAGTTTGCTTTTTTCACATAGAGTCTGAAAATCAGTACTACTGATGAAAATTCTAGAAACAATAGAGTTTAAAAAATGTTCAGATGAATAAAGAAAATTTATTTCAATAATTTTAACAATTTTTAATTTTCCAACAGCTTTTACTCTAGTGATCTTAATTTCATAGCAGAAATTTATTTCTAGGAAGTAGGATTCTGCTCTGTCAAAAACCTTTTTGACTAGAAACAGCTGACAAGATTGACTGCTTCCCTTTTTGTTTTTACAGAGTTACATACTCAGATGGGGAAATGGTTTTCCAGGAACCCCTGATGAGTTCTATGCATGACAGTTTAGCTCTGAATTCAGTTTTAAGAACTTTTAGAAGGCAATTGCATTACAGGGCTGTTGCTGCCTTGGTGATCGAGGATTATGTGGCTAGGTTTTTTCAGTGGAGGGAAGGTCAATCCTATTTTTGCAAATGAAAGCATTTAGGGAACGTATAGGAAAATGTGTTAGCAGGGGAATTGGCAGTCCTGAATTTCTTGAGGGTTACCTTTAAATTCATGATTTAGAAATATACCTTACTTAAATTGGAGGGGTTTCCTCAAACTTTACCTCTTTCTGTTCCCTTTCCCCTCCCTGGCTGTAGGGTCCCTCTGGATGAGTGGTGTTTATTGTATACTTTTCTTTGGCTAAAGTGAAAGATGATTGTGTTTTTTGGATGGAAATTCATGTGTTTTCTATTATTATACATGTTTAATTTAGCTCATGGACAGAAGCCCAATAACTGAGCATGGATACATTATAAAACAGTCACTTTCCAAGATCTTGAGCTCCAAGGCACATGTAGGTGTGATACAAGAATGTGACAGAAATAATACTTTCACTTTTTGTTAATTCAGGTTAAATTTTTGCTATATATTAAAAGCTGTTTTAATATAAAATTTACTTTGTAGCCATTCCAGAACATAAATCTTGAAGTACAACTGACCGATGTATAATAATGGAATTCCGATTCACAGTAGGACAAAAATACTACTGAAGCAAATACTACTTTAATGAAATACTTTAGTGGAAGGAAAAAGTGTTATTAGGGCAGATACAAAGGAAATTCCAGTAGCCAGTGAAGATCGTGTGAGTCTGACCATTTTCCCATGTGAAGAAAAGACACAAAGTTGATTGCACATTAAGGAGAAAGATGTGGAAGTTTGAGAAAGGGTGCTTAGCTTTATAACAATAGACATTAAGCACATGTAGGGTTTTGTGCTAAATCTTATTACTGGAGTTAGATTGTTTAAACTTCCTTTGGGAAAAAAAAAATTGCATAGGAAAAAAATGAAAATATTTGAGTTCTTAATACCTCAGTGTACATTGGAGAACCATCCCTCTTTCTGTAATAATACATGAAGTGCAGTGCACTAGATTGCATTTTTAATGCTTCAAGAACATTACTTTGCAATGAATGTGCTTCAGAAAAACAGTTTTGCTGTGTATTTTATTGGCTGAGTTAACACAACAAATACTATAAATCCAGTAATTACTAATTGCCTCCTCCATTATAATGTAAGAAATGAATCATAAACCTTTTATTACTTTAACGATGGACTACAGGAAGGATTAATCTTCCAGTGAAGCATTTTTCATATTTACCTGGTTCCTTCTGTTATATTGTACTCATTTTCTATTCCCAGTCTTCCGTCCTATTTGATGCTCTGTAGTGGCCCCTACTGGGAAAGACGACGGAAACCTAGCAGCAGCCTTGGCATCTGTTGATGGATCTATTTAGCTGTTGGTGGTTTGGCAATTACCCCTTGGTGGGGAGAGGAAACGAAATTAGGAGGCAATTCTAGGCAACCTTTTCCCATCCATTGCTCCAGTTGTGGCATGCACACTTCTGCTAACTCTGTAATGCACCATCTCAGGGTGCCTAAAAGATTATATAAAGGTGAGCCTGACAATGGGAAACTGAGGAGCATGAAGTATCACATGAATGAACACTATTAGGGGTCAAATATTTATGCAGATTTTGTCTTGAGACCCTGACATAACTTAGTTATTCACGTGGAATCATCTCTCCATAAAGTGAGGTTTGTTTTTAAATCTGAAGATTGCTCTTGTCTTGAGATGTTTACAACAGAGTTCTGAATGACTTTTTCTTGTCTCTTACCATTAGCATTATCATCATCATCATTATATTTTTGTATTATAATATCATTGAGGAGCCCTAACTGAGATCTAACTCTTAGTAGTAGGAGATGTACATAAAGTGGCAGCTCCTACTCCAGAAAGTTATGAGTGTAGGGTAGAGGGAAGAAGTGGTTTACTCTTCTATTAAATCAGTGGCTGAATGAGGCAGAAGGATGAGATTTTGTCTAGTTACAAGGCCTGTCTGTTCTGTGCTGTCTCCTTACAAGCCCAAACACCTCGATGAAATCTTTCCCATTACTCTGTGCACAGGGTGCTATCCAACATACACAGTCCAAGTCGTCCTCTTCAGGAGAAAAAATTACTTGTAAGCATTTTATCTGTTTCAAAACTGGGCTTGGTTGTAACAAGAGTAATAGGTCACTTGAGGCAAAAGGATATGTTTTGAGGGAGGAATAAATCTTGTGCACCTTGAGACCTTTCTTTCTACCATGCTAACACAGTCTTAACCCTCTAATGCTTTATACATACCAAGATAGGAACAGGTGGTGTAACAGTCTGAAGTGTAAATGGGACTTTTTCCTCATACTCACTTTTCATCTCTATTGATCAGTGAAAATCACAATCAACTCTCCTGAAACTGGTGAGTTTGCAACATTTTACAACTAAAAGTTGACATGGTATCTCAATTAAAGCATCCTGTTCTGGAAACAGAACATACTATAAGAATTTACTAGAAAACTCCAGGAAAACAAAGGATAAAGGCTTGAGTTCGCTTAAGAGAATTGACTTAGGGATGATTTTTCCCCCCTCTGTAAATACCAAAAAGGTGTGAGAAATCAAATTAGTTTGAACAAATTAGTTTTGTGATATCTATTGCCAACATATGACGAGGATAAAAGCCATAGAGAACACCACCAACATGCGTACTGTTCTGGAGAGTTTAAAGTCAAAATAGGTTTCTGGAAATTTCTTCATACATGATCCATATTTTCCTCTCACCTTTCTGGATAGAAATGGTCCATGCACGTAAGTAAACACCTGAATTTATGAAAGATTGAGTTCTTGAAGCCTGGTGAGGTGCAACAGGAAGATGAAGTAGCCATGCAGCATGAAGCTGGGTAGGAGGATAGGATTACAACATGAACAGTGTTCAACAGCAAGAACAAGGAAAAAGTCCTCCAGAAAGCTCAGTTTACTGCTTCTGTTGTTGCACTGTACATGTGTTTGAAGCTGCACATGTAAATAGAGCAAATATTTCCATCCCTGGTGACCTTTTTAGGTCTGCCAGGATGTCCCCATTTTCCTCCTTGAAATATCAGTGCCAACTTCTGCTTTCTTTTGGGTGTCATACTATTTCAAATTGCTTGCTATAATGATAGATAATATGATAATATGAGATAACATGACCAGAGCAGCTGCATTGTTTGCATTGCAGACTGAATCACTAGTGTGAAGATGTTTTGATTTAAACTCAAACCCTATTCCCTTTTGTATTTCAATGACTGAGCTTAAGTGGACAGCTTAATTTCTCTTGATATGTATTTATAGCTGAAAAGTCAAACAACAGAATGCATCAGTAGAAATATTTCTCATCAGCATCCAGCTACAGCATCTTAGATTACACATTCAGAAAAATTAAATTTTTGCTATAATTTTTCTCTTGCTTTGGATGTCTGTGCTGGCAGCCAGGGTCTGCAAGGTGGCCTTCATGAGAAGAGGCCAAGGCTGCCCTGTGCCAAAGAGCTGTTCCAGCAGTCCCATCACAGGACACAGCTGCACCCTTCAGCCAAACTGGTGCTCTGGGAATGCATACTTAAGAAAGGGCAGCAAGTGTTCACAGAGAGAGGAAGAGCAGGGGACAAAAAGAGTGAGAATAAGCAGAGGGAACACCAAGGTCAGGAGAAGGAGGAAAAGGACAAAGATGAAGTACTCCATAGTGGAGCAGATAGCCACACTACAACCTGTGGGGAGGACTCTGGCGGAGTAGGTGGGTGTTTTCTGAAGGAGCTGTGACCTGTGGAAAAGAGTGGACCTTGGAGCAGGGGAAGAATGTGAGAGGGAATGAGCATCAGACAGAAACCTTTACACTGCCTTTTGAATGTTTTCCAGTTCCTTTCTAATTTTAAGATCTTAAAGTACTATAGAACATTTGTTTACCAAGTTTCAAAACAGTGTCATAACATGTAAAACACAGTAACATTTGTTTTGAGGGGAATTAAGTGATATAACCATCAGAGCGACATGATTGGAGACAGACCGTGGGGTTCCTAATGCTTCTTTGTTAGGTTTTTGCTCCAGGTTAAGTCATCTTTGACACAGAAATGCTTCAAAGCTCCTAACTGTCAGATATCTTTTTGCTATTTTTCCAAATCCTATTGCTGAATGCATTTTTCCTACTTTTGGTCATTTCACATTTAGCCTCTGTGAACCCTGGATCACAGGAGTCATTACTTTGTATTTTACTTTGTCTGTGCTAGACCAGCAGTTCTCCACCAAATCTATCATTCAGAAATGACAAATCAGTCTCCTGCATAGTCATGAGAATGAATGTAATTGGAAGGAGAGAAAAGAAGAGGTTTTTACTTGCAGCAGGACTTCTGATGTCATGAGACATCACTTTTACATGCTTTTTGTCCAGATCAAAAGTGTCTGCAATACTTCTTAAAGAAGAAGAACTTTTCTTCCCTCAAACTGAAATTATCACTTGACTCTAGAAACCAGCACTCTTTTGTTTTTAAAGTGCAAATTGTAAGGAAATAAAATGCAAAAAAGCCCAAGCTCCAATGCTGTTGGTTAGGGAAATTAAGGAGAGAAAAGAAATATATTAAACACTAAATTCATTGCTAGTTCAAATCAAGAGAAACCTGTGGATAATCCATCTAGTCTGTCTGCTCTGTAAAGTGCAGTGTTAGCTTCAGTGACAGATCTTTACAGAAGCTTTATATAAGTCACTTATCTTCCCCATCACAACATGTTGTAACTGTCCCTAACCGTTGACTGACCATTTATTACAGCCTTTCATTTCTTAAGTAAATTCTAGTTGATGTAGAGGAGTTTGAGTGCATGTAGGTAAATAGATATATTTATGTATATGTTTTATATGTCACAGAACCACACAATATGCTGAATTGGAAGGGACCCACAAGGATTGAGTCCAGCTCTGAGCCCTGGACAGGACATCCCCAAGAGTCACACCATGATATAAAAGCCAAACCCACATGTGAGCAGGCAACCACCGATGTAAATTTTATGCATGTCTATCTAAGGTTATAATAAGAGCTCTAGCACTTTCTCAGGGTTAAGGTTTATGAAAAGAGACAGTGATAAAGGACTATTGCCTGTCACAGCTGCT
>VZTJ01005836.1:1785812-1961927 GCA_013397795.1 Orthonyx spaldingii | reverse complement strand
AAAAAAAAAAGGAAGAGAAAGAAGAAGGAAAGAAAAGAAGGGGAAAAAAGTTATTGTTAATTAAAAGGATTTTGCCTTAGAATCAAAGAGGCTGTGGATGAAGAAATCTGCAGAAATTATCTAAGGCCGCCTCAACCTTAGCATTTATTATTCAACACCTCACTCATTGCCCTGATTATAAATATTTAATCACTCAACAACTGTAAGTGCTTGTGTCTTCCTGGAGGACCTGCAAGCATTAGGAAATAAAGGGATGGGGGGGAACAGGGAGGAGGGGGACTAGAAAGGCAGAGAGCCTAAAAGATGTGTAGAGATTATGCAGGGACAAGTGAAAAGGTGTGAAGGACGCCACTGAATTGGGCCTTTGTAATCAGGTTGCACGAACACCTGAACGCTAATTCGTTTTGTTTCTATTCACTGGACTTCAAAGCCATATTTTTTTTTATTGCGTGGCAGTCTCTGACAGAGGGTGCCCTTGGAGAACAGGCAGAAAATGTTCTTAATGAAAGCAGAGCCCCGAGCAGTGAGAGGTGCCATCCGTGTACCCTCCTTTGTCTGTCACAAAAAAAGCAGGCAAGCTTGGCAGGCTTTTGGGCCTATCAATAATGCATGAGAAGAATTACATCCACCCTGATGCCAGGAGAAGGGAACGGCTGAGGAGAGGGTTGTGTTACACTACCCTGAAAGTGCGTTCACTTTCCATCCATCCTCTCTCTCCATACAGAACACATGCTTCTGGAGTACAGGTTCAGGATGTGTGGCTTACATGCTCTCTGAAGGGATGGTGTCACTTTCTGTACCTGTAAGGGCTATGCAGATTTCCATCACTGCCGCTGAGGTACTTGGAGTATGCTGCTTCAGCCTGAAATCCTGTCAGATTAGTTGTAAAACTTAGTTTAATATTATGAGGGGGCAAAATACCTTAAAATATTAAAGGGGGGAAACAGTCTGCTTCTTCGTACTTGGCGTTGTTTGGAGAGTCCCCAGTTTGCCTTTGCTGTGAGGATTATGGTTCAGACATGAATGTATTTCTTTGTCTTTGGGTTTTTTTGTTTTGCTTTGTTTGGTTGTTTTTTTTTTCTGCCCAGCACTGGAAAGAAAAATAAATACCTTAAGAGGACTAAGTTTTGAATATATTTTCATGTAAGTATGAGGAACTTCCAACACCTCAATACATTCAAAGGTACAGCATAAAATTAAGGATACACACTGCAAACTGTAATTGTTTTTTAGCTTTTCTCCTGTAAGAAGAGCTGCACCCTTGAGGGCTTATTTCTTTTAGACATTATTGTGCACTTTTCATAATTTCTTGTGTAAACATGTCCTCCACAAGCACAGACACCACTTATTTGGCAAAGTGCTCAGAGGTCTGTATTTTCTGCTCAGAGGTTTCAGGATACAACTTGGGCATTTTGCAGTTTGTCCCAGGCAGTTTTGGGGCAGATTTTCCAAGAGATTTTTCCTAGAGATCTTTCCTAAAGCACAGATGAGAGTTAAATGTTTACTTGCAGGGTTTGCTCAGCTCAGTTTGGTCAAAGGGCTACTCCTGAAGCCTGCAGAAATGCCTCAGCCTGTTGGTCTGAAGGTGAGGCTTAGATGGCAATGGTAATCCAAAATCTCTTGTGTCCAAGGGTGATTGGGAATGGCTGAGCATGCAGTTAAGTTTAGAAGATCACCCTTATAAAATCTTCATTGGAAAAAGTGAACTAACTGGGCAAGCAATGGGTGGATTAGAGAATTTAAGTGTTTCCTGTGTAGGTAAAGGAACTGAACAAGGCATACTGTTCCTGGTGAAATTGTCTGGCATGCAGCCTCACTATCCTGATTCCAACAGCTCTACTGCACAGAGCAGTCTGCTCGTGCATGTCAGAGATGCTGAGGCATTGGCCACAATGGAGCCCAATAACCAAGCAAAAGTCTCAGGAGAAGAAGATAAATTTGAGGCTTCCAAATACAAATGTTTGTACTCTACATTCTAGTGCAGGTGGATACTGTCCAGAATGTACAAAAGTCGTCAGTGATGTTATGACCATTAACAGTCTTGGAAAAACAGGTGAGATGCCAAGGCAGTAAAGAACAAAAAACCCACAAACTTCACTTTATTTAACAGAATAAATTAATCCTTTTGGCAGGATCTGCTTTTTTGTAACTTCACTGTGAGGGACCACAGGGATCTGCAATGAGACTTCTGAGATATTATTTTGAATGGGTTAGTATTGTCTTCAACATAGATAAATGGGAGAGTACTAAAGTTAAGATGTATCAGCAAGTTGGTACCTTAGCTCAGAGTGGAAGGTCTGTAGCCAGTCCTGTGAATTCACATTTGAAATATACACTGCAAGAGAAAGACTATTCATACAGTAATAGGGCCTCCCTCTTAAGGTGCCTGCTTTCTTTACAATGGTTATTTTGCATAAATGCATTTCGATAGAGTAACAGTAAATGGAAATGTATAGCTGCTGTGGAACTCAGTCATGGTGGGTGTCTGAATCTGAACTGGAGCTTGGGGTGATTGTAGCTAATCTTTCAATTACAGCACTTAAAATCCTTCTCTATGCTATGAAGCACTGAATGGCTGGCTTGCTAGGCCTCTGTTTTCACAGAAACACCCAGGGATGGGAGCCCACTGCCAGACTTGAGAGTAGCATGGATATGACACAATTCTCTTTGCTTATGGCTCTCCAGACCTCATAGCATTCCTGAGAGATTCAGATATGCTGTGTGTCCTTCTCTATCATTTCAGGCATTGTTACCTGCTTAGAAAGCTAACCCACAACCTGTAAATCTTGTTGCAATAATGAAGCTTGGCACTGCCTGTTGGCGCCGCCTCCTCCTCCTCCTCATCTCTTTCTCCTTCCCTCTGTGCCTGGGGTTGGCCACAGCCGGAGCTAAGAGCATGCTTGTGCTTTGGTGCCAAGCAGCCTCAGGCTTCTGCCAAGCAACTGCCTGTTTTGTCTTTGGCTGCTGTGTGTAAAATGGCAGATCTAATGAGACATCGTGGAGCAGCTGGTTTTGGCTGTTCCTCTGGCACAACTGATTATAGCCACAAGTTGGGGTGTGAACCATTAGTACCTCAAAGACCATTTTCACCCAGGTGAACTCCTTTGAAAATTCTTTAGTGGAACCAATTTCCTGGTCCCAGCCCCAGATATGGCAGACTCCACTCTTTGTCCTCCCCTCACATTGGAGTTTCCTTCTTGGTTACACAGGAGATCTAAAGCCCCACCAGTGCTCAAGCAAGTAAATGGTTCAGAGTGAGAGCCTTTTAAAAAGGCGCCCCAGCTCTGCAGGAAGGGAGACTCGGAAGGACAGACATTCCCCCTCTGCCTTCTGCTGAGTGTGGATCCCAGAATGTCAGCTCAGGGATCACCCCACTCATGCTGTGTGAAGGTGTTAGTGGTGCCTGCTCTCTGCAAAAAGACATAAGCCATAAATATACTAATGGAAGACTGTAGTTCTGGCTTTGAATGTGAAAATACAATTGACTCTAAGAGGTCTGTTTTTCCCTTGGTTTATGCAGATGAGTAATACTAATGGAACTTACAAATATGGACATCGAGGGGAAGATTATTTTGCTTGAAATTAATGCATATCAAACTATTTTCTTTGTATGACTATCTTCAAGCTGCACTCAAGTACCCAGCGCCCTAAACTAAACTGAAAAAAATGTCGTAATTGATATAATTCTTAGTGCTTCTTCCACTTGTCTTTGCTTTGCTCTCTTGTTTGTTTCTTTTTTCTTTTCAGAAATGAAGATGGCTTGTGCAATGTAGTTTTGATAAAGATTAAATAAAAACAAAAAAAACCAACTCCACATTTACTGTATTTTTCTTAGTAAGATCAGTGCACAATGTGTCATCTTCCTCTCTCTTCCTTAGAGAGATAAAAAGTGACTCATTGCCTTGCTTTACTTTAATATTTTAGATATATGAAAAGACAGAGACAGTAACAAGAGACTCAGTGAACAGGAATATGAATGCTGGAGGTGGGGGAAGAAGGTTTGCAATGATACATAAAGAGGAGAAGTTGAAGTGAAATAATGTTCTGGAGAATAAGCATGCTTGCTTTTGATGGGGGAGGTAGAGACAAGTGCATTTCTGTTTACTTAATTAGCATGTGGAATACTTTGGAATAAGTTATATGCATTTTGATCCCATATGAATTATTATAATAGCTTGCCAACATAAAAACATTTGAAAATGCCAAACAGTGTAGTGAATCTTTAAAAGAGCCTGTTTGCAATCAATGGTTGTTTTATGTTCCTATTAGAGAATGGAATGATATATGGCACTGCTGCATGATATAATACACCCCAGTTTACTGAATTTATCAGAGAAACAAACAAGACCACAATGACTCACAAGTGCTGAGGGTAGTGTAGACCTGTGTGGGCTCCCAATAGTTTAGCTAATCCTTCATAGCATATTGTATGCTGAAACACACTATCATCTTTTCACTCCCTACTTCTAAGTCATTACATAATAACCCTTTTAACATACATTATTGAAAAATCTCTATTATAGGCCATCATTTTAGTGAATTTGATTAAATCCCCATGATGGAAAATAAGGCATTATAACACATGCATTTGTATTGCAAAGGTCCTGCTGTAGTTGAGGCTTGGATTCCTTATTATGTTCAAACAAACTGTCCTGAGAAAATAATTTAGTGAGAAATGAACTTAGAGAAGTAAAAGCATTTAGATCTGAACAAATTACTGAGCAAAATTGCCTTGCCATGAAATATTAGACTCATTGTCAAAGATGTTTAGTCTACTCTGGGTGTTTGATCTATAAGGGCTCTATTCAAAGCTAATTTCCTTTTCCATGGTTTTGGCCACAGAGACTCCATGAGGCTTCTACAACTTGGCTCTTAGAGATCCCTCAGCCTGGTTTTAGAGCCAAATGTTTCTGGGCACTCGTCCGGAGGAGCTTTGGCTCAAGACTTTGGCAAAAGCCACTGACTAGAGCTGAGCAAAAAAGTTGTCATGCCTACCTTCATGCCCTTATATAGGGGAGCCATTGACTGATAGCATCAACGCTGCTCTGTCCGTTGTCCCAGAGGGGAACAGTGATATCACAGAGAGCAGAGTCCACCCAGACATGCTCACAGCACCATTAGGGCATGCACAAATGACTTCCTTATGCTTGTCTGTACTCTGCTAGAAATATTGGAGAGGGCTCTGGCACACGGATTTGTCACAACTTGCTATGGATCTACTTGTATCTACAAATTGACTGGCATGCTAACAGATGGTCTTTCTTCTGTGCATTTATCTTGCTTAAATATGGCACTGTCCCTGATGCTGAATGGCTGCTGGCTTCCACCCCAGAGGTGGCTGCATTTCAGTGTCAGATGAGGGAATAAAATGCTCTAGGACCCTTGGGAAGGAAAGAAGAACTGTACAAAAATCATGTGTTGCTCATGATTTACTCGCACAGGTTCTGGACGCTTTTAATGTTGATTTTCTGGTAGGCCCTTATACTTCTGGGATGGTACAAGATATGTTCATATGCTGTGGTCTGGACCCCCTACGCATCAGAACAAGGAACAAATATAACTTCAAAAGAGATCCCAGGCAGAGACAGAAAGGAAATGCCATTCTGTCTCTAAGGTGACCTCTACCAAGTTGTACTAACATGGCTAATGCCATATGGTGACTGTACAAAACTGAACTTTTTTTCCTGACTAAAGAAATTACTGTTGCCATCACTTTTGCTGAAACTTATCATAACACCAATCTCCTTTTGGCCTCAAAGTCCCAGAGATACGGCAGGAGTGCTCACTGCCTAGTAGGCACAGACACGTGGCCCTTTCTACAGAAACATGGAAAGAAATGTCCAATTCCCTCCCCAGAAAGGCTGTTGTCAGACAAATGGCACTGCATCCTACCTTTGCTTTTTATGCTTCCCAACTTCTCCTACACCTGAAGAGTAATTTTGGCTTTCTGGTGCACCATGCCTCTCAAAACACTTGCCAAAACAGTTCGGTCAAACTGCCCACATCTCATTGCCTTGGGCAGTGCACCACAGCTGATTCTGCAAGAAGCCCTGGCCCATGGTCCCTGAACAGCTGGTACGTTGGGGCAGTACCTGCTTGAGGAACCCAATTCCTGTCCCCTCTGACCTTGTGCAGAGACTGTCTGCTTCTTAATCCAGGTGCATCCCCATGTGCAAAGCTCCCGGGTTCCAGGACTTTGTGAGCAGCTTGTCACTTGATATGTCTGATTACCATAGTCGTACTAGACTTTACATAACACCTCTACATACATGTTGACACCTCACATGATAGTCAGAGAATTTCCCAGACACCCTTTGCAATGTAATGTTGCACCAAATTCATCAAAGCTGGCACGGGGAGACATAAATCATATTTTCAAACCCAACTCGGGGCATTTGAGCTGCATGATCTCCCTACAGGACAGCCAATTTCCAGACACTACTGACCTTCCTTTCTGTTTTTTCCATCCCAGTTTTTCTATGACTGAGCAAATCCTTAGACAAGATAGGCCCCCTGCATGCATATGTTCTAAATCAATTTAGCTTACCATATGTGGAGGTTTCAACCCTACTGGTGGTTTAGGCCAGATGCATCAGGTGTGGGGACATGTGCCACCTCAAAGGAGACTTTTAGTGTCAAAACCACCTGTGCGTGTTTGCTCCATCATTCCTCTATGACAACAACTCTGCTTGTCATACTTAATGTAAATAAAGAATATTTTCCTTTCTTCAGCTTGCATCCTTCTTTCAGTCTTAAGCTGTTAGTTTCAGTTTTATTTTTTTCTTAAAAATGTATTTTGTTTTCAGTTATCAGCTCTGTGAAGGATTGTGATTTCCTTATGTATATTCTTAAATATCAAGCATGCTTTAGCTTTTCTCATTGTTTTCCTACATATCTACCTTCTGATCATTTATTTTTCTGTTGCTCCAGATGATATGCTTTCTTATCAATTTTACAGGACCAAAATCAGCAATTCCGTTAGTGTGGAAGACCACAGTTATGTAAGAAAAGACTATAACTTCTTTATATGATATTCTATGAAATTATTTTTCTGTGCCTGTGGTTCACATTCACACTTGACATGGTCCTTGCTTGCTTCTACATTTTACATAGGTCTCATATTAAGTTTTGTCAACTGCTAGATCTTCCTTCTGGATCATTCCTCAGAAGACTTTATATCCCTCAGATTATTTCTCTGCTGTATTTCGTGTATCCATCTGTTGTGCTGTACATTGAAATGACTGGAAATTTCTTTTAACTACTCTTTATTCATGCTGTTATAATTAAATCATCTAAGTCTTGATTCATCTCCTTTACATCTCCTGCACATTTCACATCATACACTAACTTTGTCAGTGTGTTGCTTACTCTATATTTGAGTTTGTTAATGAAGACGTGGTGGAGCAAAGACTGTTCCTTCTGGTGCCCCAGTAGGCCCCTCTCCTCAGTCATTACACTGTGGTTTGTCATTTCCCTTTCATTGCAGTATTTACCTATTTATCCATTAATGTTTCCTTTCAAGCCACATAGCACTGTTCTTCTCCAAGCCAACTTCAATTACATTTTCAAGTAAGGTTTTGTCAAACACCAGACCAAATATTTTCCTAAAATTCAAATACATTACATGTCCCGCTTTCTCTTCATCCAGTAATTTTGCTGCTTTGTCCAAATACATGACCAAGATTGTCTAGCAGATTAAGAAAGAATTTTTCAAAGGATTCAGGCATGTGCTCCATGTTCATGAAATTTGCATATATTAAAAATATAGCAAAGTTTTTGTGATCAAAAATATATTGCAAGGTTAAATCAAAGTAGTTGTTTATCTACCCCTTTATTTGCACCAGTTTCCAATATTTAGAGGATAAATGTCTAAACTTCTACAGGGAACTGCATATGCACTTGGCAGATGAAAACCCAAAAGGCGCATTAGAAAAATCTGAATAATTTTACCATATCTGTGGCTTTTGATTATTGAAAGAATATCCAAAGGTAGAACTTTTGCAGTTTAAAATTACAGTGCCTTGTAAAAGTGCTAGTAGAAACTGCTTACACAAAAGAAACCTCTGATGACATACTCATAATTACAATAAAGTTCTTAAATTTAATTACTGTGGTTCTGTTGTTGGTTGAGTGATTACAGAATTTTTTAAAATACAATTTTAGAAGATTTTGAAATTTTATTTTAGTGTCAATCCAGAATTCTAATAGAGTAAGCTAATTAGTTCATTCAATGATAATTGGTTTAAACAACAATCTTTCTATATTTGCAAATAGATTTTATTTTCTTCAGTCTACATGATTTCCCTAACCCTTTATAAAATATTTTTAGAATGATAATAACACAATATATTGGTTAACTAAGACAATCTGTCATTCACTTTATTTTGGAGTCTTGACAGAATGGAAAAAGAAGAAACTTTTCTTTACTGTCTTTCTTTTTTATAAAGTGGAAACTCAACTGTCCTGTGTAAGAGATTTAGTCAATGTCAGAACACCATGATATGGAGCCTGACTTTTTCCAGGTATTAAAACCATGTGCTTCTCTTTAACCCATTGAGAAAAATAACCAGAAAATTGGCAAGCCCATATTGTGAGGAGTTTATTTGGTGGGGTTCTACTCTCTGTCCATCTACCCATTTACCCATTCATCAGCAATTCTAAAGCTAGTGTCTTTTTCAGCACTTAGAAGCAGCTGAGTTTCTTTTCTTTCTTGCACTGCATATGATTAGGGCTAAGAAAAACATGTAGTGCTAAAGTGGCAGTACAGACTCAGAGGAAAACCTGTCTCTGAAGAGCTGTCACGTACCATTTTGTCCAGGCTGCTCATCTAAACTCATGGAGCTAAATTTATTCCTGTTATAACTTCATGTCTTTATTACAGTTTTGGCCCTTTATGCCTTCTTTCCACTCCAGAGGAAGCATTTCTTCCCAGTGCATGAACGATCACTGCAGTATCTACCCTGATCTCCCTTTTTGTGTGGTCTTGAGAACTTCTGCTGCTTGTAAGAAAATACCTCATAGCCAGAAGACCCATGCAAAGCTTACAGAATTATTAAGGTTAGAGCACCAGCTTTTGCAAGTGACCAGAATGCTCATTGGTGACATACAATCCATACACTGGATAAATTTTCGGCTTGCAGCTGGAGAATTATGAGCTTCTGAGCTATCTGCAGTGAGTGCTTCAGCAGAAGCAATGCATAATATTAACCATAGATCTGAGCAAGTTGAACCATGTTGAATTTTGAAATTTATCAATGATAAATGGGCATATTTACTTTTCTTAAAAATGTTTACCCTATTTTCACTCTGAACCAGTATACTGTGATTAAAACCACAGAAAAGAAATTACATTCCACTGCACCTTGTAGAAATTATATAACCTCTTAGCAATATTTGAGATGCACAGTGATCTAGTAAGTCCAGTATACTGACAGAAGAATCAAACCTATTGCCACAAGTGTGTTCCAATGGCAAAAAGAAATACAGCAAGAGGGTATTGGGGAACAAATAAACACAAAACCCAATAAAGCTGAGAAGTGAACAGCAGTCATCCCGTTAAGAAAGAGGTGGTGTTATAACACAGAAAGCAACACAACTCAAACCTGTTGATAAGAAAAGGAACTCTCTGTGGTAATGGTGAGTGCCATGTAAGTGAATGAACGGAAGGTAAGATTTTCAATTCCACTCCTTCAGTAATTCTGCAGTTTTGCAAATCTCAACCAATTAATACCAGAAATATTAATATTTTTTTAATTCAAATAAGAATAAAAAGAAAATAAATAATTTGCAAATTTTTTTTGTAAGTAATAATAATAGAAAATATTTAGAATTGTTTTACTTTCATAAAGAAAGGCAGGAAAGCTTCAGCCTTTTAGAAAAGGGAATTAATGTGCATTCTCATCGAAGTCGTAGGGAGGTACTCAGCATTGCCTTTCATTTATCAAGGACCACATTTTGCCACTGTCACTCTCACTGAGGACTACCTTATTCCACAAGTGATCTGATTGACTCAGCATCAGAATTTGCCTCTAATTAAGGATGTTCTTGTGATTAAAGCACAAGGTGCATACCAAGAGACTTGTCTTCTCTGTGGACTTCTGAAAGTCAGAAAATACTTCCAAACCAAATGTTAAAGTCTCATATTAAAGCAGTATGCCTCTCTTCTGTAATTCCAAAACAAACAAACAAAAAAATCAAATAAAGAGTCTCATTTCCAAGGGCCATAGCATTTCCTAGTGAGTTAAACTCCAAGGGAGAAGTACTGAATTGTGTGTACATACATCATCATTTGTCACTTGAGAGTAATCTCAAGACCTTAAGTACCAGAAACACAGGCTGCTGGCTGAAGTGATAGAAAGGAAATAGCCATGAGAAAATAATTTATCAGATATAAGAAGATGGCATAATTCCAGACCCTAGATTAATGGAAACCTGCAAAAATATCTGTTTATGATCACTTGTGTCTCTTTGTTCAATGATACTAGTAATGCTGCCCACCACATGAATGTTTTGAAATGTATTCCTCTGTACTTAGTTGAACTGTCTGGATATCCAGTGCTGTATTCAGTTACTAGCACTTTAGAACAGAAACTGGGGTTTGAGTCTGAAATTATGCAGTTCAAGTACGAAAAAAATTGTAGGCACACCTGAGACTGATAGCATAAGAGCACAAATAATAGTTCCATTATTTGTTGTTTACATATACTCTTAATTAATGTAAACAGTACAAAAAATTAATATGAACAATATAAAATTATATAAATAGCAATGCTGCTAAGTTGGTTCTCATTAACAGCCGTTCCTGAACAGGATTTCTCCTAGCAATTGTCTGTTCTTTGTATCACATAGACAGGGATTTTCCCCCTGCTCAGAACATGCCACCTCCTAGCTGCAGCATCAGCTAGTAGCATTTTTTACTGCACATGAAAATGGTGAAATCTGAAAAGGGGTTGGAAGTGTTTAAAACATCCTTGTAAGCCAGAAAATTGATTGGAGATCATAGAGCTAGGAAAATCTACATAAAATGTAAATTGAAAGATAACATGCATGAACAGGGGACAACATGCTTTATGTGCTGAGGGAATGTAGTTTGTCTTATGTGGATCATTCTAGGGGCTGATTAATGACTTTGACTTTTCAGTCACAGGATCCATTTCTAAAACCAACAGAAGTATTAGGTGATCATTGATTCTCCTCTTGGCTGATGGTAATGATTATCAAATATTAGCATGCTGTCAGTCTCTATTTAAAGCTCTTCAAGAATGAATTAAACATGGAAACTGAATAACCTTGAACCCTCCTTCAAGATCCCATTAAGATACAGTAGCAACACGAGCTACAGGTAAACACTGTGCATGCCCTGGAATGAAGAGATTCAGTATTCCAAGCTCAGTCACATTCCATAGGAATGAAATAATTGGCAGGTGGGTGGGAGGAAGGGAAGGGATAAATAGCCATAAACATACAGGGAGTAAAATTTTCAAAACACTAGCACATTCAAGTAATAGGATATACTGATGAGTATCTTCAGTCTCACATGCTGGCATGAGTACTACTGTTGTGTAGATTTAATTGACCCTGTTTGACTGTTGTTTATTCAATTGAGTCTGTAGGTGTCTAACCATAGATCTTACATATTTAATTGGTTAATTTATTGCCAAAGTTGCAGAGGTACTTTTTTAAACAGTATTTCTGGTATCTCTTTCCTTTCCTAATACATTACTGAAAGACTAATATCCAAAAAAAAAGATCGTTCAAAAACACAAATGGGAATTAAGTGCCCAAAACCTATTGACGCACAACAGAATTTATGTTATTAGCACACCACTGGAATCTTGAAAATTTGCTCCTGAAACAGCCCTATCATTCGATGTCATCTCTTGAACAAAGTAGTGGCCACTGATATAAGATAGGTATTGGCCCATGTTTGCAGTGAAGTTGATGTATCAAAGCTACATCTTGCCACATTGTTGGAAAATATATGCATGCATAAAATTTTGCTGAATACAGAGATAAAACCAGAAGGAAAATAGTAGTGCTGGTGTTGATCTGAACAGTTGTTTCTTTTCTTCCACATTTGCTTTCTTTCAACACAGTTTTGCATGTATGCACTTGACTAGGGATTAATAGGTTTGTTAACTGAGCCAGAATGGAGATCTGGAGAGGGCGAGAGAGGGGAGGGAAAAGAAAAAAATAAGAAAGAGAGAAAGAAAGAAAGAAAGAAAAACAGCCTGCAGACAACTTGAACAAGCGAATTTTCTTGGCTCAAGCTTTGAAGATAAAGCAGTGCCCTAGGGACTGTGGTAAATATAAGCTCTCGATTAGGCATCAGGCACAAACTGACCAGCCTCCAATCAGATTTTGTTCTAAAGTGTTT
Organism: Orthonyx spaldingii; assembly: GCA_013397795.1. Taxonomy (NCBI): domain Eukaryota; kingdom Metazoa; phylum Chordata; class Aves; order Passeriformes; family Orthonychidae; genus Orthonyx; species Orthonyx spaldingii. Next base: position 1,949,551 of record VZTJ01005836.1, on the reverse strand, counting down.
CATCGGAGCAGCAATGTGCAGATGTCTTTGTCATTTTAAAGTCACACTGCTTTATTATATTTTTTCAGTTCAAGAGAATGCAACTGTGATCAGCCATTTTAGCTCAAATGATGATTATTTACATTGGCTATTTTATTATACTACAGATGCGTTTCACTGTCTATATGCAAACTTATTATTGGGCTTTATTGCCATTTGGCTTCATGAAACCCCTCAGAATTCCTCATTTTACAGGGCTGTGTCTGAAGCAAAGAATGCTACTGCAGCAAGCATTCACCTTCTACTATCCCTTCTTTCTACTGTGACTTTCATGTGGCACCAGAGTCTTCACAGCTGAGAGGTTGTTCACTGCAGCAGAGTTTCTGTCCTGAAACAGCAATCCTGGAATTTGCAAAAAGGCTTTAAGGAACTTAGAGGCTTGATCCCAGTTTAGCATGGTCCCAGCTTAACATGAGAGACCAGTGATCTAATGGCCTAAAGAGCTTGATCCCTCCCTATCATTTTGAGCTTCTGGAGATGAGAGTGAGCCAGAGAAGAGGAGAATGAACATATGAGGCTATTTTCCATTAGCAGGAAAAGAGTGAGAAATGCTGACTAACTCTTGCTTAGCAGCTGTGTTGGCGTGGAAATAAAAAGGTTTTTATACACACAAAATTGTACCTGTTTAATTATTGGCATCTTTCCATGTGAATGCTTAAGATTCATCAATGCATGCATGCCCTCAGCCTGCACTGAAAGTCATCTAAGGTGGGTCACATTACCTTACATTTTCCATGAGTAAAGTGCATATATGAACAGAAGTCCCAGAGCCCAGTGAATATCCAATAACTTCTTAAGCCATGGCAGTTTGATCCAAATCAGCTCCTGGCTGAGCTTGGCATGAGCTAAGCTGACCTGATCCTTCAGGTCTTGTGTTGATCAGATTTTGGTAAGGCTTGGGCCCTTGTACTGAGGTTTTAGGAAACTAATTAGTATCTGGACAGGTACTATATGACTGAATAATTCCAGATGGTCACTGCAACATAGAAATAAACATTCATGTTAACTACTACAATGGGATATGACAAGGCTTCATTTAAACTGTAAGTCTAAAGATTAAAGCCCTGTTGTTTGGCATTTTCAGTCGTATAATGGAGTTTTTTTCTACGTACAGTACTTATCTTGTCTCTATCTCTGTAGTGTTTGAGCACCTCCCAGACTTTGATGTTTATCTCTCTCACAATACCTCTGTGCAATTTCAAGTATTTCTACCTCTGTGTTACAGAGTAACAAGAAGTGGGATAAGGTCCAAGGTCATACAGGAAGAGTGAAGCTTAGGAAGGAATAGAATGGTGACCAGGCATAGCACACCATCCTTAAGCCTTTCTTGTCCCTTTGGTTTCCTGCACAGAATTTGAGACTGTTGCTGAGTTTCTCTCTGAGACTGATCACTAGAATGGACAGGAAGATATTTGTTTAAAATTTTATATCAAGGAAGAGAGGGGTTTGGGTGGTAATCAACCTTATCATGGGAATTCATCAAAAAACACATCAAGGTTTAATTGTTTTTCAACTTAGAAACCCAGACAATTCATGCACTTTAAAATTTGTAATTATTTTACAAAACTTAAGGAGATAATATACAGGGGGGGAAAATACTTTAAAGGTACATGAAAAGGAATTGCTTTTCTGGAACAAACAGCATACATTCAAATAAATGAGGAAAATTAAAAAAAAAAAAAAAAAAACCCTAAACAAAATACCTTTATAATGTCTTTGAAAGTCATAATATAAGTTTTTGAGGATTTTTTAAATACAAACCAAATAAAGTTTCAATCTTCCTTCTTTTTAGCCTGTGCCAGCAGTGGCTGGTAATGTGCCATTCTAGCTTATCCATTTATGATCCTTTCTGTCACAGTACCATGTAGTGTCAGAGATTACAGGGAAACAAAGATCTCTTTATTTGCAGTAAAATAACAAAAGCAAAAGTAACTATAAGAATGATAGGTCCAAAGATGATAAGAAACCAAAGTCTTATATATGTTTCATTCAGGAAGCACTGAACCAGGTGATACACTTATTGACCACTCCTGCTCATTCAGCTGTCTTCCTCAAGACCTTGGATTCATTCCCACTACAACATGCATGGTCCACATTTGTACCTCCTGGTGCAGATTTGTTGGGTACTGTCTTAGCAGATTTTAAGCTAGAAAAGTCCCTATTTTGAGTGCTTTTGATCTCAACAACTTGTGAATATAAATTAAAAGGATTGTGACAGAGCACAGAAATTAATGGCTTGAGACAAATGTTGGGATTTCAATGCAATTTTTTGAACTCAACTACAAAACAGAGCTTCTCCCTAAGTATGGATCTTACAAACTGGAAGTAGGTGTTCCCACATTTAATAGTGGTATGTAGTCTCTTGAATTAATTTTCATTTTCAATGTTGTAAGCCAGAGGAAAATCAAGTCCAGTATGTCTATTTTACACTCATTATTGACTCAGGCATAATTCATATTGGTTTGAATCAGTCTGAGTGGATATTTTTGCTTATTACTCATCCCACAGTCATTTCTATCACTAACCTCTCCAAGTATCAGTAATGAGGAAACCTTCACAACAGTTTCTCTAGGCAGCATACATGATTCTATGAATATTTTACATTTTTCTAGTGCTTAATATATCCAAATTCCATACACACTAGGATGACCAGATTCAAACTGCAAGAAGGTCAGACAGGGGCAGCTCTTGTATTGCTGCTCTATGTTCTGCATGTTGCATTGTTGCATTTCTATGTTTCTTTCCCCTTTCATAACTCTGCACTCTTCCCATTAACAGTGAGGCAACTGCTTCCATCTCTTGGCTGTTCCACTGAATCATATAAACTTCCCTTTGCTGTAGCAGATTGTTATTATACATGCCCCAACAGTTAAAGTGTTAAATAGGCATCAATTTTGCCCCTCAGTTTTTTTAATTCTCTGACTTCCCTTTAAAGGCCTTCTGCAGACCCCAAAGTCCTCATCTTAAATGACTGTGGACCATCTTTCTCTCCATGAAGGGAAAGATTGACATAGCAATAGAGGATCAGAGGAAAGGCTTCATCTCTTGTACTTAGGGCAGTACTTTCCCAAGTTCATTATTTCCATCTAGGAAAATTATGAAGTACCTCATTTGAGAGGAACACTCTTTATAGGCATTAGAAAGTCTTTATTGTACCTCTTGTTCTCACCTATCTGTTCTTGGAACAGTTTTAACTGTGATTTACAGCAAAGATTGCTCAACACCTGAACACATATATCTACTCAAATTAAAACCTCTCAGTGTAGCAGTATGGAAAATTATTTCTAATGTGAAATTCTTCTGAAGAAGTCATAGGACAAATCAAAGAAATGTCCTATGTAGGCTGATGATAGCAAAACATTCAAAGAAGTTGTAGCCATGGATAAGAGTTTTGTGACTCATACTGACGTTGCTGAACCTCAAGCATTCAAAAGAGCATAACACAGCAGATAAAGTGGTTTATAGAGAGGAAAGACAATGAACATTCACCCACCAGCAAACTTGCAAAGGGTAAATGAAGTGCAGAGGTGCACTTATTCTGGCCATACTTTGGGACATGATGTAGATGACTTCACAAAGTGATGAGCTCTGATCAGTATATCCCGTGCTTACCAGCGTTGCATTTCTGCAGGCTCAGTACTGCTGGCTTGAGGGCTGAGCAGCACAGATGTAAACCTTGACATGTGCATGGAACAAAGCACAGAGTACATCCTCAAAAGACTCAAAGGGCCATATGCTATGCTGAAATATCATACATCCCTCCACCTCTGTCAGCTAACAGCTATGTTTTGAGCAGCAAAGCTGTTCCTGTGGGAGCTCCAGTGGCTGGAGGAGGAGTTAATTTTCTCACAGACAAGCACCATGAAGGCAGTTCCTCCCACCTCCCATTAAACTTCTGCAGAAGTCACTAAGGTGAGATGTTGCTGAGCATCAGTGCATGAGAACAGCCTCTCCCAACTCCCTGTTCCAAGGAGGAGCTGAGCAGAATTGAAACAAACTGGGTCTCAGTGAGGTGAAACACCACCAATAAGCTGAACATTCTTCTCTTACTTTTCTGCAAGGCAGAACCTTTCTAGAAGATATTTGAGCAATATCCTCACAAAGGCACCATATCCAACTTCTCATCCCTTAAACACATCCTTGGAAAATACAGATACGTTAAAAGCACTGCTCATTTAGAAGAGACAGAAGAAAAGAGCTTGTTTGGAAGATCAGTCACCTAATGACACGTTCTCTAGGCTATGTGTAGTTTGACTCAGAGTAAGCATAGTTACAGTTACCATTTCTGCCTTAATGGTGAATTTGTTTTTGCTGATCAAGAACAGGTAAGAGTAGGGCTGATAGAGAAGAAGATAAAAGATGCTGAATGTGTGAAGAAGAGAGGAGGCTGAGGTGGGGAAAATGTTTGGTTAGCTCGCTTTTATCTGATTATTTACATTTCTGAACACTGGGTAAGTACTTTTCCTCTTAGACAGCTGTACTACCAGCAGAAAAAGACATAAATGAGACTACCAGAAATAATGCTTAAAAAAATTACTTAGTAATTCTCAGTTCAGAGATGCATCCAGATTTTCTTGAGGAGGAAAGAAACTCACAAAGTGAAGAACAGCAACTTGCTAGCAACTGAGACAACACTAATTATTTAACCATAGTCAGTGATATATAGTCAACATTAATTCCACATAAACATGCATAGCAGCGCTATTCTGAAGACACATAAAGAAGGGGCATTAAATAACATATTTTTGAATTTGTCACTGTTCCATACATGAATGCTACATGGTAAATGTGGTCTTGATCTTCAGACTCCCCAAAGAAAGCAGGTAAGATAAAGGTCTCTTACTGAAGTCAGCAAGCATAGCCATGTTGTTTACACATGGCATGTGCTTAAATATTTCAGAGTCTCCAGTGTTTAAGAGCAGCACATTTATATTTACTATCTGAGCCCGTCTTTTCCTCATACTTCTTTAGATACATTTTTGTGTTCTTTTGTTTGATTTCATCATTTTCAGATTTTTAAGGTCTGGAAAATGAAAGGATGGGAAGAATCACTTACTTTTGTGTGGTAAGGAAGAACAAATAACTGACAGAATGTTCAGTATTTCCTGAAATAATGTCTCACATGGAACGTTTCATCAAATCTTGTCACTGCTTTTAATACTATTAGGCCAACAAGAAATGGGAGCTAGGAATAACTCTTTGTATCTGTTTTACAGACAAGAACCTGAGGACTGGCACCCTAAAGTCATGTCTCCAAGGTGCAGTTCAGAAGTTCAGAGGGACTTACAGGCAGCCCAGGTAGCACAGAATAAGTTGGTATATTTTAACCCCAGCCCTGTACAAAGATACAGGATTCTGTATGTAGGATAGCCCCTAGTGACACATTAGTGGATATTTCTTAATGAAGAAAATTAACTTCAATGTCCCACTGATTTGACAGCTCTGCCCCCACTTCTGGACTTAGCAGCATGAATGCAAGCTGAAGTGTCTTCATTCAGACACTACACTACTTAGTCACATCCTTAAGTGAAAAAAAACCCCAAAAGTCCTGTAAGAACAACGGTAAGACACTGATTTCAGATGAACAGTTGACCATTCTTCCACAACTGCATATGACTGACTGCAGTGGATGGAAACACACATATCCTAGGGATAACAAATATTGCTGACATCATGGAGCCAGTGCCATTCAGCTGTGTTCATAGCTGCCTTCTCATTTGCCACGTGGTTGAATCTAACCTTAAGCCTGGACGTTGGAGTCATGTTTCCAGGGAGGCAGGTAGCATGTCTGAGGCAAAGCCGAGTCCTGAGGCAGCTGAGGTCTGACATCTGTAGTGTGCTCAGTTCCATCCACAAGTGGGCTATACAGGTCATGGGTTGGAAAGGTTTTTGTGATGACATACAGATGCATAGGATACACAGTCTCTCTGGCAGCCAGAGAACCAAGGAGTCTGTTTCTGCCTAGTAGTCTGAATAAAGGGTGTTTTATCTTCGCATACTCCTGTCTCTTTTCCATGGCAAGGGGGACTTTAGTGATGGGGTCAAACAGCTGTCACATATTGCACAAACCTACAGTGGATAATGGATACAGTTATTCTTCATGTAGATTAGTCACGCTCAAAGAAAACTTGCTTTTAAAGTGGGAATGAAAAACAAAAACATTCTTTTGTCCTTTTTCTCTTTTTTTTCTTGAATGACCAAAATGATCATATTAACATTGCTCTTCACAAAAATAATGTACTTATAATGCTTCTGTAAATCCTGCCTGGTTTCCATTGTAAGCACAGGGAAAATTAAAAATTATTTCAAAACGTAAGTCAGGATAAGAACTAGGATTTGCAGTGGATAAGAATCTGTCTAACACTTTGACAAAGAGTACAGTACTGTACACAAAGTGTAATGCAATAGTTCCCTTATTTATTCCTGTTTTGCAGAAAGCAGAAACTGTTCTTGCTATGCATTACCCCTATTATGTTCCTTCTTGGGAACCTGAGACCTTTTGAATCTATCTTCTGAACCATTTTAATATGCAGCAGAACAAAAGGATCACAGTGTCACTGATGAATACATTGTAAAGCCAAAACCATAATTACAAATAGCAAATGGAAAATGTATGCAGATAGATAGATAGAAAAAAGTACCATATGCAAGCACAAAAATAATATTTTTTCACCATATTTATGTTAGTTAAACTTCTCTCCCCCCTCCCCCCTTTTTCTTTCCCCTGGCTCCTCTCAAAGAAATCTTTCTTTCAATAGTCTCTTCAGACATGGAAAGGGACACCAAGGGGAAGGAAGAATCAGCTTTCATTGATGCTGTGACTAAGGGCCATGGTCTTGGCCTAGACCCCTGACCCTCATGTCTGTAGCATTATACACAGTGTCTGGTGTGATCAGCCCAACCTTGTTATTCAGCTTTTGTACTGTGCATATTTAATTTCAAAACACATTCCAATGGCAGCGGGGAAAAATTCACCCTCTTTTAAGTGTATGATTCACCAGCTCTTTAGAGTCAGTTGGTGGCAGATGGGCAAGTGTGAAAACTTCTATTTGTGATCTCACACTATATAATGAGCACAAGCCACCACTGGAATCTCAGTTTCTGCATGGAGAGCCCTGTGCACGCACTTCCCTCTCAGAACTGGTTCTCTTAACTTACGCCACAGTGGGAGCTGTGCCAGGAGGTCTGGACAAGGTCACTGTCCCCCAGAAGCATCCCAAGGAGTACCTCAGGTTTTCTGGAGGTCCCTGCATAAGCCTTTTGCCAAGCTAGCACTCTGCTACAGGGCCCTTAGCACTTCATGTCTTGTAGGGCCTGACACACAGGCTTTACCTTTCCACCCTGGGTGCACCTTTACCTCAGAATACAAGAAATCTGCTCTGCCACTCTTAATCAACTGCATTATGAAACAGCAGTCCAGTCTTTAAAGTGCTCTTGCATTTGAACCTATAAACCCTCCAACTTTTGCACAAAACAGATTCAATCTCTCCTGCAGTCTTTAAACCAGAGAGGTTTCCACCAGAGAGTTTTCCACCAGAGCGAAGTATCCAATTTCATCTGGGCATGGAAGTTCTTACTGTACATCCTCTGTGGTTCAGGCTAACTTTCAACTGAAATTTTGACAGAAAAGATGAAAATAATGAGATTTCTAGAGAAACTATACAGAATGAAATCTGTCAACACTCCTATCTTAAAGACTATTATCATGATTCTTGGGCCTTACATATGACGAATACAAACACTCTTGTTCAATTTTTCCACTGGAAACAAATTAATTTTCTCCATTTAAAATAAGGGCCTTGTATAAAGTTGACCAATAATGGGACATGAACTTTTATGAAAGTGAAAACAGTTCATGCTTCTAAGTTATAATTATTGCTGGTAGTTATTATTACAGTGCACTGGTTTGTACAGGCTAACCAGGTACCAGAATTTGATTTTGCAAGGCACTGTACAAATAGCAAAGGAAATAGTCTTCATCCCAGTGATTTTGACATTTGTCTGATAGGATCCAGAATATTTAAGTGATAAATAAAGAGAATGAAATGACAATAAAAGAAGGTGTTATGACATCTGCACCTCAGCTTGCTTTGTATCTGCCCAGTTTCAGAGAAGGAAGTTTTATTTTCTTTTTCTGAGTCTTCAACTTCTTATAATTTTTGGCAAGGACCAGAGACCTAATCTTGTGAAGTGCTGAATGCCTCCTGTGATATCATCATCCCCTTAGTGACAGCCCCCAAAGTAGAAGGACTAAAAATACTGTAAAAAAAAGAAAGAAAATAAGAGGTTCTGGGAATTTGAAAATAAAAATTGTTCTTGAAGGACTTGCAGCCCAGTTAGGCAGCTTTTGGCTACAAAAAAACTTAAAGAAGGTCAGTGTTGATAAGGTTCAAGACCCAGGGATTTGGGTACATGTCCAGCATGAACTGAACTTCAACCACTTCTTAATGTATGCCTTACACAATTCTTCAGACGTTCATTGCAGGTCAGCACAGGGCAGTAATAGCTTTAATATCTAATGCAGATTGTAACCATGGGTAACTATAAAAACCCAAGAGAGAAACTTTTGTACATGGACAATTTTTAGGATCATTGTTTGCACTGGAGGAAAAAGATAAAGTATTAGCTAAGCTGGAAAAGGAACAAATTGTAAGACATTGATAAAAATATTGAGCAAGCTTATTTACCATTGCATTAACATTAGGAGTTCCTCCTGTAACTTAAGGGATACCTCTTCAGTATATGTTCTTTTTCTTTTTCCTGTATCTTATGTTCAAAAGGCATGAAATATGCTTTCTGCTTTCTTTATGCTTACTGTTATTATTTGTGGGTGCATCTCAGATGAATGAGGGCCTTTTATACAATCACAGTGGGTCATCTTTAGGAGTTTTAATAATAATAATAATAATAAAACAAACAAAGAGACCAAAAGAAATTAAATTTAAGTAAGTGAGACCTGACAGTTCTTACACACTCATTTGAATTAAAGGAATTTTGCTTCTCCTTCAGCTCTTACCATTTAAAATGTACTTTGACTAGATTGATTCTAAAATTAGAAAGCTATCACATCAGGCATCATCACAGCTCTGTCTTTCAGATAAAGTCAGTCCTCTCGGAGTTTACTATGTCATGTAGAGACACTGTGGTATATCTTTACAAATAACAGGTCAAGGTTCAAGACATGGTTCAATATAACAGTAGGCTTTCATTGTAGATTTTCATCCTTTTTCTTGTTTTCATGCCATTCACAATCAGTGAGTGTTTGTGTTCAGGTCTTGGGGTAGCACGGGCCTTAACCAGAAAGTCAGGTACAAACAGTTCCCATGATGTCTCGTGTTTGACATCCAGACCGATTCCAGGCTCCCAATAATTTAATCTCTCCTCCAGTTTTCAGTTAGCAGGGAAGTTAAAATAGACAGTTTTATTTAATTAAGCTACACAGATTATGAGTAATATAGAGATTATTAACAAATATTTTTGAGGAAAGAGAAAGCAGTGCTCGCTCTCTCTCTCCCTCTAAAAAAACCTTGGCCCAGAGCCAGTTATTATTATAAGCTGAGTGAGCTGGCACAAAGCCAAGAAGCCAATAATTTAGCATGAAGCCAAAATGGATGGCTTTTCTCCCATTCTCCTGTTTCAGATATAGCTTGTGGGTGTGACAAACGTTTCTACCACCCAAATTTTAAAAACTGCTCACGGATCAAGTGCGTGTCTGTCTGTGTGGGTGGGGTTGGTGCCGTATATTTATTGTGTGTTTAGAAAAGGATGACACCCTGTTTAGAATCTTACAAGAGTTCAGCTGCTGCCTCATATTATTTTGTGAGGCAGATGACAAATTCAGATGTCCTCTTCTTGGACCTGATTTTCTTCTTTGATAGTTGAGAGAACTTATCAGGCCTAAGGGTGCACAACACTGTTGTCCTTTAGAAGCACCAAACTCAATGGCAGCTTTTCTGTGAGCTCAAAATTCAGCAGAGAATGGGGCAATAGCTCATCCAGACTTTTAGAATTTTATTGTGTTTATCTCTGATTTTGTTTGCCTCAGATGGACAGTGGTAAGTGCAAAACAACCCTGATACTGCCTCAGGGCAGGGACAGGAACTGGGAGCTTCCTGACCTGAGAGCAATGCCATGGTAACATAGTCATTCACCTTCTTGCCACGGTGGCAGGGGCAGCTTCAGGCAGGGATGGTGTAGCCAAGGAGGTAGACTTGATGAAGGCATTTCCCTTTTTTTTTTTTTTTTCGCCCCTCTCATTTCTTGCCCTGAAGAGTTTGCATGGCAAAGTATGGTGTGAATCATGATGGTTGTGTTAGCAAAAGCAACTGAGAGCCAGACCAGATTTAGGGAACGGGAGGCTAAATGAGGGACCAGTGGACAAGGTCCCACACATTAGGGGACTGTGTATCTGCAGTTGACCTGGAGCAAGTATATCCCTTCCATCAGTCTGCTCACTTCATGGATCTGCCGCTTACCTTTCCCTCAACAACTTGAACCAAAGATGCCAAGCAAAGAAAGACTTCCTCAAATTTAGGAAAAAACAGAATATACTAGTGTTTGTTCTTCATCTATGCTGATCCTTTTCCAGGTTTTTCACCTCTTCACAAACACTTCATGGTCTTCTACTCAAGTCCTCAGAAGTATATATTTTGAGTTTACCTGTAAATTTCAGCTGCAATTAATGGGATTAATGGGGACATGGCAGAACAGCATCTTACAGTGCAACTAAGAGGGAAATTAACTGGAAGATCTTTAATATATACAAGTTTTCTATAACCTTTCATCTTACAGGCTTCACTGCAATTCTATCTACGATGCAAGAATGAACGAACTGGCAACCTCACTTTGGCCCTGAATACTGAGATAATATGTTGAACAAATTAAATGATGGTATGGTGCAATATTGTCTCTACAGCCATTCATACTAAATTAAATCTGTCTCTCGCCTAAACTAAGATGCCCTAGAATAACATAGGATTTAAACTTGCTTACCATTGCACCAACAAGAGACAGAAGAGTTCAAAACTATCCTTTTAACTGCTCTGGCCTTCTCAGTGTGATACATAGTGTGGATAGTACTCAAGAGATGCAGACGACTAGTGAACTGATGCAGGTGAACATACAGGTGACTGGATCTCACAAAAGTCATCACACATGTGGCTACCAAACACCCCTCATCCTGCCCCAATGCATGGATTTACCTGAGCAGACACAAAGAGAAGTTCAAGTGGCTCTTGAGTGGAGGGAAGTGTCAAAGACAGAGTCTATATGAGCCAAAACATTTTCTTTATTTCTTGCTTTAAAGCAAATGATGGGTATTCGTTGGAGATCTAACATGAAATAACCTGTTCATCAAGCTTGCACAGTGAAGATACCCTCCAGATGAAAAATTACAGCTAGCTAAGCATGACTAGAAATTCATGTCAAAGTCTCAGGACCAGGTTCCAGCCTGTGGATAATTATTTAAGGAAGTTAATATATTATTTCTTTGAAATCAAATACAGTCAAATGAAAAGGACTGCATGGCCAGGTTCTCAGTGAGAGTCTGCACCTCTTAAATGTGACAATACAGATCCCTGTTAGCACCAGGGTGGTGATAGCAATAACAAACTCAGCTGATTATGATGAGAAAGCATGATATTCTCATAAAGGCTGCAGAGCCATTTGGCTGGAGACTTTGGGCCTGATTCTGTTACATTTTGACCATTTCGGTACAATCATTATGAGTTCAGTAGGGTTATTATGGCTTAAAACTGGAGTGATACACTACAAAACGAAGCTATGAACGCTGGAGGATCTAATGACTTGATTTTTCTGGGGCAGAAAAAGGGTGTGCTTTGCTGTAGTTTCCAGTTGTGTGATTACAGAGGCTAAATGCCTGAGTAAGAACTGCGGGCTCTAGTCTCCAGGAGGTGATCTTGATTCAGCAGGGTGCTTAAGTACTTGCAGAATGTTGAGTAATAAGCAGCTTCATGACTCAACAAAAGGTCTAACTATAGAAGATGTGGTTTAGTGGTTGAAGGCGAGATCTGGGATTCAGGGCTTTACGCATTCTAATCCCAGCTTTAGTGGTCTCTGTGGTCTTCTCTATTTTTAATGTCTGAATAGTAATCCTTAACTCATGAAAAGGGCTAAGCTTTATTACATAACAACATGGTTCACTTTTACTTTTATTATTGTTCAGTCTCTCCAAGTATTATACTTACCCCCAAATGCTCTGCTTTTGTAACTTGCAGTGTGTCTCTTGTTCGTGTCTGGTACTTCGCTTGAACAACCTGTCGTGGTTTAACCAAAGCTGGCAACTGCACAGATTAACTCTACCCCAGCCAAAACCAGCACACACCCTTTTGTCAGAATGGTAAAGAGAGACTTTCCACTGGGAACTCTATACTACAATGGATGGTAAGGTTCTCCAGCTACGCAGACAAAGCTGGGAGGGGCAGAGAAATACACTTTTCCTTGAAGAAATGCATAAAACAGATTTCTGACAGTTTGACTGGCAACTCTGTGAAAGACAAGGATTGATCAGAAAATACTTGCTTATTCCATAAAGTGCTCTTCTATGAGCATAGGTAGCTCCAGCATGAATAAGCACCCTTTTAAGAGTGATCTAGATGGTAAAGGAAATGCAGCTCACTTATAAGCCCCTAGAAATGGTTTTTTGTTATATTTCATCATTTCATTTAGAAAATTTTTGTTAGTGACCTAACAGGCTGCTAGTGTATATCCTAGTTTTTAATTCTAAAAAGCAGGCATTTGAAGCCTGGAAAAGAAGAGAGAGGTTTCTGTACCTGTGCCAAAAGTTCTGGCACCAGATCTTTTCTTTTGATACCCATTCCTAGACTAGCCTTGTCCACACTCCATGTAATAGAAGAATTCGGTGACATAATGACATTGTGTATTCTAAATATGTCATTTGCAAAAAAATGTTCTCTGGTCCTGAATAGACAGCCACAACGATTGCCATCAACTAACTCACAGACTCTTTCCATTTTTAGAAACTCCTATAAGCTACTCTTAAGTTCTCAAAAAGCTACTGAGTTTCAGTAATTAGTACAAAATTTGGTAAATATAATATGGTTCAAAATCTGCAGTCTCGCAAACTTTCCCACAAGCACAGTGTAATAGTAAAATACCAGCTACAAAATATTTGTTCTAACACTAAAATCTTGCTTTCACATTTTTTACATAAATGATAATGAGGATGTGAATAATAGCTATGTTAGCGTCTCTCAAAATTGGAGCAACATTGAAAAAAGGTAGGTGAAAAAGCAAAATTCTCTACAAGTGCATTGTATAAATTTTTTGCTGTGTTTCTTGAGTGGAATTTGCTATTCTTCATCTTCTCTGTTAGTATTGGATTTTCAAATGTCTGGGGGCTGGCAAAAAAACGGAACAAGGTAAACAAATATTGATGATTTATTTCACCAGTTTTTGCTTGTTTGCTGGAAATGTCTGCTAAAATTTTCAATCATGGGTGGTGATGAATGGGACAGTGTGATGGAACAGCATACCAAACGGGATATGGACCTTTCGTCAAAGTTGAACATGTTCAGCTGACCTACCTGGATATTGGTATACTGCTGAAAGCTTGTACTGCAAAGGTTCATTGCCACAGGAATGAAGAAACATGAGGCCCTACAGAAATGTACAAATACTGCAATCAGGAATTGACTCTCAGGCAGGAATCGGAGGAAGGAATTCAACCTGACTTTCAAACATTTGTCCTTTGGGATTGTAACAGGAAGCTTTATTGCCTTCCAGTCACGTTTTGGTCAGAGTCAGATCTGTGGGCTGTATTGTAAGCAAACTTACTGGATGAATGCCTCTGGGAAAACACCTCATGCGTAGAGGCTGAGTGGCTTTAGGTGGTGAATTAGATAATGAGCTTTCATGACAATGTCAAGAGTAATGGATTTCTGAAAGTGTCCTATTGATTACTAATTGAAATACAGATGTCCACTTCTATTGTGGACAGCATCCTACAACTCCCATTCTTCCTTGTGCTATCAACATTTTCTGCAATTTGTATCCCGTGCTAGAGCTCAGGATTGGTCTTCAGCTATTTGACAGCATTTATCCAATTATTTGTAATGAATTTTAATTAATCCTAACATTCTCACTAGGGCAGTTAAAGAATTTACACGTTGCATGATGCATGAACATAAAGTATGAATGAAAAACATAAAAAATAGAAGTTAAATCATGGAATCTTAATATTATTTCTTATTATTAGTCTCTAATTGTCCAGCCTGAGACAACATCTTTGGTCCCCTGCTAGGTCATGTATCTGCATCTAGGTGTCATTTAACCATGCTATTAAAATGTGCCCAGTGCCATGCATTCTGCCTGCACATCCTATCTGCTCTTAAGCTTGAGTACAGGTCCCCCAGACATTTGTGGTGCATGTAATCCCATGTGAGACAGTAACAGCAGGGGAGAAAATGAAGCAAGAGGATTCTATCTGACTGAGTCATTTAAGAGGGTTCCTCACTTGACCAGAGTACTGGTGACCTGCCTGTGGCATCTGGTTCAGAAAAAAATAAAATCCATTTCCCCAGATGCTTTTGTACTGTTTTGGTTGGTTTGGTTTTGGTTTGGGTTGTTTTCAATTTGCTTGGGTTTTTTTTTGTTGTTTGATGGTTTTTTTAGATTTTTTTCACCTCAAACATCTTTCATCATAGGGAGGACAGTGGAAGGTAAGTGTACAGAGTACAGAACATCTGTATCATATCTAGAGAAATACTTCAGAAACATATGTGTTGATACCAAGTGGTTTGCAAAACTCTCATTATTCTGAGCCTGTACATGGCACCAATTTTTGTTCAGGCAAGCATGAAACTGGAGTATGAGCATTTTCCTCTAACACAGATCAGTGGAAGTGGTATCATCAGATGGTCAATGTGAACTTTCCCTGGAGGGCTGAATACAATTTTACTTCACCCTGTGAAGGCTGAGGCTCCGTTGAGTCAACTGGAAGAGTCTAAAGGGAGTAGGCCTGTATGTGACCTGGGAGAGTTCAGCAGAGATTACAGACATGCTTACTTCACGGAGCATAAGAAGCTGGAAAACACAAGGGAGACAGAGAGAAGATAACAAGGTGAACATTGCTGCAGTTTTTCTAGCCACATGTAAAATGTGATCACATAGAAAGGTCCCAGAGCATGCAAACTTAGCAATCACCCTTATCTTCATTATTATCTTCATTATTTTACTGTCTGTACTGCACAGAGCTTTGCAAATGTGAATGTTTTTTTTGAATGGGAGGTTAATAATTTTGCTGAAACTTAGCTTAGTGCTTTTGGAGTACATTTTTGCATCTGTCAGTCAGCAGTAGCTTGTAACTCAACTCTGCTTTCGCTGAACGATGCTTAAATGAATTGCCTGTACTGTATCGTAGCAACTTATTTATCCAGTCTTCACAGTTTTCAGCCTGTCTCTTTCTCTGTCCCTTATTACATCCAGTATCTCAGTGTCTGATACTCTTCTGTGGATTTTAACCTGACAACACCCCTGTCAGGTAGGAAGTATTATTCTCCCATTTTACAGACATGGGAAATATGGGGACTTGTGCAAGGTCACAGAGGAAGTTTGGGTGTAAGCTGAGCATTTGGTGTGGGCCTTTGGGATCTGGATGTACTGAAATATGTACTAAATTAGAGTTACTAATCAGGCTGTGCAAGAATAGTATATATGGATAGCCTCAATTTTTGTAAAAAATTATCTTCAAGTACTTGTAGGGATTGTGTTTTGAGTTTTTATTCTTTTCATATCTAGTTCCAAAGACTATTTAAGCATTACATAAATTACACAAAACTTGAATTTTTAATGCTGAATTTTTTTTAAACTATGTTATTTCATTTCCATAACATTATTACCAAAATTCACATGTAGACTTAGAGCGAACAAAGCAAAAGTATTCTGCATTTATTTTGCACAACATTTCTGTGAGGCAGAAGAAAATACATAATGAGTCCGGCAAGGCATTCCAGGCTGACGTAATAATGATGAAAAAAACCCTCATTTTGGTGATATCACAGAAAATTATGAAAAGTATTTTGTGTTTAAGACTGGAGTGGTGTTTAAGAATTCAAACGGCTGGTTTTGGCAGACATCTAATTGTAATACTGTAGCATCGCTGCAGGCAATTTTCTTTGATTTAATTAGATGAACTGTGGTATTTTTTTCTTTTTGCAAAAGGCTTTATTATGTAGAAATGAAATATGTATAAATTTAATTTTTAATCTTGTCACTACAGAGTAGGAAGGAATAAGCTGATTCTTTTAATTTATCCTCTTTGTTTAAGAAAAAAAATTAAATTAATCTTATCACAAATGTTTATGAGTAATTGATTTGAGTTTTGCACTCCAGTCAGAAGTGATAGAGTTTGCTCTGTGTTTCTTCTGAATTGAATCACTGCAACCCTCTTTGAGTGTGTAAACACAAACATTTTGAAGCTTCAATGATGGTATTTTTCTTCCAGACTATGATAATATTAACACTTAAATCAGAACTTGGAGTACAAAATAGATCAATCCAAAAGATTTACTCTGCAATTTTTCTTTGTTTGTTTGTGGATATTTCATTTGTCTTTTTGGTTTGGTTTGGTTTGGTTTGGTTTGGTTTTTTTTAACATATTTGCCGGTGAAGTTTGACTCCAAAAAGTAATTGATTACCAAAGACTTTCTTTAATACTAATTTCAGGTGTTTGTCTGTGGGCCATATCCAGAGAACTTAATTTTAAGTAAATGGCAAGCAACTATAATTACAGGTAATCAACACTACTCATAGGACTATATGTCCTCAGGTTTTAGGCAGATATTCCCCACTGTTTCTAATCAGCTGTCCATTTCAGTTTCCTAGATCCAAGAATGTTCTTGCAATGTCCAATACCTAGATCATGGGATTGATTGATTGATTGATTTTTCAATATTGATTGCTTTGAGATATCTTCAAAATTCTGTAGAACCATAGAGCCATCCTTGTGCTTCCCTCTAAGATGAAGCCAAAAGCCAAAAATCTAACTTCTTGGATGGAAATGAAAATTTTCTGCTTGCTTTCTTGAGAGCCAACATTTTGTTCTGTGTTCTAAGATGGCTGATTCAGGCGCTCTTGAAATCAAGGACAGAATATCCACTGGTTTCAGCATTGAAGCTTTCCCTTGTGTTAAACCTGTTGCTTCTACTCCATGAAACCTCATTTTTTTTACCAGCCTGACAAAGATGTTTTCTTTCCAGTGGCAGGGGGATGGTAGAATAGTTAATTGAGTTATTGTCTGCTGTCAAATTGCTGAAAAAAAGGGCAGGAGAGTATTTGCATTTTTTTTTTTTTTTTTTTTTTTTTTTTGCTTGCCATTGAAAAGTGTTGATGCACTTGAAGTTCTTGTCTAGTACTAGTTTTAATAGCAGAGGAGTCCACAGCGATTATCACAGCTTGGTCAAGGCCATGTAGGTCAAATCTGTGCTCTGACAAATTATCTAATGAGTCTTTTTCCTTTCTGTAAATACTTTTATTATAAGGGGTGAAACAGTAGAAAGTTCATTTTGAATTGTGTATATATTTCTTACAACGATGAAAGTGATAAGATCACACTGTAGTCGGAACAGAAGGCTTCTTTTTGATTAATTCTTCTTTTGACAGAAGAATGCACTTTTCAGTGGACCTGAACTATTCACAAAATGAAGAGTATTCTTCTTTGAAATTTTCATTTTTGTTCCAGAAAATGTTACTTGGCATTAATTGAATTTAAATAAATTTAAAAAAAAAAAAAAAAATTCAAAATTACATCGTATGTGTCAGTATTTTAAAATAAGAATTTCAGGTTGATCTGAAATTTAAATAATTTCTGACTAGTTTGTTTTTATGGCTTAACTCAAAGAAATTAATTTCTTCACAGTTCTCATTCTGGATAGCTAAATTCAGCTAAATTTTACTGTGCTTCAATTTTTTTTTATATTTGTTATTTGGTTGGTGGTGTGGTTTACATCAGTAAATGAAAAAAAAAATCAATGCTAAGAACTTTTTGCATGCACTTTTTAAAAAGGTAAAAACTCTTTTTACCCTTTGTTTCATTTTTTAAAATGTCTTCGAAGAAATGGAATGTAAATATTTAGCCCAAATCCAATTTTTTTACCAGTTCAAGTATTACTAGAGGGGGTTTGATTTTCTCATGTGATTGAGTTTCAAAGTAAAGCATGCTTAGCTATCTATTCCTTAGTCCCAAACACTAAATATAGGACTAGCTTGTTCACCAGTGTAAAAAAGAGTAGCTTCAGAATCTCTCTTATTTCTGCTAAAAATAACAAGCGTCTTGCTCCAGATTGCTCAACAGTATTTTTTCTTTCCTTGCTGTACAGACCCCAGTAGAAATAAGACGAGATGATTCTGTAGAACCAGGAGAAATTTTCTTTGTAAAAGGGATTGTCTCATCACCTGCTTTAGGCAGTTTCCTCAAGCCTTTGCTGCTACAGTGAGCAGAGAGGAGCACGCCTTCTGGAGCAAACCCAATGTTTTAAAAATTAGTACTGGGGAGAGGGAATCAGGACTGTAAAGTTTTATTCTGGGGTAGCAGCAGCTCTTGAATAGAGCATTCCTGCTTTTGGTTTTATTTTATAAGGAATCCAAACCACATTTGTAGTGTAGATAGTCTGCATGTGCACTGATGTGAACTGAGATCAGAATCTGAACTGCCGGTAAAATGTGCTACAATATAATCTGCTATACCAAGGGGTTGTAAGGAGTAATTATTGTTTGCAAAGCTCTTCGAGTTCCTCAGAAGAAAGATGCTATAAAAGTACAAAATACTGTTGTTATTATTATTATAAACTTTCAAATGCCAAAAACTAGGCAGTAATAATAGAAGTGCTGAAACAACTTTAACAATAGTGATGTGAACACATTAAGCTGTAATAAAGCCAGAGTCAACTAAATCAATCAAGTAGGCCTTGCAAACTGCTTGTTAGGACAAAATTGCATCTTTTCTAAAATAAATACAAGAGCATTCTCAGCTGGTGTAAATTAGCCCAGCTCCACTGGAGTCTGAGACTTGGATTTAAAATGAGAGTTGCATTTTTAAATTTTTTTTTCCCCCTTTTTCTTTTCTTGTTGCCATTGTTCATCTGTGCATGACCGTCTGTGTGTGTCAATGTGTGTGCAGTTGGATGTGCATGCTGCAGAAACACCAGAGCTAACAAAATTTGTATCAGTTTCACTTGTGAGAAAAACTAAAGTTGTGACGAATAAGTTTAATTTCAAACAGGAAGAGCCACTTGTGTTTCTACCCGTGCAGAGGTGAAGTTCTGAAATTGCTTTGTTTTCGTCTGACTTGTGCTCTGTAGAAAACGTCTCTGCATGAGACTTTGTGGGTGTTATGTCAGAAGAGAGGATGTTTTGGTAAAGCAGAAAAGGGACCATGAGAAAGTGTGTTTAAATGTGTAAAATTGGAAGTTATACACTGCTACTTACTAATGCTCTCCTTCATTGGCTCTTGCCCTGAATAGTCCTAATCCTTACAAGACTATCAAAAAAACCCTACTTAACCATCACATTTAACTGATAAGTAAGGCAACTGATTTTGCTGAAAATCAGACTGAATTTTCAAAATATTTTGAAGTAGTTTCAATCAAGTACATTTCCTAATTGTTTTAAAGTACTTTTAAAGTCACGAAACCTGTGTAGATCTTGCTTTTAGAACATATTCAGACAACATGTTAATGCCATTATCTAACTACACCAAATTTATATATCATCTTGTGATCCTTCAGAAAGATAACATATAAAGCATATATGACTAAGTATGTCAGAATTTGTATCTTGTTGCCGTGAGAATGCTCTTTATTTCCTGGAAACAAAACACTTTTCCTGTAACTATTCTGAAGATAAAATTTCCTACTGGTTTATGTTGTCAGCTAAACTTATATCGACAAAAAGATCAGGGAAAGAAGAAATAAGAGATTCTGAGACTCAGTACAGTTCTGGCACTGGCTTTCTGTTGCTTTTTCTCCCAGCCTTCTTTTCCTTAGGTGTAAAATGAGGGTCAAATCACCTAAATTACTTATTGTTAAACTGATTAAAAAAGGAGACTAAGTTTTAATCTCTGTGATTTCTGAACAGTTTCTCATTTTTGATTTCAGAACTAGTTATGGACCAGGGGAAGAACAAGTGCAAAGGAGGAGTTAAAGTCCAAAATGTCAAAGAATTTATATTTTGAACTGTGACTCAGTGACTGATATGGTATGAACCCCAACTCCAAATCTAAGCAGATGTTTCAAACCTGTGTTTGCATCTTGCAGCTTGGGACCATGCACTGTTCTAAGAGACTTATTATAATTTATTATTAATAGGAGTAATGATTGATATTGTTGCATTATTTAATAATTGCACTACTTTCACTATTTAATAATAATTATTATTTGCACATGCAGATCAGGTAGTTAGGGTTCTTTTCCATAAGAAATGCAAATAGAGATTAATGAGTGATTCATAGCAAGTAAGATAATTTGATAATTTTTCCCCTGCAATTAAGCATCATTTACGTCAAGTGATCCTCAGTATTATCATTGTGTGCTCGATTGCTCAGTAGTGAAATCACTACTGAAATCACAAGGAATTGTTTCTTTGTCCTGATTACTGGAGCATAGCTTGCACAATGCTTGTTAGCTCTTTGTCTTGACAGCTAAGACTATAATCCCTTTAAATCAAGAACTAAGTTCTAGTCAACCTCTGCATAATGCCCAAAAAAATGGTGCCCTGGGCTCTTTAAAATAATTAATATTCTTGTACAAATCAGTAATAAAAGTCAAATTTCTGGTGTGAATATTTCTGGAAAGTAAATATAAATGAATGTGTTCTAGAAGTACTTGAGAAAATCTCTAGAACACCAATTTCTGTAAATGAGCGCTGTGACTGTTGAACAAAGTAGCTATTCTTGGAGTAAACAGGGAGAAAAACAGCCAAAGTATATTAAACATGGTTAACATTTCTTGTCTTTTATTCATAAGAGTATTAGTATGGTGTATAAAATTTATAGAAAGCTTTTTAAATTATATACATCCTCTATTTAGCTTCTTGGTACTTAGTGTGGTGATCTTTTCATCTCATGGCTGGCATTGGGACTCTAAGATTTTTGTGCTTCAAAGATTTAGACACATTAAAAAATAATGTAATGTATATGGTTATATAATAAATGAGTTGTTCTTCCAACATCTTCACATGTAAGTACCAAACTAACATCATTAAAGAGAATGAATGGTACCAATTTTGAATACATGCTTAAATATTTGTAGGATTGGAATCATACAGAAACCTTATAACAGGTTAGATTCATGCCCTCTGATTATCATTCATGATGCAGACCTGAGTTTCAGGTGCAGAGTCAATCTGTAATCAATTTGGTTTGTGGGTTTTGGTTTTTTTCTCCCCCCCTGTGTTGGAAACACTCTGCAACAAGCAGCAGCAATAGCATTTTGAGAGAGTTCTGCTTATGTGAAGGTTTTCTGTTTGGGCAGACACTGCTCAGTATGCAATTAGCAGTGTCCATTCCTGTTTTTATAAGCAACATTTTAGCAATTAGGAACTTTTTAATTAAGTCGACTGTGTTCTCAGCTTGAGGCTTTTTGGGTGCACTCTTTCTCAGAAAAGTGAGATAACATTCAACCGAGAGTTTCTTTTTCTGCAGCAGTTCTTCCAGCTTCCACTCCCCAACAGGTCAATGCCCCCTTTTAGAGACTTCAATGCAATTTTTATTTATAATTTTTAATTTTTTTTTTTTTTTTTTATAGCTTGTGTCACCACTGCTACCATCAAGATTCCTCTTTCAATAAGATGCTGATTGGATGAATATGGCTTCCAGTAACTCAGTCTTTGTTTTGTAAAAACATTATTACAACATTGTATAACACTTTAGAAATGTTTCAAATTTAGGCTGGCGTGGTGACTTAGCAGACTAGGGGGCTAACATATGGAGTCTGCTACACACTAGAGACTGTGGTTTTATTGCTGGCACCACTAGTCAAGTCAGGATTAGCAACCATAGTATTTTCAGCAAGATCTGAGTTCGCAAGGCCTCAGGTGTGGTTACCTAACCCATGCCAGAAGTAGGACAATTATTGATGGGTGAAAGTAAAGATTGATTTAGTGTAATCAGGGGGATACTTTTGCTATAAGAGCTACATTTTTCTTAGGATTAAATAATTTCCTTTGTTTTCCACTAATTTAATCAAATGGTTCAAAATTCAGAACATGCTCCAAATGGTAGCCCTTGCTGGGTGCAGAGGCACCCGTCGGGACAGTGACCCTGAATAGGATAGGGCTGGAACCTGTCCTTGTCCGTGGCTGCAGCTGTGTGTGTGCCAGACCTTGAAAAACAATCTGAGGAGCAAGCAAACAAGCAAACAAACAGATTCCTTTTCATATGAACTCACAGTGCGGGCAGGATCCCAAGTAAAGTGTCTCTCATCTCAGCCCTGTCTCTGCTGGTGAAAAGCAGAGAAAAGAGGAAGAACTTCTTTGGGAAAGACAAGTTGGCTGAGAGTGGGAATAATATACTTTAGGTGTTGATAATAGTGTAATAAATAATGGTGAGATTTCATTAGAAAGTAAAAGAATGCATCTGTAGGAGAAAACAGATCCCGTTAGAGAGCTGCACAGAGCCTTCTTTTTATTTCATGATTGAAGTACAAAGTGACAGTATCAGAACAAAAATAAAATAAGAGGGAGAACGCATTCTCTATCTTAAAAAAAAAAAAAAAAGAAAGAAAGAAAAAGAAAAGTGGCAGCTAAAGCCAATAAAGTCCTTTATTTGAATGCCATTAGTGGGTTTGGCAGCCATCCGCGCCATCTACTTCAGAGGAGCACTGCACAGATTAAGAGAGGCTGGATGCTAATTTGCACATATGGAAATGCTTTTTCTCGCCGTTCCGATGGCTCTGTTGTGGACAGATGGAATTAGTGAGCACTCCAAAGCCGTGAAGGCAAACACATAAAAAAAAAAGCCCCCTTTCCTCCTTCCTTCTTTCTTTCTTTCCTTCTTTCTTTCTTCCTTTTTCTTTCTTTCTTTCTTGAGAAACTTTAGACTTGAAATAAATAACAATAGCAGACCACTTTTCTTGGCATTAGCAAACTATTTTATCATATTTCAATTGAAAATCATTTTTTTAACTGGGAGTTGTAGTCAGTTTAGCTTAGAATCAAGTGTGCCAAATAGGATTGGCAAATTAAGAACATCTTCATATAAAATTGGCTTTATATGCTGTATATAGATCTCTGTCCACTTTAGACTGTGCTTTGCAGTGCTCCCTTTCCTGACAGTGTACAGTAACTATGAATTGCATTTTCTCATTCCAGTCCGCACATTAGTTGTACAAATGACACTTTCAGCTATCTTACGACCCGAATGTGTCCTGATATCTTGTTAGGATGTGGGGCAAAGAGTGGCCTTAGTGGGGGAAAGGATGATAAAAAGTGAATCATGACAGGGATGAAAATCCAACCATACAAAAACTGTTTCATCTGCCTGCCTTTGGACTACCGGATACTCCACGGACAAACTGCAGGAAGGAGGTAGAAGAGAGCAGCCTGGACTCTCGCCCAGGAAGGAAGAGGTAGGAATTACTCTTGGGGCTTTCCCCTGGGCAGCACAGCTCCCCACCAACTTCAAAATAGGGGTGTGCCTTCAACATGATTAAAACACTGGAAAAAGGATCAATCCGAGGAGACAAGAATCACTTTTATCTTGCTAATTTACAAGGGGAATTTCATATGCACCTTATCTATTGGCAGTTAAACAAAGCAGATGCATCATTCTTTAAGGCAGCCGAAAGTCAACGACCTTTGTTGCCAAATGTCTGTCTAGCCATTTTTTAAATTTCTTTGAAATCAGCTGGCACCAACAATTAGCACCCGACCACCCCCCAAAGTTTGGATGAAGTGAGTGCCGGAAACCAAATCAGGATTCAAATATGGTAAATAACACCTCTCTCTGTGCACTGTGACTGGCTCGCTGCCACTAGCAAGAAGGTCTGTGCACAGTTCAGTCTCTTTGGGGGCCATTTCTGCTCTACTTTAAGCTGCATAAATCCATTGAATCAGTCAATACACTCTCACAACTAAAGGCAAGAACTGGGCTTTTATAAGAGCACCTGACTGGGATCTCTCTGTTACAGTGTGATGAATGGCTTGAAGGGATATTCAGGTGTCTTAAAGCTACTTCACTCTGGCCTTTTCGCTGGCCTTTTTCTTGTCCATTCTCTTCTCTCAACTTCTGAGAGCGTCTCAGTAATATTAAGGGATTCACAGGTAAAAACAGTGTTGAAACTCACCATTTACTTGACTTGTTCTGAAGAACCAGCTATGAAAATGCATTTTGCTACCAAGTGATTATTTTTTTAAGGACAGTATTCTGAACATGTTTCTTTGGTGGCATCAATCACAGTTATCAAGTGAATTGAAAACATGTGCACTTCAGGCAGAGGAACAAAATGTTGTTTGTGATCAGTTCCACTTGGTTATTAGCTCTATTCTGAAGAACTTCACAGTTTCTATAGAAGATGGTACCAAAGAAGAGATGCAATGAATCACTACCAAAAATGGTGATTGCTCTTCTCCCTTTCTTTTCCTGTCTTTTTATTTCTTTTTGGGTTTGTTTTTTTTTTCTTTTTTCCTTTTTTCCCTGCTCACCCACTCCCACCCCCACCCCAATTCTTTCCCAAGTGCTCTGATGCCAGAGGCTGGAAAGATTTTCCTTCCAAAGAGCAGCATGTGGCTCTGGAGTGACAGATTCCTGACTGCTGCTCCAAGGCATTGTTCACAGCGAACAGGGAGGTTCTGACCTCTCTGATCACACAGCTGAGAGAGGAGGAGAGCATGCTACTTTTATAACTCTCACTCCTCTCTTTGTGTACAGTGCATCTAATGGGGACACACATTTATACTGCTCTCTTCTTTCAGAGAACAAGGCCCAGTCTTGAACTCTTTATTCAGGCTCTTCACACTCTCACTGAAATCTGTTGAAGCCAATGCCCTTCTGAAAAATCACTCCTCCTATGTTTCCCGATCCATAACAAAAGTATATCTTCCAATTCTAGTCAGAAATATTTTACAATTCTTCTTTCCATATTAATTTTTTTTTTTTTTTTTTTGGGTAGAACCCTGGTGCTATTCTTTCCCTAAAGACCTTTTGGGGTTTTGAGGAGTGTGTTATTGTTCTTCTCTGGTGTCACAGTTAGAAGGAAGAGAAACAACTTACAAACTCTCCTTTCCTATGTAAACCTGGTTGCAAATGTGCTTTTAAATAACCCTTTACATTATGATAGTTTTATCAGACTTAATTAAACTCATCTCCTTCAACATAAAGCACAATGATAGTGATTAGACTCCTAGAATCTAGAATGTCAGGGGAAAGCCTGCACCCTTTACAATAAAGCTGGGATTTCACTCAAGTTCCTTACCAGCCTTATAGTAAGCCCCTCATCACTTCCCTACAAAATGTATTGGTATTTCCTATATGATTTCAATGGCCTTGAAATTTAATCCCTACAGAAGAGGTTCTAAATTGCTGCTATTATTCACAGATAGAAGCCCCTTAAAAAAAAACCTGGGCTTCAAGGAATTGCATTAAAAAAAAAGAAATAGAGGCTTGTAATATATGATCCAATAAAGTATTTGTGAAAATTAATGCTTTGGGGAAATAATGGTGAAGATTTGTAAAACCTGAAAGTTTCATTTTTGCAGTGATTTTACAGGAAGTTTAACAGCAATGTTTAGTTTATAAGAAAAATAGATGTTTTCTGAAAGTTGAACACAGAGCATCTGCATGGGAAAAGACTCAAAACATTTTGGGAGGATGTTGTGAGCTATAAATTAAAACAAGAAAAATCCAGCCCTGAAATGTTTGTGTTTATTTTGATTGTTTTCCTATTACAGCTTCTTTTTCCCTTCAGTTTTATTCACTTATTTATTTTTTTAAAAAGTGCTAAAGTGGTAACTTAGAATGCCCCTAAAAGTGAAACTTGAGTAACAGAAGCTGGTGAAAGCATTCAGTGTCAAATTATTTAATTTCTTATTATTTACAGTAACCAAGATATCACAGTAATGATAAACAAGCTCACAGAAATTTTCCAGTAAATCTTCAATATCCAAAAATGGAAACATAAAGAGAATAATCCAGAAGAATTGCTGACAAAATAATAATGATAAAAAAATAAAGCAAAGAGTGTTTTGGGTTTTTTTTTAATTTAGGTTGTTTTTTGGGGGAGAGAGGTGTTTGTTTGTTTGTATCTTGGAGTTTTTTTAACTGTCTGCTCTCTGTTGTTTCTACTTATTTCTGCCCAAGAAATACAGTTGATGCTGCTTGGGAAGGTCATGTAGCTGGACTTCCCAGAAGAAGACTAATAGAACTAGGAGAAACACAGCAAACTACCCAAAGTCTGTGGTGGGAAGTTGCATTTCAGCAGCTATTTTTCAGCTGCTACCTAAATTTCTGAATCCTACTAGCATGATTAGATGCTTCAGTAACCCCCAGTGTCTACAGCCTGCACCAAAAGAGAGCAAAGAACTGTGAAAAATTAGCATAGCTACTTTGTGAAGAAGACAGACCTAGTCTGGGAAATCTTCCTAAACAACATAGATCCAGTTTTTGTTTTCCATTCATCAGGATATTGGTGCAAACTTCAGTGTACTTACTCACCAGGGAATTCCAGACAGCCTGAAGGAGTCTTAGCTCCTTGTTGACAGGTGTAATGAGTCCTTTGTGAAGCAGTAAATGTTCCATACGGACATGAAATTTACCTGAGTTCTTTTTAAAACACCACTATCCAAAGAAAGATGAAAAAAATCTATGCTGATTTTAACAAACTAGCTTCAATTTTATCTTTATAGAGGAAATGCATAGAGGGAATGCTCTGAGATCAAAAAAACTTTCTTTTAGTTGAAGCTGTTAATTACTCTGAGATTCAGGGCAGCTCCTGAAATTTGAACATCCTCCAAGGCTCAGAGTGAGGCTTTTCCCTGGAGTGGGAAGTGAGGAGATGCACAACTTCATTATCCTTTGGGCTTCCAATGCATTTCACTGTGGGGTATTGTTGCCCTTCCTGAGAGGTGGTTTCAATTTTTCCTGGAGGGACACATCAAGTGAGCTGTAAGTGTGGCATGCTCCACATCCCACCCTCTGCTGACCCCCCACCAGTCTGGACACAGCCTGGTGATTCAGCCTGCAGGGTCACAAATGCTCCAGTCTGTGCACTTTGGCCACACCAGAAGCTGATCTCTTGGGCTTGCTCTCTGCATAAAGAGGCAAGACTGGTCTTCACGGTGTGAAGAAACAGGAAAATCTAACATTTTATGACACTGGAAGCATTACATGAAAGTGATGAGATGTGATCTGTACTCTGTAAATCCTTTCTCTATCTGTGTGTTCCTACCAAATAACTTAAATTTCAGTTTGTTTCTGGACTCTCCGGGTGATTCCTCAATTCCAAACAACAGTTCTTGTAGATAGAAGTGTGACCCTGTTGCAGGGAGCAGAAAATGTGGGATATTCTGGCATGAGCTCTTTCTTGTGCTCTTATCCCATGGCTGGTCTCAGCCAACCTTTATTTGAGTTTGTGAGCTTATTTTCTGTTAATAATTTAAACCCAGTCCCTGCAACAGAGCAGTGTCACTTTCAAAGATGAGGGGACTATGAATATTTGGCTTTCTGTCTGTCCACAGAAAGCCAACAATTAAAATGTCTAATTAGAAGCTACATAAAAGTAATAGAGGAAGCATAAGTTGAAGGACCATCCATTACAGAGAGACTGAAGGATTCTTGGAACTGCACTGACCAAAAGCTCCTGTAAGCTGCAATTTCAGACACAGTTTTAAGTAAATTCCCTTTTCAGCTTCACTTGTCCCACATGAAAGAAATGCTAACTTTAACACAGCAGACAAGAGCCCTTAAAATGAGGCAAGAGGAATTTTTTATTTAAGTGGAACATCATGGGGCTCATCAGAGTATTTAATAGTATTTTCCCTCCAGCTGTTTTTATTTATCTTTAAACTTCCAATAAAAGTTATGTTTTATTTCAAGAAGCAATCCATAATAAACTTTTCAGCTGATGGTAGTGGTTAGTGCCTGTGCCACCAACAGTGATGATTAATTCTTTGGAGAAGAAACAAAAATTACTTTTTGCTATGCAGTACCTATCAAAATGAATTTGAGTAGGGACATTTGGGCCTTACCATCAATTTTCAAATTAGAGGAAACAATAATCTCATTTCATTGCTCTGTGATAATGCTGGGAACTTGAGATGGGGTCAGTTTCTTACTGGAAGACAAACTCAGAGCAATTCCTGGTCTTGCCCATCATTGCTTTTATTCCATTGTAATGACATGACTCCCTGGGCTAGGTGCTGTCCGAGCATGGCAGGAGGGACAGATCTTGTCCTGAGAATGTGTTGCACCGAGTCCTTATGGACACACAGATGTTTTTAACTCCAGGCACTGTCAATCAAACCCTTGAACTGAACGAGATGTTTTACATGTGCCAAACCAAGCATATGTCAAAATCTACATGGGATTTGGGCCATGTAAGCATGGACCAAGAGTGCAGACTTTAACTATTATTAGAACACAGTAAGTATACCAATTCTTTTCACTTTAAGTAGAGATGGCAAAAACAGCAAGGCTGCACATAAACTCCTCGGCTAAGACATGACTTCATTCAGGCCTGTAGCCACAAAGCCAACTCCTTTTCTGACCCCAGGTCTCTGTCTCTTGCCTTCAGCACACTGTCTGTTATGTCATCCTGCCTACTCCCAAAGGTCTATCCCATGGCTTCGTTGAAACGAACTGAACTAATACAGACGGGTTTAGGCATTAATTCTGCTTTTGTCCAGCTACTGACAAGGGGGAGGAAACTAATGAGACAAACTCGATTAGAACCAGTGGCCTCTGAAGCTCACAGAACTGCCAGTTTCCATTGAGACAAAGCAGAATATTTACCCTGGTCAACATTCTGGCTGATCATTTTGTGTGGGTCTTTTTTGGCCAGAGTCTGAGCCTACTGTTTGGTACAGCAAAGCTGATCTTTATCCACAAAGCTGAACCTTTTCTGTGTGGAATTGCCTGCTAGAACCTCATTTCTATAGCAGACAGAATATGCTTCATCACTGACTGTAGTACACATCCTTGGAAGATGAAGGGCCTCCAAGATGGTTTTTTCAGGAAGGATGTTGAGTTGGAAATTTTGACTTCCCCCCATAGTCAGGATTGGGCCTACTGTGAAAACATTTGTTCACCTATATTTGGAATTTCCATTGGAGGAGAAGGACAGACCAGCTGACTGATCTCTTTCCACCTGGCCTTCCTTTTCTTTCTTCTGTGAAGGCTGTCAAATTTATTACCAACTTGTGTCCTACTCATTATCTGTGTGTTTTACAATAGTGCGTGAAAGGAAAATACTGTAGCATATACCACTGTTTACCTATCTTCTTCTGGACAGATGAGTTTCTAAAGATGAGTGCACTGTTTTATGTTTGCTAAACTTCCATCCACAAAAAGATTTCTGTGTATGTGTGTGTGTGTGCACACATGCATTAGAAAAGGTGAGGTTAATGAGGAAAATAAGATGATGAACTGAGGCCCCTTTGGGTCTGTTTGCACTAGTTTTGTATGAAGTTCCCTTCTGTATACAAATGGCAACTGCACATTCTCCTCATGGAGAAACCCAGTCAGCCAGGGGCATGAAGTTGCCAAGGGCAGTCTGGGCACTGGTATTTCACTGATCTTTTAATAATATGATCCGAGGCTTTGTGAATAAAGGCCTTCAGACGAATGCAGAGTTCTGTGGGAAGCCAGTGGAGGGAGCAGAGGGATTAGAGGACTTGTTGGAAAGGTCTGCAGGAGTTTGTGTTTCTAAGTAAAATATGTAGCAAAAGTCAAAGTTTTCAAACTACTGAAACTTACTGCTTTTGGATTTGTTAATGCTATTCAAAAATAATAGTGTTTCCTCTAAAGAAAAACAAACATAAAACTTATACTAGAAAGCTATTTGTTTTCAGAAACCTAACATTTACAAGTAGGGTGAAATCATAACTCTATTATCCTCAGTAGGAATATTGAAACAGAATCCAATAGGGACATGATTATGTCCTGGGCCATTTGGTCAACTGTACACTTGCCACAAGTTATTCTTCTGGGCCTCTCAGTCATATGCTTTGCTGATTTCACAATTTCCAAAGGAAACTGTCAGTTTTCTTGCTTTTTTTTTTTTCTGTCTGTCCACATACATCTTCCCAAAATTAGGCTCTACCAGAAACTTTGGCCTTCATCTGACTGTGGTCAAAAGCTAATTTAAAAGAATAAGCTCACACAAGATAGTTTAAATAAATGTTATTAGTATGGACTAGCTTCAACCTTGTGATCTGATCATATTCCCATAGACAGCCCACCATGCCTAGCTTTTGCATCTGTAATAACATTCACTGTTGTTGATACTTAAAGATAACACTGCACACAACAAAAGAATTATCACATTTTTGCAGGAAATACTTCATTGATTCACTGCCAGGTTTATGGTTCCTTTTATTTGTTTGTTTTGGCAGTTGTACCCCTTCGAAAATTTGCTTCTGTATTTTAAAATGCTAAAGAGTATCCTTTTAATTAAATTGCTGTTTGGTGCACATGCTATACCATTCTTTACTTGCTTAAAAGCCATGTGTTTATATATGGGAACTTCCCTTTTGCACTGAGACTTTAACTGTAAGGAAAGCATATGGTTTAACTCAAGTTTTTTCCTAGGGTTTGACTGCGCCTCAGTTTCCTATCTCAGGGCTCTTCTTTTATATCTTCAGATTATTTAACTCCAATGAGTCAGGTTAATGCTCCATTAAGGTAAAGAAAAGAAAATAGCTCTGTGCTTGCCTCATATTTTCTCAGTACCTGAGGAAATTTAAAGGAAAATTCATAGCTTGTATCAGGTGTTTCAACTTTCTCACAAATAGGTACCTCCACTAAAATACAACAAAAATAACTTAAATTCTGGTGGAAGTTTCTAGGAATAATTTCTCTTGAGAAATCTCAGTGTCCTGGCCACCCCTTTTTCACCTCATTCCACAGATGAATTCTCGTCCCTTTGTCACCTGCAAGTGTAAGCTACAGGAACCTTGTGCCTTCGCTCATTTTTTCCTGCTTGCATCTTTGAGGTGAATTTTAAGAATATCATGGTAGGAAATTTGTTGAATAATGCACACAAGTAATTTTTTTTTTTTTTTTTTTTTTTTTTTTTTTCTTAAGNNTAATGTTTAAAAATGGCATGATAGTATTTTTTTTTTTTTTTTTTTTTTTTTTTTTGCTGTGAGAGTTCTCAGAGTTTGGAATGTGTTTTAAGAAATCAGTGTGAGTGCTAGGAACCTCAAAGGAATGATTTGTATTGATCAGTAGTTCCAAATTGTGACAAACTGTAACTCAAAAGTAACTTAAAGGCATAACTTACTTTCTTCATGCCAC
This sequence comes from Orthonyx spaldingii, assembly GCA_013397795.1. NCBI lineage: Eukaryota > Metazoa > Chordata > Aves > Passeriformes > Orthonychidae > Orthonyx > Orthonyx spaldingii. The sequence continues at coordinate 1,918,029 of VZTJ01005836.1, read as the reverse complement.
TTATCTCCAACACACTGTCTTCTCATTATTTGAGGTGAATTGATATTTCAGGTGAAAATAGTACTCCAAACAAAGTTAAAGACTGCACTTGAAATAAAGAGATACCAAGTTAGGGACTTAGTTGTGATTTTTACCATGGACCATATTTATGGTTTGACATCCCTATTATTGCATATTCCAACATATTGATTCTTCCATTGTTTCCATGGGAACATCCTGATGTCTCTAATTACCAGAAGGGGTTCAATTAATATAAAACATAGTGGTAAATCTTTCCTTATGTAGTCCCGTTTCCATGCAAAAGGTGTAGCCAAAATGCTACAAAATTTATAGAATAATATAAATAGCTGAAATGCTATTTACTTGCATAACTCATTTGTTCAAAGAAATGAGTCTCTGGGAGTGCATTTTCCTCTATTAATGCCTGAGCTTAATATTAACCTGAGTGCTTAAATGAATTTGCTGATCACAACTGAGGCTCACACAGACCTTATTCAACATGAGTTACACACATTGTTGGCACCTGTAGCAGTGCCTGCTTAAAGGAAACCAAACTTGAAAGCAATACACAAAGATATTTTCTTTACTCTTTCCAGGAGACTTTAGTTTCTACCTTGAAGTTAGGTTTAAAGTAAATACACACTGAGCAGGAGACAGAATACAAGTTTTGCCTTCCCACTCTCTGGCTCACAAACAGAGTTTTAGTCTCTGAACTTTCATCTTCAGGAACTTTTTACAACAACAGTTTTTTGTTTGTTTAAACAGTGTCTTTTTTTAGCATTTAAATCAAAGGCTGTCTCCTAATATAGTGCAGATGATTTTAAAAATGACTTTTTTTTAAAAGTAGGATGTGACAATCTGATAGAATAGTCTCTAATCATCTATAGGACAAATATGGCAACACTACTAATGTTGGGTAAAATGTCAATAAGACTACACCCAGAGTAAGACACAGCTTACTTAAGTGATTTCAAGTTCTTTTTAAGTAAAGAAGTGTAGATTAGTTAGGAAAAGAAAGAAAAAGAAAGTGCAATGGTGAATTCTGTGGTAACTAGAGGCAGGCTGGAGCTGGAAACTTTGAATTGAGAGAGCTGCTTGGAGGAATATTTAATGTTTTAGCATATGCCCACCTCAATTAAGAAATGAAAGATGGAAACCCACTGGTTTCTGAGGTTTTTTACCACTGAAGAGAAGGTATTGTCTGTATAATACCATTACTTCCCACAATGCTACCAGTATATAACAACCATTTGACTCGGGAAGACAGAGGTCAGCATTTTGATTTCTGGATCCTTTGAAGACATTTCTTAAAATAAAGACATAAATGCTTTTCAAACTTTCGTAGATATTTTGGATTTTAATTGGATATGTGAATATTCCCTGCTGGAATACCAAGCCTATATTATTAATTTAGAAGTGTATCTGTAAGCACATATGAACTCCATCCCTTCACAAAGAGCCCAACAAATCCTGTGCATCTGATGTGAGGAATCTGGTCTCTGAAGTTTCTCTGTGGAGCTGATGGGGCTGGGATTTCATTTGTTACATGATAACTGCACTGCTTCAGTTCCTCCTCTGCCAGGCTCTTGAATATCCAACACGCAATCACCAAGATGGCATTGCAAAATAAGTAAGTTCCCTCACAAGGGAGCAAAGAAAAGTAGGTTAAAATATGTGCTGACATACAGGGTGCCATTCCAAACAACATCAATGGAGTTGTTTTTATTTACATCACCAGAGAGTTTGAAGTAATCTTACTTGTGTTGTCACAAGCGTGCTAAACAAGTTTGAAGATTGTTTAAAGACACCATTTTAGCTTTGTTGATTACTCAATCTCTGCAGTCATTTATTGCTCCAATACTACAAAGTAAGAGAGATTATCTCTTAATTAGGTGATTTTTATCCTTGTAACGTCTTCAACTGCACTAGATATTCATTAAGGTTTTTTTCTCTCCCCCTGCAACTTTCTTGAATCAGCTTTCATGTTTCTCTGCTCTTTTCCCTGGTGAGTTGTTGATCCAGGGACCAATGAATGTTAGCAATACATCTATTTATGGCCTAATCATTATGAATATTTTTAAGTGTACTTCAGAAAATTATTTGTAGGCTATGCACTCAAAATCGCTTAATCCCTATAAATGCTTAGAATGAATAGTTGTGAAGTTCACCTATGTGTGGAGAAATCACTTTAAATTTTCTGTTATTCTTTATGTAAAACTTTGTGTGTACAAATATGGAACAGTATTACATCCAATTGCTAACATTTTTTGAAACTAAGAGTTATACAGGTTTTTAGCAGGTTTGCCTGCTTACAGTGCAGTTCACAAAAAGGCCTTTAAGAAGTTTAAGAATAATGGAAGTTAATGAACTTATCTCTGTTTTATCTATGAGGTGATATAAAGATTGACAAAAGCCTTTGAATTTAATGTAAAGATTACTGCAAGTCATTGTGCAAGTATTTGGCCCTGTTTTTGATGAATGTGACCATTCTTCCTTGTATCAGTATTTGGTGTAGTATGCAACTCTTAATTGAATATAAACATTTCCTCTCATTACCAGTAGTAACAATAATAATTTGTAAGTCACAACTGAAATAAAATGTAAATTGTCCATAATTCAATGCCAGATAATCAAGGATTGACTTTCAGTCTTAATTAAGGATTTATTTGAAATTTGAAATCAGTACTAGGCATAGTTTGCACCCCACCAGGGCAACACAGAAGAGATTTTAAAAGTTAAAGCATTGATATCCAAAATCAACTGCACAACATTTCCTTCTGGTTCAGGCAAATGAGCGGACAGGAATTGTCAGCATTGTAAGCATTTCAGAGGCGGTTCAACAAGACATCGCTGTATTGATCCTGCCTGGAGACATGAAAAAAGGCTATCTGATCTTTGGAGGTCCTTCCCACACTTCCTTTCCAAGATTAGCTGATTCAATTCATAGCCATTGCTCATGGCAAAAGGCAGGTGAGTGGATTCTCCTCTCTTAGATGATAAGTCCATGGCCAATTTATAGGACAGGGTACACATTTATGATGTAGATAATAGATGTTGTTATTGTTACCCACATGTCTCATGGTGGGTGCATATTTGTCATCCTAGGTGACAGAACTATTATGTTTGAGGAGCCACATTTGCACCTCCTGCAAAAGAAGTTGGGGTGGAGGGCACTTTTGAAAAGTCTATTCCAAAATGATAAAAGCAGCATAAATGGCTAAGACCTTCAGGCTCTTGTTTCCAAGTGAGTGAGAAGTGGAAGGCTTTTGACCCAGAATTCTTACATCTGACAACACAAATATAAGCAGCATTGGGAAGGCATTTCAATGACAAATGAAAGACTTGAAGAGAAGTTGTGCATACTCCTAAATTGCTTGGGATTTTCAGTGAAAAAAAACCCAAACGACACCTCTGAAGTACTGAAGAAAATCAATTAATGTCTGTAAGACAGGCTGCCACGGAGAGCAGAAATATTTTGGTGACAGAACAGTGTTTTGTGCCTGAGTAAGTAAACTTGTGCTTGGAGGCACAGAAACTCCCCAGTTCCCCTAGGGCACAAAAACCTTTGGAGCCAACACTGGATTTGTGGCAAAATCTGCAGATGGCTCTGCAGGAGGAATGCATACAGCTGTGTACAGCTGGTTTATAGCTTCTTGGCTTTGTATTGGCAACCCAGTTAACTAGATATCTTGTTGATGGTGGAGACACAAAAATAATACCCACAGATGCTAACACACTCCCCCTCAATGGTTTCAGCACTTGAACTCATAGCAGTAAACTTGTTCCTTACTCTGATAAAGATTTGCTGCTAGTTTGTGTTTTCCCTTCAAGTTGGGGAGGAGGGTAATTTAAAATAAGGTTGGTAAATTTCCTTAGTTCTAAAATATGCTTTGAAATATATATTTTTTTTTTTTTTCTGAAAACACAGAAATAAGACACCAATAATAAATTGGGACAGCCTTATTCAGAACTTCTCTCTAGCAGCTTCTAATATCAAGCATGAAAATATTCAACTAGATAAAGTTCAAAATTAAAACGGAAGACTGTCTAAAATGATAAATTTCTGACCTATGGGAAAATAACAATACTTTAATTTTTACTCCTATTCTTTAAAAAGAAAATCTGAAAAAAAACCCTTTTAGAAGCTGTTGGTGTTTGGAAAGTTTTGGATTTTTTTTTAAAGATAATCTTTTAATTCTGTAGTTTTTTATGTTATAGCAACTCATGCCAAAAATAGTCATGCATAATCTGCTGACAGATTATAATATGACATTGGTTAAAATGTTCTATTGTTTTTCATTTGTTCATTGTTTTTGTAACAAAATGCAAACTTGTAAATTTGGGATGATGCAGAATGTTTCAATCAGTACTAAGTAGCATCTGCCTTAAAGTCTAAAAATAATTTATTTAAACATTTTCTCATTTTACAGGAAACCTAATCATGTTCATGTGGCTTTGGGGGGGGAAAAAGTCACTTGCCTTGAAATCTCTTTTTCTAACAAAATGTTCTGTATTAAATTTTCCTATATAAATCTGGTCAATATAACTCTATAGCTGATTGAATAAATGTTCTCAAAAAAGACTGCCAAGTTTATAATGCAGTATCACTTGTTTCTGGACAGCCCCAATCTCTTTGGTCACTTTTAATTCAGAGATCCCAGATCACTGAAAAATGACTTTACAATGCAAAGTCTTTAAATAGAGTTCTTATACCAAATTTTTTTTCTGTCCATGGGAACCTCTCCAGTGATGGTAACAGTTGTTAGGTCTCGTCATTAGTGGAGGGTAAGCATGGCAAAACACTTTCATAAATTGATTTTACTGGAGGTGGATAAAGGAGCAGTGACTCCCATGACAACTGCTAATTCATACTAGAAAACAACCTGATTTTTGAGAGTTAACAAAAACATCACTTGTTGCCAAACTGTGAACCTTCTGCAAAGTCCATTGGGACTTTAGAAATTTTACTGATGATTCAATGAAAGCAGGAGCATTGGAGCTCCTCTGCAATGCCATGTGGCTAATCAGAGTTCTGTGGAACAGCTTTTCAGTTCTATCTCAGACCAACTTATCCCTGCTTAGACATGTGCAGAAGTCATCGCTCAGGAAATTCCATTTCACTGTAAGAGTGTACAAGTGCGTGTGTGTGTGCATGCACATGTGTTAATAGAGAGAGATGCACGTGGACACTGCAAAAAAAAAAAATTGCTGGTGAAAAAGGATGATTGGATATAGTATATACAATAAAATTAAAATGCATATTAAAATTAATATTAATATTAATATTTATCAGAAATATGACCTAAATGTAACAATTTGTTTCTGAATAATTTAATTTTCAGTTTTAAGGCTTTAGAGTTGTCTATTTATAATTGGAGCCAGAGTCTGCATGCATTTTAAATACAAAGAGAGGTTCCAACAGTTAAGTTATTATATTACTTGAGAGTTTAATTAATAACATACTAATTGCAGAAGCCAGCATCAAGAGCCACATCATATTGTTTCCATTAAATTTTGAAACTGTTTGAAGTGACTTACTAATTAAAAAAATGAATTTCTGGGTAAAGTGTTATCTTCTCATAAGGACATCAATTTCTCTGAGTTCTCTCACTTTGCAGGATTCTTCACCAGGTTCTACACTGCAGTGTGCTTTTAGATCTGAAGAGCAGTGCATATTCTCAGTTATGCAGAAAAGGAAAGAAACTCATTCCAAAGTCTTTTGTCAAAGTTCAGCTAAGGTCCCCTAGAACATAAATATTTAGTTCAATTGGGTTTGCATGGCCAGGTTTTTGGTAGCAGGGGGGCTACAAGAGTGGCTTTTGTGAGAAGCTGCTGGAAACTTCCCCCATGTCCAGCAGAGCCAATGCCAGCTGGCTCCAGGATGGACCCGCTGCCAGCCAGGGCTGGGCCCATCAGAAATAGTGGTAACATCTCTGTGATAACATGTTTAAGAAGAAAGAAAAAAAGTTATTGAGCAGATGTAATTGTGGCCAGAGAAGGGAGAAGTGAGCCTATGTGAGAGGAATATCTCTGCAGACACCAAGGTCAGTGGAGAAGGAATGGGAGGAAGGGCTGTAGGTGCTGGAGTGGTCTTCCCCTGCAGCCCATGGTGCAGACTGTGAGGCAGCTGTGCCCCTGCAGCCCATAGAGGTCCATGGGGATGCAGAGATTCACCTGCAGCCCCTGGACGAGACCCATGGTGGAGCAGGTGGATGCCTGAGAGGAGGCTGTGACCCCAAGGGCAGCCTGTGCTGGAGCAGGCTTCTGGCAGGGACCTGCAGTCTTGTGCAGAGTGGAGCCCACACTGCAGCAGGTTTCCTGGTAGGATTTCCGACCCTGTGAGGACCCACATTGGAGCAGCCTGTGCTTGAAGGACTGAACACCACTGAAGAGTGACCCAAGTTGCAGCAGTTTGTGGAGAACAGTCTCCCATGGGAGAGAGACCCATGTTAGAGCAGGGGAAGGACTCCTCTCCCTGAGCAGTGGCAGAAAGAAGGTGTGATGAACTGACCATAAACCCCATTCCCTGTCTCCGTGCACTGCTGGAGGGGAAGACGTAGAGCTGGGAAGGAGGGCCAGGTGGGGGAAAGGTGCTTTTAAGGTCTAATTTTACTTCTCATTATCCTGCTTTGATTTTGTTTGTAGTAAATTAAATTAATATCTCTAATTTTAGTCTGTTTAGTCTGTGACAGTATTTGGTGTGTGTGATCTCGCTCTTTCACAATCTCAACTCATGAATCCTTCTTATATTTTGTCTCCCCTGTCCATCTGCAGAGGAGAGTAACAGAGAGGCTTTGGTGGATGTCTGACATCCAGTCAGCATCAACCCACTACAATAGTTGTATGAGATCATAAAAAATATAAAAAAGCAAAAGTTAGAAAATTTCTGTAAGAATAAGAATAAGCAGTACCTCCTGAGAAAATGCATAGTCAGTTGAATGTGATTTAAAGACAACATATAAACTCACTTCTAAAATATTGATTTATCTTCATCCATGGATATTTGAATGAACCAAATATGCGGAAGTGTCAGAAGACATTCAAGATAGTATAAAATCCCTAAGATAGGTCTCTTTTGCTCTTCTCACTAGTAAACCGTAGCCTGATGTACATCTGGGTGCTGGGACACAGGTCAGGGATGCAGCAGGCCCCTCCTTCCACCAACAGGCTGCTACCTCTTTTGGGACCAGCTGCCCTCCCACCCAGCGCCTCTGAGACCAGCAGCAGCCACAGCCTGTTGGGCACTGGGCAGCAGGCAGGGCACCTACCCCCGGGTACCTTCTCTGGACATTTTCTCTCCCCAGCTGCCTCGTTCTGCCCAGTTCTGCAAAAGTAGACTGGTTCTGCTGCCAGCACCCCTCCACTCCCCCCTCCTCAACAACCATATTTCATAATAGTAGGATTTTGCCCTAAGCTGTTGTGAAGACTCCTGAATTTCCAGTCTTATAAACTCACTGTAAATTGATAAAATATTCCTCCCCTTTCTTCTGCATTTCAAAATAAACATCCTACTAACTTAGTGCAGTCTTAGGGGCAATTAAAATGTATAAATACTATGGGAACCTGATGGTTTTGCAGTGCAAAATCAATACTAAAAATAATACATGTATCTTATTACTGGTTGTGATACAACAGAAGCATGATATAAAGATTTAAAATTGCAGATATTATTGGAAAGATTGATATCATAACAATTTTTCATATCATATTAGAAAACAACAAATTTAATAACACAATGCATGCAAACCCACTAATAAGATTCAAAAATCTAGTAATATAATATTTGGAAACCTACAAATTTGATAGGATGTGTCAGTAGTACTACAAAAATTAGCTGTAAATCTGCTGCAATAAATGGTGATCTTTTTTCTACTCCTAAAAAATCCTGCCTTTTATTTCACTATTTCCATAAGGGTGTCATGTTATCAATTCATGAGAAAAGAGACCAAAAATGTGTGAACTACCAGTTTACAAATGGCTATGATTTCACTTTTTTCCTGGTGGAAGATCTACCCGAATTTATGCTTTGTTTATCTAAATAGTAACAAGTGTTATTTGAAAACCAACTACATTTTGGTTAGCTTCTCCCTTTAGAAAATTGTATTTCATCATTAAGTATTCCTTAAACCCATTCAGCTTCAAAATTTTCACTTTTCTTCAAAGGCCAGAAGAAAGCAATGCACTTTTGCAGTTTGTGTGCCAAAGCACTTTGTCTCACCAGCAGGAGCAAACTGGATCCATGTCTTCTTTAAATGTTTTTTCCTTCCCCCCATCAGGTGAAGGACATAGTGGGTAGGTCAAGAGGTTAAATTCAAATTCTCATCATTTTGAAGGAGTTCGATGCAGATACCCATTCCATAGAAGGTGCAGTTCATTAATAAACCAGAGATGTAAATGAACACAGGAAAAGGCCCTGGAGAGGCTAAAGAAAAGAGGGACTTGGTGCAATGTTTGATTTCTTGGGGGAAATTATGTTCCTTTTTATCAGCTGTCTTCATCCTATTACCAAGGGAGGTCAAAGGTCCCAGCAATGATTTTGGGTCCAGGTTGGAGACTGTGAATGATCAAGGAGAGAAAGGCTTTTTACTCTGTAAGGTGGATACACTTTTCCCAGATAATTTAATGCAAGTGGAACCCAATTACCACACCTAATCTCTCTTCTCCGATGTAAAGAGGACAATAAGCATCACATTACCTCACATCTGAAACCTGAACTCCTGTTGACTGGGTCACTGTGGCCCTACATGTCCTAGAGCCAAAATCTGTTCACCATTGAGCATCATGAAATGCTGTACAGAAAAATCACTGCTTGCCACATAGGGTGGCAATGCTTCTGGTGGATGGTCAGGATCTCTTAACCATACCTGCTTCGGGCTGTCTGGGAATCCTTTACCTGAGGCAGGATTATCCTGATTGTAATCCGAGGTTTAGGAACCAAAGAAAGCCTTCGGGGCTCCAGCTGCACACTGGTGATCTACACTCTGTAGGGCCAGCAGACAGGAGGGACAAGGCACAGGGCATGGAGCCGGCAGGGGCTGGTGAGACAGTGCAATGACAGGCTCTGGGGAAGGGAAGAGGGCAAGAGGGATCTCTTGTGGTTTACCAAATGCCTCTGATGGGCCACCTTTTCCTGAGTCTTATCCCTCAAGAGCAAAGACTTGGTTCTGGCAGACTCTTCAAAAGTGTCTGGAAAGAAACTACACTAGGTAGAAATCTCTTTGCAGAATGTTCTGGGCACACAAACAAAACACAACGCCGAGAAAAATCTCATGTACAGTAGAGCAGAGAACAGCCATATGTGAAATGGAGGCAAATTAAAAATGGATAGAATAAGGAGCTTGCTGTGCATCAGAATTAAAAAAAAAATAAAAAAATTAAAAAGAAAGGTTTGGAGGTTTCATTTTTGCACACCAATATGAATATTTTGTTATTCTTGTTTAGCTGAACTAGTATTTCAGATGGGACAGTGAGAGCTGATAACAAACTTTTCCCCATTTTTTCCTCCAGTTCCTCTTTGACATGAATATAAAGAGGTACAGTACATGACACTGAATACTGACAGAAAGAATTAAAGGTTAGATTTGGAGGTATCAACTCCCATGGCAAGGAAAAGTCAGACAGGGCCAAGGCTTTGTAATTTGCAGGAGAACTTCAATTCAGGAGTGTGTAATGAGGGTGGTTATTTCTCTAGCCTAGGTTCAGTTAACAGAATCTATTATTTATCAGTTTTGCTAAGTTTGAATACAGATCTGAATTTCTGTGCTCATGTTTTATATGCATGTATAGCTGTACACCTCTGCAGGGTTTCCAGTCTCCTTTCAGAGGTACACAGCCCAGTTATTCACTTTGAAATGATTTGCACATTAGCAGATCAGTTAATTCCTCTTTTGGTGATTCACATACCCAGTTGCTTGTTTTGATGTTTGCAACCCTCAGTTATGGGAAAATGCCTTATGTATATTCCATCAGTGAATATGGCTTAAATATATTCAATCAGTGTTCTTTTTGAATTGTATCTGACCTGCTTTTTTGCTTTTAATAAGTAATAATGAGACTTCATTTACTTCATGGCCTGGAGTTCTTTGTCATCTCTCTTGGATTGCCTAGAACATCCTGGAGGTTTTTATGAGAAATATAATCTTCCACAAAAACTGCTCAGATATCCAACAACATCTTCAACAAAAACTGCTCAGATATCCAATAACATTATAAAACATTGTTTCCAGCTAACAAACTGCCCCCTACCTCCTTATATATGAAGCTTATATTTCTTGGACAGTGATTTTATCTTCAACGCAAATTTTTCACATCAGCAGTATTTAAAGGTATAGTTAATGATACTGTTGATCCCACAGTTCAGCAGTTGAGGTGATGGCCAATCACATAAAGCTATGAAAACTGAGTGGATAACTAGGGAAGAGAGGAAGTTTACAGAAAAATTCTGTGTCTCAGTCCCAAAAGAAATAATTCGTAATGTTTTCTTTCCTCAGCTAAGAGCTGGCAGTATCACAACTTGTGCAGTATCTTAGCATAATTTGATGTCTTCACTTGAAAGATGACTGGGATTATTGGGCAAAAATAAGCCCCTATAATGTAATAAATTGTTGAAATCCTGTAGTGAGTCTTTTTCCCTTCATGTTCATGCTGAAGCTCTTGGCAGACCAGCAGAGAAAGGAGTGATGCATTCAAACTGGAGGAAACCTCTCTGTAGCATAAACAAATGTGAGTACTGCCATTTCCACAATCATGCTGATAAATCAAAGGCACTTCTTATTGATGTTTTTACATAATATATTGTTTATATTTTCATGGGCTATGCTTTCAAATAGCACAGTCTTTTGGGATATTGTCCCTCTTCTCACTGTACTTGTTCAGCACCAACCACACTTTATGAAATTAGCAAAAGCACAGGAAAGAACAGGTATACTCAGAGTATACTCAGCAAGACTGGGCCAGGATTTCTTTTTGCGCCATTTTGTTTTAAGAAAGGATCAGGCCAGCAAGAGCACTGCTTTGGTTTGGCAGCACAATTGCATGGTTACTTATTCTTTAATGGAGATGTCCATTTCTATTACTACTCAATCACTTCAACTGCCTCTCATAGAAAAATCCAATATAACTGGGCAGAGAATGATAACTTGTCTATGGCATTTTTAAGCCAACCCAGAGGAATATACAGCAGAGAGAAACTGTTGCAATGAAAATGTGTATGTTGGTTTTAAAATGTTTGAACAAGGCAACCCTTGTTATTAAGACCTATAGGTGTTGGGTTTTTTAATTATATTTGAAAAGGTCCTCTCTGTGGGACTACATTATATTTCACTTTAATCCAAATGGGTTCAGCCCTATTAAATACCGTGGGGCTTTGCCGTGAGGGTGCAGCAGCGAAGCAGTGAGTGACTATCTCCGAAAATCATCTGAGGCTCCTGCCTCACAGGCCATTAAAAGGACAGACACACAGGGACACACGCACGACTGCCACGCAGACCAGAGCCCCCGTCCCCCGCCCTCTCCCCCCGAAGACAGCATGTGTGACCTCTGCAGCACACCCTGCTTCTCTGGCTCAAGGCGAGGAACCTGAGTCCTCCGCCAGCCCGGGCGGGCGCTGGAGCTGCTGTCGCTGCTGCCTGGCTGGGCTCCCGCAACACCTCCCAAATCCTCCTTATGCCTGGGTTTTTTCTTACAGAGATCTGATCTCCTCAGTACCTCTGCCTCTGACAAAAACATTTGAAACATTTACCTTGTGCCTGCAGAATTCAAAGGCAATTTGCCTGAACAAGGTTTTAGCTGTGTGGACAGGCTCAGCTGTAAGTATGCTTTTATAAGCAAGGAGTTTTGTAAATCAGGCATCCCAACTTTCTGTAGCACTCTGCAGAAAACTGCAGACCTCAGGAACATCTTTATTGACCTGAAGTGGGATAATATATTATGTATATTATTCTGTGTGTATGTATGTCACTTAATGCATATAATATCACTTCAAGCATACCATCAATTCAAAGCAATTTACCTGGGATATTTCTTTGCAATCACAAGCATGGACTTCTCTGAAAAAGAACAATTTCCAAACTGTCTTACCAAAAGTTCCCATAAGGAAAAATATTTCAAAAGAGAAAAAAAAAGAGAGGGGATATTGTTTCAGAATTCATAAGAAAAGCTAACTCTTAAAAAAGAAAAAGAGGACTGAAATGTTTGATGAATTAAAGTTTTGGGGTTTTTTTAAAGAGATAATCTGTTTTTAGCAAGCTCCACTTTAGACATAAAAACCTTTAAACTTTACACATCTCAAGAGCTTGAACATTTGGAACACTTGATTTTTAAGCCGCTCTCACTGTTCTTGTGGGAGGATGGGAACAGGATATATGCTTTATTTTTCCTTGAAGAAGAGAGAGAGGGAAATATTTCCTTATTGATCTCCAAATATACTAAAAGTAATTCAGCATGATCTACAATTTCATTCCAAAATAGTTGGATGCTTCAGGTCAGAACGCAAAAGGTTTAACAGAACTGTGGGAATTCTGCACAAACGGTTCTCTTTGTGACCCTCCATCCCCAGTGATTCCACTGACAGGATATTCACTCACCCTCCCTGGATTGCCCTTAATCAAATCTATGCTATCTGTATAGATTATAGAAAACTCACTCTATTAATGAATAATACCTTAGTCAAATGTCATTCTTAAAATGTCTTAACATTTCCGATTCTGAAATTCAACCAAAACAGGAGAAGACGCAGGAAACTGTCAGTGCCAGTATCTCAAGTTTTAATTGATCCTTAATTTCAAAAAGTGCAGAATGGAAAGCTAGATTATGATTAAGATGTACCAGATTGGGTACTAGTTACATCTAACACCTTTTCTTTCTCTTTCTGTGGACTGATAAGTTTTTATCTTCTGCCTAAATATCAACACTTGAGTATTGGTTTTACTGCAAATCTGAATGGATAAGGGAGCTGTAACCTTTGCAATAACTCTGCTTGATTTACCTCACCCTGGAGCATGTCACAGACAAGTAACTCACACAGAGCCCCTCAGTGGCCAACTCCATCCACCCCTGTTTCCAGTAAACATAGATCTTCTTTTTCCTGGAGCTTTGTAGTGCCTGTAGTGTCTGTGGGAGCTGTGCTCAGGCAGGTTAGTGGCTTGAGAATTTTTTCCCTGTATTAACTTCAGGGCCAAGAGTTCAGCGAACAACTGCAGGGCTGGAGCACAAACTGGACACTTCCTCTGTTGTAAGGATATCTGTCTCCCTTCCTCAGCAATTGGAAGAGTTTGGGTGATATTCACGTCTGCCAGCACAAGCTGAAAGAAATGATGATGAAAGTAAGCAGGGTGACACTGATTGTCAGCTTCTCTGTGTTGGAAATGACCTGCCTGTACTGACTCATGGCTTGGCTTTGTCCTGGCACTTAGTCATGGTAAACAGGATGCCATGTTTGTGATTCCTTTGGGCATCTCAGACTTCTTGTACATCCATTTACTATTGCATTCCAGGAAGTAGTTGCATAGTAAACTAGGTAGCTAATATTTTGTCAAATACTTAGCAATAAAAAGAAGGAGTTTCAAGAATTTTGGGTTTGCTTTCCAATTCAGGTGAGCACTGAAGATAAGTGGCACTGTGGGTTCTCTTTGTCTAATAAGGTTTGAGAGGTATTTAAGCTTTTCTCTGAGAAAGGATGCAAAGACAATCTCTGTCCACTGCCAGCTGTCTATTTTGACAAGACTTAGAGAAACTCAATATTTTTGAAACTCTATCCTTATCACATTTATTTGAAATTAACCATTCAATTCAAACCTGATGGGAAGAGCAGGGAAAGGACTGGAAGTCTCCAATAAAAAGAGAGTTTTTAAAACTACCAAATAACATCGCAGTTTGCTTCTACAAAAGAATGTTAAAAAATATAAAAACTTGTTGTTTCTTAATAAGTGCATCAGTGAAGAGTGGCTAAAGGTTGTGTTGCCCAGCACCACACTGGGGTTGATATTTCACAAAGGAAGGCAATTTTAGGAGCTACTTTACAGTGCTACAGGAGGGCGTAAACTGAATCTGAAATCTATGTGGTGTATCTCATAGCCCTGTTTCACAACACCTTTGTAATAGTGAGTGCTCTCTGTCCAGAAAATGGTGACACAAGATATGGTTACTCTTATACAAGGAAGAAAATTATACCTTTACACCCTTTGTAGAAAAAGTGCAGTATGCATCTATAATTTCAGGAAGTGAAATTATAGTTTATGGACCTTTTGTAGGTACTTCATCACAGTCATACTCTAAATTGTCAAAAAATCAATTCTTTTCCAAGAGAATACAACTTCTTGTTCTTTTCATTGACCACAAATATGTGTTGATCTTTGACAGTGACATTTTATCCAAAGGAGAAAGATGTGGATATCAAACAGAAGCTAACATAGTACTATACTTTTGAGTCCTTTTTTTAAAATTATTGTTTTTTAAAAGGACAATTTACCAGACAGTGCCCAAAGTTCCCCTGTTGCACCATTTTTCAAAAAACCAAGTTTCCCAATGGATGCGTTAATCATGTGTTTTACACGCTGTCATATCACATAACATTTTGAGTTTGACTTAACCTGGTGCGATATGTCACAATCCTACAGTATGTGTGCCCCAGGGAACTTTAAATCAGTTTGCTGAAAAACACAATTAAGACCCACAGTGAATTGAGTTTTCATTAAAACTGTGCACGCACACAAACCCACATATTTTTCTCTAGGAAACAGCACATATTGCCTGTGAAAATATTGGTATCACATAAAGGTTTTGGAATTTGCAAAGAAAATTAAAAATAGTATTTTTCAATTGCTAGATTGCCTAATAAAATTACTTGTATGTAGTGCAATTTAATACCTGCAACTATTCTTCCCATATATAGGAGTTACACTGACTTTTTTGTACAACTACAAAACAATATTAGAAGTGGTACTGGAATATCTATTTAGATTGCTTTATCATGCCCTGATGTTCTGAACATGGTCTACTTGAGGGAAACGTTTGTGCAAACACATAAAAAATAAAACCTACAAATCAGGATGTTTTTGAGAAGAACTGAAGGAAGTATTTATAATGAACAGCATCCAATTCCTATTTTCCAAAATGTACCTTTCACACTTATTTTTTAGCTGACCAGAAAGTGCCCCACCATGGTTTTGTGCAGTCAGACTTCAATGGCCTGATACTGGCTTGTGGGTTGTTTGATTGACCTTCATGGGTTGCTTTGGCCTGTGTGCAAAATGAATGTGTTTTCTCCCACAAGTACTTGAAAATTATCTGCAGATCTGAACTCTTTATTTCAATATATAAATGGGGCAACAGTAGTATGTCATTAAAGGAATTCGATCATGACAATCATTAATACTTGTTTTACAAGGTAGTCACAAATTGCTTTTTCATACTATTTATTCAGCTGTGGTTTGGATCTCTAATGATGCTTCTCACATTTTAATTTTGTATCATATATTGTTGCTGTATGAGCGACAATGCACTTAAATGGGTTAAGAGCTTTTCATTGCCTGTGGAAAAGTTTTAAACACAAGGTACTACTCTAAGCAGGAAGAAACAGATCTTTGTGTCCAAATTCATTTTAATGGGATACGTATTTTTTATATGAAATGGGATGCATGATGGTGTGCAATAGTAATAAAGAAAAAAAGACTAACAAGACAACATACTGCCTAAGCATGTGGCCAGGTTTAACAGTACGTATTTTGACACGCATGTAAATACAGGCAGAAGAAAACAAACATGTCTTTTTCACTGTATATGATAGATAGATAAATTCTAAGGGGAAATGACACATTTTGTTATTCATTAACATCCAGTGATCCTTTCATGCAACACCCTGGAGGCTGAATGCAGTGACAGCATAAAAAGGTATACACCCACCAGTACTTGGCATCAGGCATCAAGCAGTTTGCTGGAAAAGAGCTGGCATGTATTCCTTGATAATATGTCTCATAGGTTTGTTGGATGGCAGTACACTGAAGTGTCTGACCAGTAAATGACATACCAAAATGCTGACATTTAACCATGTATGCCTGTTGCCAGTCACACAAGTTTTCCTCAACTTCTATTCATTTTCTGCTTGAAGTGGTTGAAGTCCATGCTGACAACAAGCTGAGACTAAGCAAAGTGTAAATACATTTCATATGTGTTATGAAAGACAAAAATACAAATTTGCAAGGTAAGTGTGGAGCAGAGAATTGCAATACACTCTTACAAATGAGCTTAGACCTTATTGAAAATTATAGGCATAACAACTGTTCTTTATTTGATGTATAAAAAATATGAATATAAAATAGTGAAATCTCAACTTAGAACCAGACAGCTGCCTCGAAACAAAACATCTTGTTTGTGCAACGAGAAGGTACAGGAGGGTGAAATGTCTTTGTCACATTCCTTTGTAAGAGTTTGTGTCCTTGGCTGTAAAAAACCAGATGTGTGTAAAGAAAAACAACGAGAGGGGTACTAATTGCATGTGCATGCAAAAGTTGCTGTAATGGATCTTTTAGACCACGTTTTAGCCAAAAAGTACTCTAGAATTAGGAATGAGGAAGCTTTTCTAACCTCATATTTTCAGAGAAGAGTTCATGCAGTCCTTCTAACTAAACAGGTAGTGAAACCTTCAATAAAGAAGTTAAAAATAATCAAAAAATAAAAAAGAAAACACAGGCTGGTATATAAAATTTTATACCACAGTGTTAAAGCAAGTGCTCTTATTTAACCCTTCCCAAAGTGTGGACATAATTCTTAACATTAGAGAATCATTTTTGCAAAAAATTATTAATGCAAATATCTCCATGAAATGTGTATGGAAGGAGGCAGAGTTGGCAAAGCACAGTGCCTGTAAGGAAGAATATTAGGATGGTAACAGAAAAAATCGGATGGGAAAGATCTATAGTGAGCCTTGCAAGGGATCATAGAGAATTGAACTTGAGATTCGTCATATCTATAAACGACTAGTACATTAATTGATTCTTCATGAAAATATAACCCAAATTTTTGTGAGTTGTGGGGCTTTCTAGAAATTCAGAAAAGGCACTAGCTCACATCTGAACTGCTGGCTAGTTTCTGAGGTTTGTAATGAGAGGGATTTATAAGGATAATGAAAAAAATCACTATATTTTTGCCATAAAAATTTAAACTTTTCTTGTACAATGCTATCATATTTATTTCAGGATTACTACTAGCAGATATTGATTTATGTGCCATTTGTGGTCAAAATCTTCACTGCTACCCTTCATTTTTGTTTACTCACTACTCTGAGTTCCACTGACTGAAAACCAAATGTAGAACTGCCATTTGCTTTGTATGCAGAAGCACCTGCTACATTCATGTGCAAACCTGTAAAGAAGCCTTTTGTAAATGTAAAAGAAATTTGCCATTGTGTACTGCATGGCACAGACAGGCACTTTGAGCTAAAAACCTCAGCTTGTCACAGTGCAGACTGCCTCTGAAATGGTTGTCCTAAAAGTTTGCCTGAATGGCCTATTTGCAGGCAAACTTCTTTTCCTTCTTGCCTGTATAGAGATACCTCTCCCTGTAGGAACTGACACTCTGCTTAACACTTCAACAGTGAAATGCTCTGCCCTTCCAGAGCCATGCTTTCTGATAGAAATTTGCATTCCCTTACACGTTACATGCAAAAGGACATTGGAAGGGGTTGATGAGCCCAACCGTTGTCAGTCACAAGTGACATCATTTGGGGGTAATATTTAGAAGATTAGTAACATCTGCTTTTTAAAATATGGTTAGTAGCAACCCCTCCAGCCTACTTCAACCATATGGGATGCTTTGTATGCACAGATAGGCACTGTACACTGCAAAAGCTATGCTGGAGAAGAAATGTTTCCTTCAAATAACACAGATGAAAAAATGAAATCTGTCTTTCTTATTTGGTCAGAAAAAGCAAATGCAAAACCATAATGCTGAACAAAGTTTATTTTTAAATTAAAACCTTTACCTTATGGCTAATATTAATAAATATTATTATTACTGAAGAGTTTCTATTTTGCGTAAAAAACCTTATTGCTCAACAAGACCATCACAGTAAGAAAAAGAAATTCTAATTTTAAGCACAGCATTCTGGTGATTTGCATCTTGGTTATCAGCAAGCTATTGTTTAAATTGTGAAGGATAAAGCCTGACTAAGTGCTTCAGAAATCCAGAAGCTTTAGCCATCAAAACCCCTTGTCACCCCATTCGGTTCTCACTTCTTGGAGTGGAAGCTCCCTGTAATTCTACTGATTCTCAAAAGAAAAAAAAAGTGTTTACCCCTTTGGGACACTAGAAACATAATGAAATCCCAGCTCTTTAAAATGATAATGCAAATAATGGCTTTCATATATTTATGCTGGGAAGAGGTATTTGTTAAAAAAAAAAGTTTAAGAAAACTGATGAGGTCTTGCTGGACTCTAAATTAGGGGTGAGAGGAGGAAGAAGAATATTGATTCTTTTAGAAATGCATTTTATAAATGTTTCTTTCCCATTTCAGCAACGTGAAGGGAATTTTTCATAAAAGTACATGAACACAGTTTCCTCTTGTGTGTGGAATACGGATTCCCTCCCTCCAGAGCTCAAAGCAGAAGGTTTAGGGTTCCAA
This sequence comes from Orthonyx spaldingii, assembly GCA_013397795.1. Classification (NCBI taxonomy): domain Eukaryota; kingdom Metazoa; phylum Chordata; class Aves; order Passeriformes; family Orthonychidae; genus Orthonyx; species Orthonyx spaldingii. The sequence continues at coordinate 1,899,413 of VZTJ01005836.1, read as the reverse complement.
ATGAGCCTCAAAAGCTGTAACTCAGTTGCTTTCATTACAAGTGTTTTTGCATTAGTTGTCTTGCTTCTTTTCTTATGTCTAGTCTGCACAGATTCCTGAACATTTTTGGCATAGACTTATGAAAACGATCTTTTTTTTCTGCATTCATGTCTAAACCAGTCATACCATATTTGTTATACAGAGCAGAGTATCATGAAAATTTTCTTAAACAAGTTTAGAATATGGTCCCATGCACTCAAACCTAATCTCTTCCATATCCCTAATTTCTTTCCTTGCATTTTACTACTAGGTTGTAACTAAAGGGTCTGCTTTGTTAATAGTTATTACACTTTTGATAAATTGACAGCTATTATATCTGCTCAAAATGGGCTCATTTCCAAAACATCTGGTCAGAAGAGGTCAGGACTGGCCTCTTCCTCTTCTTGCAAAAACAGTTGGGGCTGATGCAGTTGTAAGCATTAGAGTTCCCAGGGGAATGTTACTTTACCTAATGTACTGGCCGGATGGCACGCTTCACTTCCACAACACCTGCTTACAGATTCCTCCCTGCCACTCAAACCCAAGCCAGCAGAGCATGGGAAATTGGGAACAGTGATAAAAGCACATACAGAATAACTTGGGAGAAGATGGCACACTGAAAAGCACAGACATACAGTGAGACAAGAAAGAGAAAAAGTGTCCAGCATTGAAGAGGTACATGTTGTTTAGCTAATTGTGATAGACAATTATCCTTTTGTCCTACAAGAGCTTCCTGTGGTACTGATTTCATTTTTGTCTGTGATTACGCCAGGGCACCACATCCTTGACCCACAAAGAACACTTCTCTCTTCTTAAGAAGTTTTTCAGTGTTTTCCCTTGCTGTTTTGTCAGAATGGATCACATTATATTTTATAAACCTTAGGGAGACTTGAGAAAGGTCAGGCAGTTTTGGATTCAGGGTGTCAACATCTAGCCTAGAAATGCAAATAAACACCTTTGCAGACCACTAGCTCTGCCTGTTTGAGGGGGTGACATTGCTGGTAGAAACTAATTCATTTCTTGTAGAATGGCATCTCTCAGCTTCCTTTCTCAGGTAACTTGATCTGATGGGTAGAGAAAGTGGTCAAATGACAATAGTTCTCCCTCTTTACTGCACAGGAAAAAATAAAGAAGTTACCAACTATGAAGGAGAATTAGTCTTATACCAACTTATTCTCAAAAACATCAGTAGAGTTGAATGCTCGTGATTGACATTTCTTGTTGAGCAGGAAGGGAAATGGTATAGAGTGACCTGTTTCTGCTGCATCACTGTCACTCAATAATATCTGTCTTTTTACTAACCCATGGACTCTTTGTGACCAGAGAAGCACACTGTGCACCTTATCAGAGTGTTGTGTCATTTTCAAATTCTTTGACTTCGGATGGTTTTGGGAAGTATGAGGTATTTTTAAATGCTGGGTTTTTAAATGTTGTTCTTATTTATTTGTATTTTTCTATTTTTGTTTTATTATTCCTTATCAGGAACTCCAGAGTAATTGAGCCATTTTCATTGCCAAAACAGAGATAACATTAAAAGCTCATTTCAAATGCTTTCTTAGAGGCCAAAATTAATTGTAGTGGAACAGAAGCAATGACACAGGGTGAGAACAGACAAGTTGTATTTTGACTAGAACACACTTTGTCCTCCTTTAATTGTCTCTCAGGAACAGAATTTGTCCCTTGTTATTCTGCTAAGCTCCTCTTTGCATGCCATCACCTAAAAAGGCAGACTGGGAGAAGGGCTCAAATGCTGTGCAAACAGGAGGAAGCTGGGATCCACTTGTGGCAGGTCAACAGATGATGCTGTGAGGTTGTGTGGCTGATTCCTATTTTTGTTCAAGGGATGACACAGTTTGATTCCACTTATGGTGTTTCAAATAAGGATTCTGAGGGAGTGAAAAGATTTTTAGCAACTTAAATTGACAATGCATTGCGAGGGGGTTTATTTACCATCTCCTTAATTTCCAGTCCTGGACTGAGTGGATCAGTATGCTGGTACTGATCAGTTACTGGTACTGCTGTAGATTTCCTGCATTCTCTCTTGGCCCTTACACTCACCTTCAGATATACTCTACATCACGAGTTGCTAGTCACAGTTGACATCTTCACTGGAACAACCAAGGCAGGCAGTGAGCCTTTTATCTCCATTAAATTTCATTCAGCAGACTGATGCTTGTGTCTCATTATTTCTCATTTTCATGTAAAAGTTGTAGTTGTCTGGGTAACTTTTGGCAGACTACCAGTGAAGAAAGGTCTCCTCAGATTATTCCCTCCATGAAGATAAAGGTGTTATTTATGAGAGATAAATGTGGACTCTGGATTGAATGAATATTTAAACACTCTCACAAATACTGAATAAGCCTCATCTATTTTTCTAGAGCAAAGTAGATACATATAAGTACTAATCCATATACACACTAATCCATAAAATCTAGGTCCAAACTAAAATTCATTCTTCTCCCAGGTTTGTGAATACTGAAAAAAAATCAGGATTGAGTCACACTGCCAAGGTCTGGATTGAGGTTTTCACAGAGTTTGGATTTCAGATTCATACCTTTAGGTTGTATCCACACTAATACCAATCACAAAAATTGTTGAGCTGCAGGACACAAAGAGACGTCATTCCTTGTAAGTGAATGAAAGAAATTCTACTTGCAGAATTTAAAAGAGCTGTTACCAGAAAACTCATTTTATTTTTGGCCTTTTCATATGTTACTTATGAAATATATGGATCAACATGAATCAACTGCTAGTCAACAATTCCTTGCATTTCTTCTGATAAAATGTAAGATTTTCTTAATGGTTTCAAAACCAATACTTCTTAATGAAGCTTAGTTTTGGAACTATATACATTACTAAAGACCCTTATGATTGTACTGTTAATTGCTTTATAAACCTATTGCCCATACAGAATTAAAGCAATTTCATAAAAGACAAATAAGGGTATAAATTAAATATTAGGAGGTCTGAATAGGAAATAACTATTTATGCAGAACAGCTTTTGTTCTGTGTTCAATCATGGTTGCTTAATTTTGTCAGCACCTTCTGGTGGCATTTTGATTTGCTGCTTTTGAAGTCAACAGCACCACCTTTACAGTATATCATTGAGGTCTGTAAACTGTTAGGCCCAGAGAGATTGGGCAGTTTATTTTCCACATACCCCTGACGTGTCAACCATGTGCATCAGTATGACATAAACACTGAGCACCCACGGACTTATAACAGTGTCAAACCTTGTCTTTTGCCAGCTAGCACAGCTAGCATTATGTTTGTCACAGGGAAAATGTCCACGTGAAAAACAGCCTGGCCCTAATTTGCTTCAATTTCTACCCTTTTTTACAGTATTTATGTTAATTGGCTTTCCTGGAGATGATCCAAGTCACTCTTCATGATGTTCTACATCTCACTTGGGTTACGGATTTAGTTTGACAAAGAATTCTACATTAAAAAAAAAAAAAACCAAACAAAATCTCAAGAAAATATTAATGAAACTGCTAAGAGAAGATTGGCAGAGAACAAACCTACAGGCAAATGTAAGCCTTATTGAGGTATGTTATTCTGTGAACATCCAGAGGGTCAGCTGCTCTATAGTAACTGCTTGTGCTCATGTTGATACCCCAGTGTAATGCTACCAGACGTGTGCTGGCGAATAAGTGGACAGATGCTTGTGACACTTGTGATGCAAGTTCTCCCCCTACCTTACCTCATGAAAACGTGTCAAGAGCAAATAAAACAAAGGGGAAATTTCCCCTGAATTCTACTGCAGACTCTACACAGCCACTATTCATCCAAGATTTGTCAATATAGAAGTCAGTTTGCTAGTGAGGCAGCTAGAAAGGCCCTCAGACTCATGGAAAGCTGAGGTCCTGGATGGCTTTTTTATACTTATGTGAGTCCTGTCACTTCAATGAACAGCTTGTAATCTTTGGAGTACATAGCTGATAGATATTTAGTGGTAACTAAAGTTGAATATAAAGCCACATCTGTGCTGACATGAAAAAAAAAAAATAAACACAAAAGGATGGAAAATTTTAAATAAGGTTTTAAAAAGCCAATGTAAAGAAACCAAAGTAGGTGTAATACATTTAGTCCATTACAAACTTTCTGGTATTTTTTTTTTTTTTTCTCTCCAGACACTTGTCACTCTTATAAACAGGTTCCCTTCTAAAGCACCCCCTATTTTCTTTTTTCACGTCCAAAGTTTTTTGTAAAAGATTTCAAGCCAAAGGTCCAAAAAACAGACATTTTTAAAGATGGATGAAATTACAATTGAAAAATACCTTCCAAAAAGAACATTTCCCTTAAAACATGCTTCTGTCTTGACTCTGCCTTCAAACACCAAAATAAAAGCCAGAAAGTTTGCAAGTCTTTGACAATGTTCAAGTAAAAACATGAAATTTAGGCCATTTTCAGGTTCACTTCTGTGCTCAAAAAAACTGCCTTAACTGAATGTAAATCCAATTGCAGTGACTACCTTCTCCTCCTCTAACTGTCACTTGCTACTGTTCTGTGGTATCTGAGTCAGGCAGTTTGTGAATTAATTATGAGGGGGTGTGTATTTTATTTTTCTGAAGAACAGTGAAACTAACATTTCTCACTTCAAGTCTGCCAGTGTCATTACGTGCACATTCTTCATTCCTTTCCAATCAGATTGGAGCCTTGGTATAATTTTCTAAGTCCAGATCTGCTATTCATTCAACAGCACAGTCTCTGGCCATGTACAGAACAAAATCACTGATCTTTCTGGATTTTTTTTTAAAATAATGTAATTTTAAGTGCTTTAGACACTAATTGCACAGCAATGGCAGCCATTGCCTAGCTGGATTGGCTTAAAAGCTTCATGCAAAATGCTGATTTGCAAATTAACTTGCCTTGGCAACCAGGAGAGATGTCAATTTGAAACTAAGTGGCAGTATATCATTTCACCTCAAAAGGCCAGGGTTTGCTGAAAAGTGATACACACATTCACATGATGAAGGATTTGTTATGCTATTGACCATTGACATAAGTAAGCAAGAAACCATTATCCCGTGGACAAAAATAAAAATAAATCAAAGCTCACTTTCCAGCTGTCTATAAGGAGAAGAACTTGCTATTGATGTAATTTCTTGCTAAAATTACTTAAACATGTGCCAGCTGCTTTGTCAAAAGCAAGGGTCTGCTTACTGAGGGCACTATGGCTACTTGTCCAACCAGTGATAATATTCAAAAGGAAGCCTTGTTTAAGGCTCTCCTTACAAATAGGGACACTAAAAAAATTGACACTGGCACATGCACAAATCTACACCCCGTTAATTCCTTTAAAGAAAAACCTGTTTGAAAACATGATCTTTATATTGCACTTGTGGGGTGTTGCATGAATTTAGGGTCAGAGATATATGAATTGCCCCATGAAATTGAGAGTTCATGTTGGTTGGATTGAAACTGAATGACATGATCATGACTTGGATGGGGCTGTGCAGCGAGTGACAAACAGCAGTACTATTTGCATCACCATATATCATCTCACAATGAAGCTATAGTGAAAAGGCTCTTTGTTCTGGGAACCCAGCCCAGACAGAGGAAATTGTGGGGAGAAGAGATGAAACTTCTCTTGCTTTGTCTGTCCTCAAAGCTTGTCAACTCTGAGGTTGCTGTGTGCAAGCCCTGGCTCCTAAGGGAAGGGAGGTGGCTGACAGCAACGCAGAGCTCAGACCAGTCACTTTCCTGTATTAGCATTTAGTTCTTATATTTCCTCTCAATCCCTCTCTTCAAGAGCAAAGCAATATGGCAACATTGGCCCTTCAGGATGATGGACAAAGCAACAGGATGTGTGGCATGTCCCTGTGTGACTGGGAGTCCCCAGGGAGGTCCAGGCACGTTGGTGCCCTGGCAAACTGTGCAGGATGAATCCCACTGCAGGACTTCCCCCTGCAGACCCGAGAGGGGCAGGAACCCAACCTCACCTTGGGAGAGTGGTTATTGAATAGCTACATGTTGGAGAAGTTTATCTCAGTCCTTTCAATTCTGAAAGCTGCATTCGTAATTCATCAGATAGGAAATATTTTGGAGAATGAGAAGGAGCAAAACAGACTTTTTGGTTTTGCTGACAACCCTGTGGTTTAACAGTGGTCATGGACACAGAAAGCCCAGGATTATGTTCCTCCTCTAGCTAACTCTGTGTAATCACATCTGCAAATCAGTGGTGAAAATGAGTAATTTGTGATTCAGGATGAGAAAAGACTTCAGTCTGTGTCTTTTAGTGTCCCTGGCTGTGTTACACAGACATACACTCACATGTGTGGGCATTTTCACCATTTTCGCCAGGAAAAGAAAAAAAAAGCAAACCAAACAAAACTAGACACGAAGACATGAAGTCTTGAAAATTAATGTAGCATGGAATTATTGTCCTCCAGTCAGCTTTAATTGCTAGTGCAACAATTGATGATTAGAATTCAAAAATTCATATCCCACATGTATTCTTCAATTTTTGTTTATAATTTGTCATCCCAGCAGATCCTCCTTACAGTAAGTTTATTTATCAGAGTGTTCATAGAAAGTAGAGCCCAAAGGGGATGTAAATCCAAAGTAAGTGAATTTGTTTAAATCAACATTTGTGTGATGTATTATTCTAGCTCCAGTCAGCATTCTGGAGTAAAGTGGGATGAAAAATAATTTTAAGAAGAAATTTTTAAAGATGGAAGTTAATTATAATTCAAATGCTTAAACTGTACTATGTAAAGAATAATTCTTTTTTTCTCGTTTGAATCAGGAAATTTGTTAACATCTATTACAAAGAAGTATTTACATAATTAAAAAAATATGTTTAAAATTCAGTGCTTATACTCAGTAACAAAGCTTTGAACATATAGCCAAACTTGAAAAGTATCTCTATGCCTTCATTTATTTTATTTTTTTAATGCAATGCAGCTAGTTCTATTTTGAACTTAATTTGTTAGAAAATGTTGCATTAACTTGAATATTTTCCAAATATATTGAAACATGATACTAATCTAATGCAGTAAAAATTTAATTATAAACTCTGTGCAAATGCATTATAATAAAGTTTTTTTCACCCAGAAAGGAAAGTATAATCGCTCTTGTAAGTGGACTAGCAATGTTGCTTAGTATCTCAATGTTGCCTTTCGGTTTTGAAAAAGAAAAGGGAATATTTTTAACTGTACTGAAAAGTCTGTGAAGTGGGTGGGGAATTTTGGGAGGGTGACTGTAAAACTCCATGCTCACCCCAAATGTGTTTACGTGCAGCTGCACAGTTTTTTGTTATGAATTCATTTTAGCTGTGTTTGCTGCTTACCTGCCGTCAGCGCAGCAGGAACAAAAGTCATCTATGTCTGCTGCAGTTATTTCAATTCTTTTCTTATTAAATGTATGTTTCAAATGACTGGCACCACAGATTACATTCCCAGTAGACCCTTAGACTTTTGCTTAAATTCATGTAGATCAAGAGTTATCCTAAAATCAGCAAGACATTCTCATTATGTAAAGTTAAGCATATGTTCAAGTGTTTGTATTATCAGGGCTAATCCATAAAATTGAGAAGAAAATAGAATACACCAATATACAACATTTTTATAGAAACCTATAACTGTATAAACTTAAATTGAATGAATACTTTAAACATTAATCATGTGTGTGTATGTATCATACATATTTGTATTAAATTGAACATGCTCAGATCTTTAAATTGGCATCACCAGTGCTAAATAATTGCCAGAAATAATTATATAACTTCTTTTTCTTCCCAAAAGTGGGTTGCAGTAATACCTGTTGCAAGGAGATGTGATTAGCCGTGTTTGGGCCCTGTGGCATTATATTTTTTATTTATTTATTTCTGAGAGAATCCCTAATCCCTGCTTAATTTTATGAACTGTCAAAATGATTCTAAATATCTCTCTGGTTTGCATTTTCACCTCAGGACAGGAGTCCAGAGGTACAGATTTGTTGTACAACAGTGGACTTCAGGCAATTTTCATCTTTTAATGCCTACAGCATCCAAGGTTGAATTTGTAATAATCACCAGATTATCTCTAAAGGATCTTCCTGTTACACTTGCAAATAGTTCTGCAGGAAAATGCAAAAGATATAGAAGAAAAATAATTGATTAGATGCAGGAGATCATTTTGTCACATAATCCCAGATGGAAAAGAAAACAAATGTGGATTTCTATTTTTTTAATGACAGTTGAAAGATACTATGGGAAAGATACTTGCTATTCTAGTTAAGTCATATGCTGGTCTCAGTCCCCTGGTTAGATCTTAAAATGCCTCAAGAAAATGTGCAAAAATAACACTGTAGCTAGAATTTTATTTTAGAAGGAGAATGGATTGTTCAAGTGGTGTGTACAACCATGACAGCTAACCAAGTAATGTGCCTACACTGCTATTGATACGGCAGGTATAAGGAAAAAGAAGGTGTGGATATAAATTAACTACAGGTGAGATTCTTCTTATTTTTAATAGAATATGACTTTACTTTCATTATATTTTAGGGAGCTATGAACTAATTGGGTGATATTTAAAGTGAGAAAGGGGAACAGAATATGGCAAGAGATTCCGCACAGTAATTGTGTATATGAAAGTCAGATGATGGGAACCATGAAGATTTAATAAATGTTGATAAATAATTTACATTTATCATTGGCATCATAAATGAGATCTAATTCAGGTATAATTTGTGGGCTGTGAAAATTTTCTGTTGTTTGTGTATTACTAAGAGACTGAACCTCATTTCGTTCTCAGAGCTGGGATGTGATTCTAATTTCGCTCATATTATAACAAATTCATTTGAATTCCACTTATGGCATAGATTGAAATTCATACCAAAACACTTAATGAAATCAAGGAAGATGGACTGAAAAAAAAAATTAGGGTGTGCCTTTGATTTGAAATGATTTTTTTTCCTTTATAAATGTAAAAATTTTAAAAACAAAGTGAGGTATCCTTTGGTGGTTTGGGACAGAAGATGCATGACACTTAACCTGCTAGTAGAGAAGCTTTAATATGTGAAAGTGGGACATGGGAAGCCACGCATATATGTCATTAAGGAGACCAAGAAAGGATGACTCTGTGGGCATGTCAAGAGGCAAAAAGAATTGATCAGAGTTTCTGTGTCTGGACACTCTGTATTTGAGGGTAAGTCAGTGTCTGGTGCAGAAGGTTATTGAGATTAGTACACAGGATTAGTACACAAGAATGACTAAATGGAAAACAATAAAGATGTATTTCCTATTTTTCCTACATCAAAGGGAGCCAAGCTTCAGATAGGGTAATAGAAAGTAATCCAGAGGAAAAATACCTGTCTATTTCCCAGAAAAATACAGCATTTATTATTGTAAACTAATATCATACTGAAGTCACTCTGGATAGGCTGTCTCCTGAAGCACGGGTCGGGCAACCTAGAAGAAAAATATTCGCTCTGTCTCCTGTAGAGTTTTCTCATTGCTTAGGAAGGCAGGCTGTCTCATGCTCCTTCATCTGTACTTGAAGAGGAAAGAACAACACTTCTTTTCTCTGAGCTCCACCCAAAACAGCATGAAAGAGACCAAACTTATGAACCTGGGGAATAATTAAAACAGAGCCAGCAGCGGAAGGGTAGAACATGAAATCTTTCTGAAGCAGCACACAGATCTACTCTCATCCTGCTGCTGAGGACGAAATGTCATAAACTTAGGAAATTATAACCCTGATTTCTTGAAGAAGATTGCAATATTTTTTTATCACATGTAAGTAGTTAGCAATGTTAAAATGAAAGTCAAAAAAAAAAAAAGGCAGCAAAAAAAAAAAAGCGCAAAAACCAAACCAGGATACTGAAACTGCATCTGCTTTCTACTTGTGTATCTTGATGAATGTAAGAGAAAGCATTTGGGAAATTTGAAATTGGGAAGCCAGGTGATCAAATTATCATCTTTGTCCAGATATATAGAGACATTAGGTAGTCATCAAATATTGATGATGCATTAAAGGTATAAGACTAAGGCAAAGCACTCCATTTGTTTGTTTTGTTTGACCAATGTGTTAAGTAGAATAACTTATAAGAAATGTTAGAATTCATCCTTTCTACTCCTTTTGTTAACAGGTTAGCACTCGACCAATTCACATATCTAAGGACTTATGTATTATTAATCAAAAGAGTTAAAAAGTCAATCCAATCTGGTTATATACAGTAGTTCTTGTGGTTTTCAAACCTTTAAATAATTTATGGTGTCATCACTTTCCCAGTGGATATCAGGCTAGTTGAGTGTCTGGAATCAGAATCCCACTGGGAAAAAAGAAACATAGTCAGAAAAAGTAGTAATTTTTTTTTTAATAATAGCAACTCCAGCCTATTGTATCATCACTATCAGTCTCTAGAGAGATCATTTCTCTGAAAGAGAAGTTTTTCTTATACGAATCCTTTTGGGATCAAACAATCCTGCCAAATCTATACCTACATATTGTTCTAACTGGATAAGGGAGTGTGTGTGTGTTGAGCACACATGGAGGTTTGTTCTGTTTCTTTTGAAGTGGTAAGCCCCCACAGTTGATCATTGTAATCTGAAATGTCTATTTATTTTTTTTTTTGGAAATATGTCTCAAATTAATTCAGCCATTTTTGATTATCTGAATACTGGGGAATCTACTTTTGAGCTTTTTCATCTTTCTAGGTAATCAAGAATATAATAAAAAGGTGATTTAAAATAACACATTCAATTTAAAAGTATGTTAGAGAAATAATGACATTATTTTATGTGATAGAATACCAGATTCTGCCTTCCCAAGTAAGGGACTTGACTTCTATTATTGAATAGACTGCTACCATATATTTAACATATAACCTCCTTTCAGAATTAAAAACCTCCTTTCAACCCAGAAAATCATATATCCTTTCTCCATGCAAAACAAGGTCATTGAAGACCAGGTGTATCTGACAGGTACTCTGCTAGTTCCCCAACAGATTATGAGTTTTTACACCTCTTTGTTTTGTGCTGTATCTTACAATCAGTGTCCCAAGCAAAGCCTTTTTTTTTTTTTTTTTTTTTTTTTTATCTTGAACCTCTCAATAAAAAATTCAGGAAGCATCAGTGAAGAAAGTTGTCCCACGATCTTTTACAACAGCTGATTTTCCCTTTAGCTGCCACCTGTCCATATCCACTGACTTCAGCCAGGTCCACAATTCTTCCTGCTGCATCCAGATCCTGCTTCCTACTTGTCTAGGAAACTTTGCCTCCTGACCCTAGGACAGCCTGTACAGTTGCTAACAGAATGGAGTGAATGACAAGGATGCATTTCTGCATGCAGTCAGCCAGCCAGCCTAGCAACGTTCTGCTGGGGTCAGATTTATGCATTTATATAAACTAAGACTGGCCTTAAAAGTAAGTCAGGGAAGTAATCTTTCCTTGAATGCAAGATATTTATCCTGCCATTATGAAGAGAGACTGAGAAACTTTGTTAGATGAGGAAAGTGGACGTTTCACTTACAGAATCAGGATTTGAGTCCCTTATTCCTTTAAAAGCAGAGACAAAATTTGAAACATAAAATGTAACAGTATAAAACATGAAAAAAGAAGTGAAGGATTTAGGTGCATGCATATCATAAAATTCCCTCAGCACCACTAACTCAGTGGTATTGATGACACGTATTGACTCATATTCTGCTTTCAGCAACACTTGTGTAAATCCAGGGTACTGCAACTTCAGTCACTTCGGAGCAATTGCTCTTGATTTACACTCGTGTAACTGACAGCGTTTGACCCTTAGACTATACATATATCTTAAATTATGCATTTAGCTTCCTGAGCCACAACTGAACAATAAGGCAGTATATATATCATCTGGTATGTACCATATATCAGTTTAATGTGGACATTTTAGTTTTGCAATTCTTCTACTCTTGTGCTGCCATTCTCATACTTGAAAGAGTATTAAATTTTGTACATATATATATATATATATATACATACACACACACACACACATAGGCACTTTTAAGAAATTTGTGTGATTCTTAAATAACGTATGGCTCCAGAAATCTGTGTACTTCTCTCATCTTTCCTAGACAATGTGTGCAAAAAAAAGGTTAAGAATAAGTGTTTAAATGGATCTTAATTGGCACTCTTCAAATGATCACAACCAATCTTACTGTTCACAAGGACATTCCTCTCATAGTTCCCTGTCTCCAAACAGGGACAAAGTTGCCCACCGAACACGTGAACCTGTCTCAATACTGAGATGAGGAAGGAGAACAGGGGTGCTCTGGGTCCTGTGTTGGTTTTGGCCAGGTTTATGAAGCAATTTCTCTCTTTATACTGTAGGGTCACACCTGTGAAGCTCTTTTCCCAGGGTAGGTCTGGCTGAATTTTGCAACATCAGCCTTATCTTGCCAATGCTCTGCCTAGTGCCAGCTTGCACAATGATTATCCTGCAATCACATTCCCAGAAACTTCTGCTGCAAACAAAAAGTGCTTCCAGAAATACCTTGAGAGATAAATAACCTATCAACTTAGGCACTCTGCTTTAACTTCCTCTGAAGACAACTACTCCTGAACAACTCCAAAACACAATGACCCCAAATAAGTATCTGTCCTATACTCACTCTTCACACAACGAGCACATTGTAGCTGCAGGGAAGATGAGGCCGAGAGCAGAAAAATGGTACACATCTTTGGAAACTTAGGAATGCTCTTAAACTTTTGGCTCCATTTTTCTCTCAGTATTGTAGAGCACTTCATTCTAGCAACACTTCACATTTCCAGAGACTTCTTTCTAAAGGGACTAAACCTGCGGAGCATGTATCATTTCTGTGGTTCCTGCAGGCTCACAAGAGGCACATATACTCTGCAAAAAAAATTAAAAGAAGCAGAGATATTTTAAAATTTGATTATTAAGACATTAAATAGAAATTAGTTTCATTTGTAAGCAAAATCAGAGGGGAAAAAGAAGAAAGTTTAACAGAAAAGCAATAAAGTTTTGGACAGTTCACAAGGTCTAGCAGCCTGTGGGCCAAACAATAAGCAATTTGTTGAGGAAGAGAGAATAAAGACATTCTTTCAGGCTGGCCGGCTGGCATGGTGAGCTGCCCATTGTGCTGCTGGCTGCGAGACCTGGGATTAGGGAGCAACTCAGGTTCCCAGGCTTGGCACCAATGGAAACTCAAGTTTATGTATTTAGTCTTTGAACAGAAGAAGAGGTCACAGTTCAGTACCATTTGAGAGCTGATCTACCAAACAGCACTAGTACTGGCTCCAGAGGATGAATGTTCATCTGCCCATTTGGTCAAAGGTGAGCTGCCCTAATAATGCCTCTAGCAAGGTAGAAAAGATAAAAAAGCTTGCAAAGCATAGCTGGAATGGGGGAGGGACACTCTTTCAAGTGATAGACTGCAGTGAAAAGGCAAAATACAGTCATAATGATAATCTGCTCTGTGAAAGTTGCACAGTGGGTTAGAATCAAACAATGCAATATACAAAAAAATACATTTGAAATATTCTTAAGTTATCCATGTGATTTTGTAAAATCAGATATATTTCTGCATGAAGAAAAAAGCAAAAGGAGGGAGAGAAAGAAAGGGTGCTTCTTCGCTATACTAAAACTTTTTTTTTTTCAAAATAGAAAAAATAGGCAGAAAGGCAGGAACAGAGTAATAAAATCAAAATAATTATAAATAAGGTATATATTGCAGGGTTAAGCACACTTAATGCATTCTTCAAGAGTCAATAAATGAGAAAAACAAATGTCCAGAAATTATTCACTCTGATGACTATACGGAGCACTAACTTAGGAGCTGACATTCTCTGTGGATGGGCATTTGTTGTAGATATTCCAAAAAAGGAAAACTCCATTCTCCAAAATTATGGCTTTATTTGAGGAACTCAAATGATCAGATTTTTTTTGGCTGCCTCAAATAATTGAAATACTTATTGGAAATGCAGAATGAACAACAATAAAAATTTTACATTGATAATAGACACCTTAGCAGAAGAATTTAGTTCTTTGCTGATACTGTTCCTGTTTTGATGATTTTATGCAGATCTAGGGGAACTTTTAATAAATTAGTGATCCAATCTCATGCTCATATTTAAAAATTAAGTTTCTTGAGTCATGTACACTAGAACTCTACATTTAATGTTTTTGTCACTTCCTGAAAATATCCACAGGAATGAGTTTTTCCAGAACATATATCTCAGAAAGAAATGTTGATGCTTTCATGTGTGAATGTGAAATTTAAAAGGTCTAGAATGAAAGGTACATGTAAGAATCTAAAAGAGCCCCAAATAAGTAATCAACAACCAACAGCTGCATCACTTGAATGTTCATGCTCACTCTGTGAAGAATAAAGAAGACAAAAGTGCAGTTAAGTAAACAGGAAGCCTTGCACATTTTTCCCTAATGAATACACTGAAGATAAATGAGTGTGTTTATGAGCATCTAGTGGACAGAAGAAGTATCTAAATTCATCACCCTCTCTGGGGTATGAACTGAGTCAGGATAGCAAAATCTGGCCGTAGCAGAATTGCTCATTAAAGGCATTAAGTCCAGTTCTACCTTCTTAAGATAAACATTAAATTTCAGAGTCAGGTTTTCCTGCTAAGAAGCTTTCAGGAGTAGTAATTTAAAAACTCTCCAAAGCACAGTGTTGCATGAGGACTTGTGTTTCACTCCAACTTTTGATTTTACATTAAGCTCTTCTGTTTGTCTTCTTCACAGATAGAGAAAATAAATAGTTTTTTACAGAATGAGACCACAGGGTAACCAGGCTGAAGAATTATAATAACAGGCATTATGAAAGCTTGTAATTATTGGTTTGTGATTCCAACACGAGACAGAATGACACTTGGGTGTTTCAGTTCTTCAGCTTCTGCTGATGGTCCAGCCCAGAAGTGGAAGATAGCACAGCATAGGACTCAGAGGACCTGCCCTCAGCAGGGTATTTCTGCATTCACTTCTGAACAGTGATCTCTACAAACTGCTTGACCACGAATTCTTGCTGTGAATTTTCCAGAGAGCTTCTGAAATTGGGAGAGTTTGTTCAGTCAACTGAATCCTAAACCTTCTTGCCATTAAAAAAAGCTGGAGAGAAGAAGGATGCTGACTCAGTTTTGGTGGGACTCTGGACCCCCGGCATCAAAGAAAAGCACCAAAGTCTCCCCACAAGGAACCCAGTGACAAATGACATTAAGAGTCAGTGGCATGGCCAGTGATGGCTAGAGGTGACATGCCTTTAGTAAACCTGTGTCTGATGAGGTCATGGAGCTTGCTGTGTAGTGTATTGTTGTTTCAAGTCTGTCCTAAATTAAAAACAGTGTCAGTCCTTGGCTTGAAAGTCTCTTGCAGGAGATACTACATCCTCCTTTAGGCTTTCTCTGTACCTGTCAGCAAGGGAAAGAGGGAATACCGATTCTGCTGTGTCTGAGCATTGCTATGAGAGTAATATGAAACAGCAGCAAGTAATCATCTACTTTGGGAGCACAGTTCAGATTAACTTTGGGAAGAACTTGAATGTGAGCTTGAAATTCGGCAAAACCCTCCAAGCCTTCAAATCTGAGAGAATAAATCATCTACTAATGATTTTTTTTTAATTTCAATATAGATTAACTTTATGTATAGAGCTTAAAAAGGGGTTTTCCATCTCTTTCTTTCTTGGTCTTGTGCTTTCATCTTTGTAATTCTGCTCCCCTCCAGTGTCAGTTCTCACACATCTCTCATCTGTGCATTTTGATGCATGCCTGTCCTAGGACTGCTGTCACCTGCATGTGCCTGGTACAGGCCCCACATGACACCCCTCCTCTTTTTCTCTTGCTGCCTCTCTCTCTTTCTCAGACCACAGGGGCCACACGATCACCACTTTCTCAGTGTGGCATTTCCTTCTGTGCATCGCTCTCGCGTGTTGTTTATCTCTCGGAAGGATTGCAGCTCTAGATAGCATCAGTGGAACTGTATCTGTCTAGGAGCAGATGTCTACCTCTGCCATATCATCTTAATTGCCCTGCTGTGGCTCACCTACCAGAAGCCTTTTTTTTTTTTTTCCTGTCTTACTTTTTTTCCACCTCCAGTTTTGCAAATGATTAGTTCAAAACCTGCAGGACTCAGCTTATAGTCATAGGACTTTGCTGGGCATATTTAATCTTTTAAGGAGAGAGGATCCCTTCGGTTCCTAACTTACTGGACAGTATTTTCTAAGGTCTTTGAGGTTTTGTCTTTTATTTTCATTTTACAGTGAATTAGGTAAACACTACTGAAAGAGAAACTAGAGAAGTAGGAAATTATTATAAAAGTATCAGTCAAAACCAAAGTGTTACAGTCTGGACTAGGAGGATAAGTAAGTAATGTAAATAACTGTATATGACAGAGACATACTCTTACCTGTTTCTAGGGTGTTGACAATTTTGAATTTGAATTTTTTTTTAAAAGAAAATTGAATCACACAGCACTTCAGAAGATTCTTCTGTGTAAAAAAATTGAAAGGTATTCATTTAGCAGTCTTAAATACAAGTGATCCAAATTATACCTTTCAGTCATTCTAGTTTTACATCGATCAGCAGTAAAATATGGATTTGTATTAGTTTGGGACTAAAATTTAGACTATGGGAAAGTAAAAAAAAAAGAGAGCTGGCAAATGATTTATCCATATTCCACTGTAACTACTTTAGGCATTTTGTAGAGGGCTGAAAAAAGTGTTTGTTTCAGAAAGCTACACTTCAATTATCTGCGTTTGCCATGTGACAAAGATAGGTTTGAAAAGTATCCAGGCTTCAGTTAGCTCAGATTTAGCCTTAAGTTCACAATAAAATTTGAATCAAGTTTCACTTCAGTTTTTAAAATCATGCCATGGGAAGGGCTTATTATATTAATCCAAAAATATTTCATTCTTTTGATCAAATAACACAAATACCGTATTTTAACAGGTGCATACACACCAATATACACATTTACTGTCAGTGAAAAATTAAAATTAATCAAACATTACCATGCTAGTATATAAACTACTACAGTTATTTCCAATCACAAACAATACAAATCAGCAGAAAAGTAGCACTCTGATGTATCAAGCTAGAAGAACTTTTATTTTAAGTACGTTTGTGCATATAAACCATAACTTGCATCTCCCATCCTTTCTCTTTTTTTTAATAAGAAGAACCTTCTAATGCAGAATGGGAATATCGTGTATCCAGCATCAGGAATGTGCCTTCCACAAGACATCTAACTTCTACCAGAGCTATTTACAGAAATTTAGGCAAAGTTAATTTAACTTTTTTCCCTTACCCACCTCCCACCCCACTCCCCTCATCCCATGACAATTATGTTCTGTTTTGCTGCATTTAATGTCTTCTTATCTCCTCATTTCTGCAGTGTCTTGAGAAAAGCTGAAGGTCTTTGTGCTCTATTTCAGGCACTGCACCAATAAAAGTTTCAAAATAAGTCAAATTCAGTGCAGAATCTTCATCTGGATTTTTTTTCCTTTACTGTTTCACCTCAGCTTTTTAATACAGATTAAATTTAGTCCAAAATTGTCCTTACAAAGAGAGTATCTTTTTACTCATCATAATCATTTCCAAAGTGTCAGCAAAACAGGGGTTTTTTACAACAGCAGCAGCAAACTAATACAGTTTTGGGAGGTGAGTTTCAATCTCTCTTGGTATCTCATCAGAGCCGTTAATTAAATTTCATTTGATAATATTGAACACTCCGCCCTCCCCTTTACAGACATACAAACATATACAGACACAGAAAAGTCAGACCTCAGGAAAGAAAGTGAAGCTTTTAAATCTATTTGCAATTGTAGCAGTTCTACTTTCAGAGTTCATCTGATTTTCAGAAATCTTAGTGACAAAACAACACAACAGAAAGTAAGATTTAATCAAGACAGTGTTACTATCGGGTAAATTTTTGGTAAATATAAATGATTGATATTTAGCAGTTAAAAGTAAGCTCATAAATTCAACAAAAAGCCCTAAGAATGAGCCCTACTTATTTTGCTTAGAAATATAGGTGAAATTACAAACTTAGCTAAGACTATGGGTCAGACAGATACTTCCCAGAGGCTTTCTGATCCTGGAAATAAATGCAGCTCTTTATCTGCCTTTCTCGTTAGCTTCAAAGATCTCTAGACATTTAAGTTTGATTTCAAGTAAGTGTCCCTGTTTCTATATTGAGGTTCCTTTTATCTGACACCACAGCAGTACCAGAAGATGCCTACATTTCTGTAAGTTCCTTAGGACCTGAGTTAACATTACAGTAATGTCCATTATTTACAGGAACCATATTTATTTTGATATTTGAGTTCTAAAAGTTCTGGAAAGCCTATATATCTTTTCATTTAAAAACAGTGAGTAATAACATTAGAAATAATTTTTGCTGCAAAATATTCAGGGTAAAGCAATCTGTTAAGTCTCCTGCTGCCTTGGGAGACAGATAACAGACACAGAGCCCTTCCTCAGCCCTACTTTTGATATTCTGTGAGGTGTTTTGGACAAGTTACTAGACTTTTATTATGCTTCTATTATCTTTCGGTAAATGATGTTAGTAGTAAAACTTCTTTCCACCTTTTTTTTTTTTTTTTTAAATCTTTTATGGTTCCTCATTTGATTTGAAGTTTTTAAAAGAGTGATACTGGCTTTTGTGTGTCAGCAAAACTAGGCTATACAGTATCTTACTTAGGATTTCTAGCCATTCTATAATACTACTGATGAGAATAGTAAATATCTGAATGATTAATTGATGTGAAGAGGAATTTGGAGCTAATCTTAAAACCTCAAATGAATCCAAATTGTTTAGATGGCAGTAGTCCAGACATTCAGAGCCATATCTGAATTTCTTTCAAGTATGAAATGTTTGGGTAGTTCAAGCCCAAAGGACTTAATTATCTTCATGACTAAACTTGTAGTATCTCCATGGAATTGGAAATTCCTGCCTATTTATGCAGGCAAAATAGGGCTACATGTAAGAACAATGTGAATCAGGAGAGTGGGACCAGGCCGCCACGTGTTCGCTATCATGGGCCATAACTTAGGGAATGTGAGCTGTAGAAGAAGCACCATTCACAGAAGTGCCCAACATCCCTTTCAGGTCATTTCTGCCTAAGCAGCAACCCAAGGCAGATGCATTTAGTCTCTCACTGTTATTCCCCACTGATAATAGCATTATGTGATTTGAATTTGGACAGAAGGTTCCTTCTTCACACCTCTTCCCAATTTTTCTTTTCCTGTTTCTGGTGTGACAACAAATTTTGGCAACATACAGTGTCAACTGAGCCAGTATCAGCATCCACTATTATTATACTGAACACAGTATCTAGAACCACTGTTATTATGTGCACATTATGAGTTGCTCAGGCCTGTGCTTCTGATGCTCACAATTCAGTGTGACAAAAAGGAAGAATTTTAGAAACTCAGTCTGTGCATCTAAAAGTGGGTAGAAGCTGGGTAGCTGAGGAAGTGTTTCATAATGCATAGGCACAGTAAACTGACTCAGCACGAATGGATACCAACTATTCTCTGACACCGAAAGGAAGAAGTAAATGCAAACCTGCACGTATTGCTCTGAGACCTTGTTCTGTATTGCACTGGCTGACCTCCTCAGACAACAGGGCATTGTGGCTTCAGAGGTGAAGCAGCTTTCTCAATCTCTGAGTTCACCTTACTGACCAATTCTTTAAAATTTCAGTCAATTGTAATGATTTCTGCAGATGAAGTGCCCACTTGGTGACTCTCAATGGTAGAACAGTTTAACATGAAAAACTTTGCCTTCCAACTGTGCTAGAGAGTTATTTATTTTCCCACTTTTTTAACTGTTTTTTTGTTGTTTTTTTTTTTTTTTTTTTCCTATTTAGTGTTGTGTTGCCTGTGTAATATCTACAGTACATAAACACTTTTACTGGAGCCCCTTTATAATCCTTGCAGATTGCATTTAGAAGGAGAAAACACTAGGATTACATAGATCTTTCCCTAATTATAGCAATTGGACTTTGAACTATTTGTTTGTCCAGTTTTAAAACATTCCCATATATAGAAGAACACTTTTGAAGACGGCTACACCATCCTGTCACCTGTTTGCTCTGTGGGGAGGATCTACTGTTCTCAAAAGAGTCAAACTGGCTCTTTCCATTAGCAACATCTTTCATGAATTTATGGCAAAAAATAATGGAAATAACATTATTTTCTGCATATACTTGATTAAAAATTGTTTTCAGAAGGGTGTTCTTTTAAATATTTCATAAGAACCTGGTGATTTTAATGATTTCCTAAGGGAAACATTTTGGTCATTTAAAATAAAAATAAAATAATTCATTTCTGCTTTTGTCTTCCAAATGTATTCTTTTTACATTTGTATTTTATTCTGTATTAACATTTTACATCAGATATATATTCAATATTTCAAACTCATCAGTGAAATTTTTTTTACTCTACTGAAGCAATTTCACAATATCAAAACAAATGTATTGTTCCACTTTTTGGAAATAAATAATTTTAGAAGTTCTCTTCTGTTGCTCTGTGAATGTGGAGTTCTACATTTTGTCCTAGAGAGGCACAAAGGTAAAACTGTAAAAGTCAGAATTCATTCCACCATTCCTAGGATGAACACTGTCTGTTTTCAGAAGAAAAATGGGAAAAAGGAATATCACAGGGGAAAAAAAAGACAGAAATCTTCTTTTATGTTGCCTTAGGCACCTCACTGGCCTTTACAATTCACTGTACTGTCCAGCTCTGTCCCTTCAGTACCAATGCTGCTCCTCATTTTTTGTGTTTTTCATGAGCCATATATCTAACCATAACAGAACTTTAAATATTGAGAGTTGTTCAAAGACATTTTTTCCACAAACCAAGACATTTTGCAAAGCAAACACCAGTCTTTTAAGTTAGGGCATTCTATATGAGAGGTGACGTGTTTGAAAGATAATAAAGTAAAATGTTATTTACCCACTGAATGATGGAGTCATGGCCATCAGCATTAAAAAGAAACATTTGTGAATTATACCAGTAAGAGTATCTCAACTTTAGAAAAAGAAAGATAGAAAGAAAAAAATAAATTACTTGGCCTGTCATTAGGGAAACTATAGCAATAGCAGCAGGGAAGAGGGTAAAGAATCCAAAAAATAGACGGAGAAAAGGATAAAATCTGATTAATGGAGTCTGTAGATTGGAAAGCCTATCTGGTTCATTTAAACATGAATGCCTAATGCAAGGCTAGGCAATCCCTTATAGCACTGACTTCTAGAAACAGTAAAAAAAGATCATGCTTTAGTCCTGCTATTACTTTGCCTTGATGATAGGAGAATATGAATGCTGTTTGAAAGATAGTACCATTTCTTTGATACATCAAAAAGCACTCTGCAGTAGACTACTACTTTAGTAGGACACTTATAGTCAAAACCAGTATTTGACTATGCTCCTAATGTCATATTACAATGACAGAAGCTCAAGGTATATCAATTTAATCTTAGTTCAAAAAAATCTTTTAGTTCTGCTGTAGCGAAGTCAAAATGGACTTTTATAGTTTTTCAGCTTGAAATTGGACAACGAACAACTTTTACAGTAAAAATGAAATACAGAATATGGCTGAAAGGGTAATCATATTCAGATTTAAAAAATAAAGCACTTGCTACTTATTTGGCACTAAAGTTTCCAAATAGGAAGTTATGCTAACAAGAATGAGATTACACAATTAAAAATCAGATCTTTGCACTACAAAAAGATAGTGGCTCTGCATTTCTTGTTCACTTGTTTTATAACGTTTAAGGATAATGAATGCTTTGAAATGAGCCCTGATATACCTTGATGGAAATGAGAACTAGACTCACTTCCTAGATGTAGATGTTAGGCTGAACACTTTAGTATATGGCTCAGTATAATGTGAATGAATTTTGTAGCAGCTTGTACTTTTGAGCAGCTTGTACTTTTGAGCAGCTTACTTTTTTAAACTTCATCAGTGTAATCTTTTGTGTTAAAAAAAAAAAAAAAAAAGGAAAAGAAAGAAAGTGTTTCTTTGTAAATTACAACATGTAAAAAGTTCTTACAAAGGATAGGTGTTACCAGCCTCTGGTTTCACCAGATTGTAAAATGAATCCATGGAGTGAGTCATGCAGTTCAGTCACAGTACCTGGCAGCCAATTCGTTACTCATAAAGAGATACAGAAATGGAATGTACACACACTCATCACCAATAAAATGTTTAACAGGTTTGCCTGACTTAAAGAAATTCCAAGTCTAGATATAACCCAGCTCAGGATTCAGCTAAGTAATTTAAATGACTGGCCCTAGAGATCAAAAAATACATGCTACAGATAATCTAGGTTCTCTCTGCATGTGTACAGCCTTTTCTAGGTAGCGTTGCAACTGTATGCAAAGACAAAAGGTGTGAAATCATCTCACTTCAGAAAGCAGGTTTCTTTTCCTGTCAAATACTGTATTTGGAGGCTTCTTGTTGTTCAATTCTTACTATATTTGCTATGTTTGATTTGGAACCCTCATCCCAGGAGGAAAACTGCCTTTCAACTTCCTCTTAATCAGATCTATTGGGACCTCTTAATTGTGGCAACAAGTGACCAAAAACCCCCAAGCCCTAGCGATTCACAAGTCTGTACAATTTCTCATTTTTCCTTTCCTGTCATGGTTGCAATAATGAAATTCTGTGGAGTATTGTGGAAGTAAACTATCCAACTCTTTGGTTTGCTTAAGAGGTAGTTTGTGGTTGGGTATCAAACAGACGTGTCGAATTACCTAACTTTAATTTCAAGTAATTGGTGAACAGAATTACCCTCAGGGTTGAGGGAATTATAAACAACGCAGCTCCTGGTAATTTTCTCCCCTCTGGATAGAGCCAAGTGGAAATTGCTGCTAGTGGGTATGTTACAGCTGCTTGTGACATTCTGAGAAGGTGGATATTTGCAAATAATACAGTTCACTTGACCCTCGCTGCTTGGCAATGAAAGAAAAACTATCTGAAGTACTTTCTTGGGGTTTTGGTAAGCACTATCCTTCTTTCCTGTGATTTCTGCAATGATCATTTAAGTGCTGGTAATAATTTGAGACAATTTCTTTTGAATAAGTTTTCATAGCGCAGCATTAGCCTAATAAAAAGGACAATCCAGACTTGACCTCAAATGCTGCTCTTTAGCTAACATTATGTCTGCAAAAGAAACATAAAGCTTATACTGACTAGGCAGAAAAAGAAGTAATAATATGTATGATATGCCCTGTATGCATTTTGTTGATCCTAATTGCTATGAAGGGGGCAATGTGGATGAATTCATGGGGTTTTCACTTCCCAAAAGATTTTCTTGAGAACATCTAGCCCTAATGAAGCTCTATTTCGCTTGTCAGTTCAAATGGCCTGATTCTTGTGTCACTTACACTGTATTTTCTTGACTTGAATGGGTTTAATTTCATTTTATGTAGGAAATGTCAACACACTCTCTTCATGGTATTCTATTCTGGACTCTCAAAATCAAGAAGTGAGGATAATTCAAATCAGTTTGAGATAAATACCTGAGTTCAAGTGGTCCCTTTCAGACTTGATTGGCATTAAGTAGGAACCCAGCAGGTCTGTCAAATCCTTTCTTAATATAAACCAGTCAGATTACTTGGGATGTCTCCATCTCGACAGTTCATGTGTTGCTCTGTTTCCTCTACTGCTCTGATCACTGCTGAGACTGATGGGATTTTTGTTGCTTTTGTACCAAACTGAACTGTCCATCCATTCAGCCACCTGTCTCCTTAAGGGACTTTATGAAACAGTCTGTTGACCACAAAACTAACCACCAGTTGCTGAGTCAGGCTCATATGCAGAAGCAGAGGAATGATGACCCCACCACTGTAAAGTCCATATTTAGAAAGCTAGTGTTTCTGGACTGGTATAGCACTTAACATGCATATGGTATATAGTCAAACCCTCAAACTGAAAACCTTGAAAAACACTCTGCAGACACACAAGCCAAAGCCTGATGACTAAGAAGTCAGCAAGCATCAGTTAGAGCATTCTCACTATCAGGCCACACAGCCCATGGTTACAGTCAGTAAGGCTGAGGTTCCCCATGGTCTGACACTGCACTCCTGAGGAGAGCAGAAGAAAAAGTGGCATAGTCCACTGTAGGTGAGTTAAGGAAAGCTTTCAGCATACTAATATGTTAGTGGCAAAGGTGTCAGTTGGTGGAAACCTGGAGATCCCAGATTTTGTGAAACAGCTAAGTATATAAGCTCTCAAAAAAAAAAAACCAAAAAAAACAAAAAAAACCAAACCAAACCAAACCAAACCAAACCAACAAAAAAAACCACTTTAGGAAGAGCATAATGTTCAGTAGACTCTACTTACTGCTGCTGTGACTTTTACATGATGAATTGCTATTAAGGTGAAACAAACTACTGGGGGAAAAAATAGGGGTTTAATTTAATGTTCTATACCTCTTTTCCAGGTTATTGTTAAGGAATTAAGGCAACCAAGAACCACACTGCAAGGCATTGTGTGACTATGCCTTGAAATTTTTATTTCAAATAGAAATTGAATTTGAATTCATATAATACAAAAGATGAAAGTGTGTTGACTTCTACATCAACTCCTGTAGTAATGAAGAGTGGCAATCCAGGCTTTCTCACTGAACAAAGATTTGAGTTTGCATGATGAACTGTTTCTTTCAAGCCAAGGAGAAATCAGATATGAGATTTTTTTAACTTTCTGGTGCCACAGGACATTCAGTGTCTTACTAGTTCAACAGGTTTTAGTCTCAACTGCTTGTCAGGGCCTGTACATTGCCTCCATTTTGTTTGGTAACTGTTCATAATTTAACCTGGGATTGTTCTCTTTTATTTGCAAATGGTCTGTGCCTTCCTCAGTTTAGAGTGCCATCCATAAGTGTCTGTGAGAGTGTGTGCTAATGCTTTATTTATCCACAGAGTTCTGTCTTGCAAACCCAGCACTATTTGTCCATAAGGACAACAATATCTGTAGGAGTCTTGTGGGGATGTCTCTAAGGAAAGTCAAAAATATCCCATGGTCAGTTTCTGTGAGTTTCAGAGTGCATGTGAGAGGCTGAGAGTAAAATCTTGGGCTTGCACATCTTGTTTTATTCCAGTTGAGATCAACGGGCAGATAGAGGTTTGGCCCCAGGTGTTTCGAGCCTTTCCTTCCTTTTTAACTACAGCTCGCCTTATCACCCCCAAACTGTTTCAAGCTCATCAGCTTTTAACTGTGGGAAACAGCGAACAAGTGAGTGAAGCCCTGCCTGTTCATGGGAAGCTGCTGCTCTGAGTGTTTGTCCGCACCACTTACACCTCAGCCCCACTTCCTCCTGGCAGCACCCGTCAGCAGCGCACGGCCCTCAGCAAACCTGCCCCATCTTTAGTGCACAAAACCTCTTGGTAGGTGCAGCACAGCATTTAAGCTGAAGCGCCTGGGCTTTGGCATTTCTTTTTCAGCTAGTGAAAGCTCTCCTTGGAACTTTCAGTTATTTGATTTTTTTCTTTTATTTATTTATTTATTACTGAACTCTCTGTGAGCAACTGGAGGAGAAAAAAACTCATCCTCTGTGATTTTCAAACTTTGAGAAAGCTATAAGGCAGGAGGTTCTGCAAGCTGAACTCTTTCCTTTTTATTTTTATTCTATTTTATTACTCACTTTCTACTTTATGTTAAAAATTCTTACCTATAAAATCTTAGTTCCAGTGCATGTTGTCTCCAAACACTAATTCATTCATGTTTTCAGTATAGCTTAAGACTAAGTGAAGAATTTTCAATTTTCTCTTTTATTTCTTTCACTCTCTTAATAATACAGAAGTAACATCACAAACATACTTTGGTCCTTCTTTTCATACTCCTTGCACTGATGAAATAAAGCACCCTAAAATGTGTAAAGCCTCTGAAATGTAGGAGTGGCTTAAAAAGTAAGATATGTTTCTTTGTTTACAGTGATTTTAGTATCTATATTCATCAAAATTTCAAGCTCTATTTGTTCAATGCATGCTAAAAATATTTTATTCTATACTGAGATCTAAAATGCTTCTGGAAGCACTTAAGTGCAGTAACGAATGTAAAACAATAAAAAACTCACAATGAAACTCTCACAACTTTCAGCAGGTTTCTCAGGTTAATAAGCAGAAATTTTTCATCAAGACAAATTTGAAACAAAAAACCAAAAGGGGAAGCAGTTTTATAGTTTATATTCAGCATTATAATTTTTACAAAAATATACCTAGTGTAACCTACTATATTTAATTTTTAATTAACATGAAAAAGTAAGTTTTAGTTTAATCTAGTTCTCTGGTTTAGGTTTACCTCAGTCTCTTAGTTTATAGAGAAGTCTTAGCAGTGTTTATGTCTTCTGATTTCCCCAGATCTGGTCATTCTGATTTCATATGCAAGTCCTATAATTCTGTATGAGTCATTTCTCCTGAGGATTACAATGATATTCTTTCATCGAGAAAACATCTTTTTTTCCTCCTTCTACTGTACCCATTTTAAAGCTAGTAAGAAAAATTAGTGTTAAATAAAAAAACCCACAGGGGTTATGTTAGCAGTGTCATAGAATTATTAAGGTTGGAAAAGGATCATCAAATACAACCATTAACCTATCACTGCCAAGTCCACAACTAAACCGTGTTCTCTAAGCACCACATCTACATGTCTTTTAAATACCTTCAGGGTTGGTGACTCCACCACTTCCCTGGACAGCCAGTTCCAAGGCTTGACCACCAGTGAAGAAATTTTTCCTAATGTTCGATCTAAGACTCTCCTGGCACAATTTGAGGTCATTTCATCTTGTCCTATAGCTCACTACCTGGGAGAAGAGACTGACACTCACCTGGCTACAATCTCCTTTCAGGCAGTTCTAGAGAGCAATAAGGTCCCCCTGAACCTTCTTTTGTTCAGGCTGAACAACCCCAGCTCCCTCAACCACTCCTCATAAGTGCTTCTCCAAACCTTTAGATTCCTTTCTCTGGACATATTACAGCACCTCAATGTTTTTCTTGCAGTGAGGGGCCCAAAATTGGACACAGAATTCGAGGTGCAGTCCCACCATTGCTGAGTGTGATCGCTGATCCTGCTGGCCACACTATTTCTGATACAAGACAAGGTGCCATTGACCTTCTTGGACACCTGGGACACTGTCTGGGTAGACAATATCCATAGCCTTTCCCTCCTCCACTAAACAGGTCACCTTGTCCTAAAATAAGATCAGGTTGCTAAAAGAGCAAGTATCTTTCCTAAACTCATGCTGACTGGGCCTGATCACTTGGTTGTCCTGTATGTGCTGTGTGATGGCACCGAAGATGATCTGCTTCATCACCCCTTCTGGCACCAAGGTCAGGCTGGCAGGTCTGGAGTTCACCAGATCCTCTTTCTGGCACCCCTTGTAGAAGGGTGCTACTTTTGCCGACTTCCAGCTAACTGGGACCTTCTTGGTAAGGTAGGTCTGATGATAAATGATGGAAAAAGGCTCTCTGACCACTTCTGTCAGCTCCCTCAGTGCTCTTGGGTAGATCCCATCCAGCTCCATAGACTTGTGTATGTCTAGGTGGTGTAGCAGGTTGCTAACCTGTTCTCCTTGGATTATAGGAGCTCCATTCTGCTCTCTGTCCTTGTCTTCCAATCTTAAGAAGCTGCGTACCTGAGGATAACTCATCTTCCTATTAAAGGCTGAGGGAAAGAGGGCATGAATTGCCTGAGCCTTTGTCACTATGTTTTCCCCCTTCATCCAATAAAGGATGGAGATTTTCCTTTTCCCTCCTTTTGGCGCTGATGCATTTATAGAAATATTTTTTATTGTCTTTTATGGCAGTAGCCAGATTAAATTCTAGTTGGGCTTTGGCTTTTCTAATTTTCCCCCTGCATAAACTCATGACATCCCTTTAGTCCTACAGAGTGGCCTTCCCCTTCTTCTAAAGGTCATAAACTCTCCTGTTTTCCTGAGCTCCAGCCCAAGCTCTCTGTTCAGCCAGGCTGGTCACCTAGGACCAGGGATGTTCAGAGGGGTAATAACCTATCAAGGTGTTCACAGGAGTGTTTTTAGCTGGTCACCACTGGTTAGAGGCATTCATGCAGTGTAAACAGCAACATGCCCTCTGAGTTCCACCAAGTTAATGAAGGACATGAGGGGCAATGAGGAACACTCATTTTGCTCTGGCTGAGAATGAAACCAAAGTATTATTTCTCTCCAGTCATAGCGCAATAACTTTTTCTACTCTTTCAGTCAGCAAGACAGCATTATGACTTTGTTAAGCCATGTTTAGTCATACACATTTTAGAAAAGCTTGGGTTTTTTCCTTTGATAAAGGTTTTTTCTGATAACGAGAGAACACAAACTCTGCTCTACTTTAAGAATGTTTAATGTTCCAGCTTGGAAAGCAAATAAAGGATGAGTTCCAAAGTTGTAAGAATCCTACTGGATAACAACAAAGAAAACAAATTCTTATAGTACACAATAAAGCCAGGGCATGAAGAAAGATAGCAACACAGAAATATTGAGACTCACGTGATGCCAAATTACCAGCCACTCTCCTCTGTCCGTTCAGCCAGAGACCAAATATCGTGGCTCTTCATTGAAGGGCCCTGAATTAACATATATACAACTCAATCCTCTGGAATATATTGCTTGAAGCAAATATGACTAGGTAGATAGAGGGTTCAGTAAGCAAACTGAAACATCAAAAAAAATTAAGAAGCTAAAACCAAAAAAAATCCTTGACATATCACTAAGGGGTGAGAAACTCTCCACAATATAGATATTCTCTGTGCACAGAAACCTCACCTTCAATGATCTTTATAGTCTATATTGTGTATATTATTTACATCTGATCTTTCAGTTTAGTAAAACAAAAAAGCACCATCTGCCCAACCGCACTTTCCTTCCAGGAAATTGAAATGAGAACGGATGTTGTCTTTCGTGCTTATTTTCATTCTTTTTTTTCATGTTTAACTCTTCGTACAGTCAGCATACACTCAAAAAGAATTGTAAACCAACATACTCCTTAGCCACTCTTTCCCAGTGTACACAGCAAAGGGAGAAGGAAAAAAAAAGACAGACATAGAAAAATCAAAAAAATCCAATCTGAAAGAGATTTCCATGCACAGTTATCACAATTAGAAGATGGGGACATTCATTGCCTATGTTCCTTGGCAGCTGTTTTTTTCTTATAAGGCATATTAGTCAAGTGGATAGAAAACAACAGCACAGGAGAACAGCCAACTAATCAAGGAGTTATCACTCCTTAGAACAAGATGCATGCTCTACCTTTGAGATTTCTGAAATGTTAAGGGTAACAGAAAGCCCCATCTTTCCTCCCATCCCCCAAATAAGCGGTGTTATATGCTTGTGCTTATGTATTTAAGCATATATGTTAAAAAGGTGAAGAAGAAAGACTTCCAATTTTATATTAATATGGCAATACGGTCACATAGACTGAGTTGTTGTGGTAGCTGGAATTTTTACAGCAGCTTTCAGAAAATTCTTCAACATCTGCCTGCCCTTTTTTTTTTTTTTAATGTTGTTATTCCTTGTGTAGTTACAATTAAGGAGCAACGTGCCTATCAGGCATAAATAGTGAGGCTGCAATCATATTCTCCAGGGAATGCTGCTCTTCCCATATTCCTTTTACAGAAAGTATCTGTATAGATGCAGTTTAATCCTCGTGTTTGTCTGATCATCTGTGAGTGCCTATGAAGCAAGGAAGAAGGATGATGAATTGCCTTGATGTTCCTCACCACTCTGAGGTAGACAGAGACTATTTTTGACACCCAGTTTACATGAGGATAGCCATAGATCTGCTCAAACCTACAAAATAACTACAGCAGCTTACTATGAACTGCTCCAGTGATTCACTGTTGTCATGCTTTGTCTTTACCTGAGTGTTCCCCCTGTTTTGGACATGATCCCTTCTTCACCAGATGTGAAGGTTTCCACCTCTGTGTGCCTATGCATTAAGCACACCTCCTAGTGGCTGTGGAATGGGAGGCCAGAGATGGCTCCAAACACCACCACAGAGCTGCACTGAATGAACGACAGCTATGAATCGATGGACTTCTCCTTCCCCTTGCCCTTCTGGATTGTCTGCTTTCTCCTTGGCAGAAATATTAATTTGTGATGTATAATTACAGCCCAAGTTACCATTCACAGTGTGCTCAGAGATAGGTTGCAATACTGAAAATGACCAATTACTAATTTTGGGGTTTTGTGAGGCTTCTAATTGCAATCCCAACAGGCTTTGCACAAAATCCAAAAATTTCTTCTGGTCTCAGGAAAAGAGGACACTTTTGAAAAAATGGTCCATTGAGTAGTTTGGCCTGAAAAAGCTTGTTTCAGTGCCTGCTTTGTGGCAGCTATTCTGTATTATTCCACATATTTCTTTGAGTGTTTTGTTTTGTTGTTTGGTTGGGTTTTTTTTGCCTAAATGGTGCAACACAGGTCCCAAAGACCTCAACAAACAAAAGGCAAAATGTATTAGTGCAGATATGAAACCATACATCACAACCTTAGTTTGTAGTACCCATGCCAGATATATACTCATGTCTCAGTTTCTCTGAGGCATGGGTATATATCCTAAAATGTATTTTGAATCCTAAATCCTACAAGAAAGTATTTGAAATAAATTAGGTGTCTAAGTTCTTTTGAGATGTAGGCTTCTAGACCTTCATTCCCCATGTCTAAAATACAGATAATAGATGCTCTTCCTTACCCAGATGGCCTAAGGATATTCATTAATCACATTAAGATTGTGAGGTGCTCAGCTACTATAAATAGAGGAGTTTCATGATCTTCAAGATGGTGGTTACCTAGGAGATATATGGATCAACATATCCCTACTGTGCTTTGCCATTCCTTGGGGATAGCATGGCTATGTTTTTTACTGATCAGCAACCTCCAGCTTTTACTGCTGCTCTGGCCAGTGCCAAAACCACAAGTAGAACATGGCTACAGAAGACGTAAAAGCTGTGTTTTCTAATTTGCTGACTTTCCCCCTTAGCTCTTTCCCATTAGTGTAGAAAGTCTCAGCTCTCTGCGTTATCAATTAGTAGGCTTTTAAACGCCCTTTTGGAAATTTTAACATTTTTATTTTTAATTAGAGTAGTGCAAAGCAAAAAGCTTGCAAAGCTATCTAGTTCTATGCTGATCTTTAGCTCAACGATAAACAACTCTGCTCACTTAAATCAATTTTATGTAAAAACAACAGTGAAGGCTGAGTGATTTGCATGTGGAGAACCTTTTTGATGGAGAAATTGTGCAGCAGAGGAAGCAGAGAATCGGATTGCCTGTCTAATCGGGGTGTACCACTGTACTGAGAATTGCTCAGCTCTATGATATAGACCCTGAGCTGCTAACAGTTATCCTTCTTTAGCTACAAGACTGTGCTTTTGGAGTAAAGAAGATCACAACTCCATCTGTACTGTTGCTGTGATGTACTGAGTGGGAGTTGTGTACAGGACAGTGAGAACTGTGAAGTTCGAAAGTGGCCATGGATTTATTATAAAGAGAACTCTCGAGCTGTTTGGTGGTGTTTTGGGGTTTTGGTTTTTTTTTTTTCATTTAAGCTTATCTTGAATGAAGATTTTAAAGTTTTTGATGTGCTTAGTTAACTATATGAAAAATTGTTTTACCACTTTTTTTTTAGCTTTAGATGCTAAGCAGTATCCCAAGAGCAAATACACCATGTAATGTGGCTTTTTTTTTTTTTTCATGACACTTTCTGACTAGAAGTGGAAAACATCTGGTAAGAAAGACTAACAATATGAGATTTATATGCCAGCATCTCAAACTCAGATGCTACCTTTTGCAGGTTGACTATGACTGAGTTGGTAAACAAGGATATATCCTAAAGAAATTCATAGAAAGGATTTGAAACTCATTAGCTAAATTTTATGGACGTTTTCAATTGAGAGTTTCAGAGATTTAAAGCCATTTAGAATGTTGATATGGGCATGGATCTGATTCTAACTTGATTTTCAATTCCTTGTGGAAGAATGTAAGAAAGCACACCTGGACCAACCAGCAGCTGGTCCAGCCCAGCGTTCTGTCACTGGCTGTTTCACTGCTGTTGAGGGAAATCCCCAAAAATGTGGCAGCATCTTGCAATCCAGTCCCATCCACAATGATTGGATTAGCGCTATTAGAGGGTACACCTTCACTTAATCCATTTAGCACCCCTTTAGGGACCTGTGCTCCACGATAAAACAGCCAGATTTAAAACCCCTTAAAAAATGCAATCCTCTGGGGGAGACCCTGAGGAGCTCCTTTAGTCTGCTAGCCCTGTTGGGTGCTGCTTTGATGCAGGAGCTGCGGTGGCGGCGTGCAGCCGGAGCAGTGCGCGACGGCGATATCACTGCCGTGTGAATGAGCTGTCCCAGCACTGCACAGGCTGCTCCTTACTGCGCACAGAGGCACATCAATACTGAATATAGTGTGTTAGCAAAACAGAATGGAAAGCTTTCAGGTGAAGAATGGCTTCACTGATTGCTTTGCTCTACCAGAATGGGGTGTGTTTTCAGGCATTCTGATAAATGTGTGCTATTTTTCAGCCATTCAGTGTGAAGTGCTGTAGGTTTCATATAAACTTTTATTGCTCACCACAGGCATGGAAGGATTGATTACATTGTTTGGGGATTTCCTAACTTCTGAGGCTGCCTCTTTAGCCAGCCTTAATACAGTGTAAGAAGGCAACAAAATGCTACAGTGCCACTCAGTAGCCTGCTTTCTACCTGGGCATTTTTAGGATCAGGCCTTCTGGTTTGGAATGGGGTAGACAACATCCAGCCTCATCCACATGACTTCTGATCATCTCCAATGCCTGAATGCAGCTGTTTTGCTAGCGATGAGTACGATGATGTTCTGCAACCATAAGGGACAGAATTTAAGGGTTATTTCATTTTAATACTTTGGTCAAATTGTGACCATTTCTGAAAAGGAAGCAAAACACTGATCTTGGAATTGGGGTGCTGTCAGTGACTGAAGCGTACAAGACAATTTTGGTGAGCTTGTGCTGAAGTCTCCTTCATGCAGGGAAATCAAGAGCAGCTGATAACTTTTCTGAGGCAAACAGTTTAACATGCTCATATGGGGACTCCTCTGAGTAGGGCACATTCACGCTGAGCCCTAACAGTGAATTTGTAAAATACCTTAGGGTTTCTGATTCAGTTACCAGAGATATCACCGCTCTCCAATTCTGACTTAATGAACTAATCATGTTTCACCCATTTCCTTTTGCATTTTCAGACCTCAGGCTTACTAGAACTCAGTTTTACCAGTTCTCAGGTCACATATTCAGCTGGGAATTTTGCTTTTCTGTATAATGTGGGGACAAACATATAAAAATCCAAACTTTTATCATGATCTACATTTTTTTTTAATTTTTAGTAGGGCTAGCTATAGCCTTCACACAGCCACCAACCTGGATTTCAACTACATCAGAACTTGAATCTATTCCAATTGTACTGCAGTTTCATGCAGTATTCTTCTCACCAGTATTTATTAGCTATGCAGCACTCTAGTCTATTCTTGATTACTGGGCAAATGTCAGAAATATCTCCTTTAAAACGAATGTTGCATTCGTTGGTAAAAATCTAGCAAAAGGAGAGTGGTGCCCTAGGCATTATGAACAATACAGGCTTTCAATAAATAAATAATTCAATTCAATTAAAACAAATGTCTGTCCTGATGTACCATAGTTTCTAATTTCTTTAATAAGCATTCTTGGGAGGTGTTTATCAGAAGTGATCCTCAATAAAATCCTAAAAGAAGGTTCTGTCAGAAAGCAATAGTTGTGATGTTACTTTCCTTTTCTGCCAGGGAGAGTGGTGTAAAGCTCCAAGACAATTCCAGCTCAGAATAAGCTTACAGAGTTGATGTTATGTATGGAAATGTGGGCTTGGACTACAGGTACACACAGGACCCTCTTTCCTGGAAATGTTCTGCTCACAGAGGCACAGTGGGCAAAGAACAAGATAAGGAGCTAGGGAAATATGTAAATCCTGTGCTACTGTGTCTACTGATGGCCTTAGCCATGTGCAAAGACACTGATGCACTGAAGTTGTTTGTAGCAGCCTTGGCTAGCTCTGCACACTCCCAGATTCCCACCAGGGAAGCCACAGACAGCCCAGTAGACAGCAACACTGAGCCAACTGGCTGTGCAACTGCCTATTTAGGTCTCTGAGCCTAATATTTCCCACTGGCTAGTTGCCTCTGGAGGTTTAGCAACAGCCTCTGTGCACAGATATGGGGATAGAGCTTATGCTGTATCTACTGGCCTGAGAACAGGATTTTCCTCATACACTCCTGGCATCCTTATCACCTTCCAACCTAATACTATACCCCTAACTCAATCCAAAAACAGGGTGACTCAACAGACTTGCATTAAAAAGCCCTGAGGGAGGTTCACCATTCTGTTTTTCTGCCTGAATAGATATGTGGGAGGGTAACAATGTGTTGAAAAGTGAGAACATTTAGGCACAGAATCTTCCCAAGAGTGAGTGCTCACACTGCCTACCAAAGCAGCTTGAGGGCAGAATCTGGCCCTTCAATATTGTCAGACATCTGGGCAAACAAAAACAGTTTAGCTCAGACTGCCTCCATTTCTCCTGCTCAGAAAGACTTCAGCTCACAATGTCAATTTGTGAAAGTAAAGCCTGGATGAGTGATCAGACCCTTGCCCTTCCTTTCCTCTGAAGGGAGATTTGTAGCCTCACTTGAAACCAGCCATCAACTCAAACTGAGATTTGCAGGATACAAACCAGACTTGTGTCGATGCCCCAAAACTCAGATCTGGATCTAAGTTTCAAATGGTGAGACTGAGAAGGGGGTAAGAAGCCACCTAATCCAAACCCACATAAATCCATATCTCTCAGGTTTTTTTATTTTTCTTTTACTCATCAATATACTACATTGATTTCAGCTTATAGAAACTCCTTTAGATATTTTTCATGATAATTTGACTTTGTCTCATCCTTATTTACTCTTCACATGCTGTATCACACACGTGTGTGATATTTTCTACAGAAAGTTTTAACAGAGCCCTAAAGGAGAGCTCATTTGTACAGTGTGCACTGTGTTGCAGTCAGCAAAAGGGGGAAAGAAGAGAGAAAGGAAGCAGAGATGCAGAGAAACTGGTGCTATTTCTTGCCATACAGAGTTGCCAAGTACTTTTCATTTACATAAATGACTTAATGATGATTGTATGATATTTAAAATTACTGCCACCCACCAGAAATGCCTTAAAACTTTTATCAATATGTCACTTTTACTATCTATTTGATTGTAAAAATGCAGAGATCATTGGGAGAAACATAGCTTGTTGCCAGTCCCTAAAACTCAACTCTGTGACCTTTCTGGATTAAAATAAAAAAGTTGCAACAAAGACCCTTCTACTAGTATCAACACGATCTACATTTACATGAACAAATAAGCTGTTTCACACAATAGAAACACGTAATAAACTAGGACAAGAGCTGTGACCAGCCTGGGACCTATTAAAGACCCCTCTGGACCTGGCAGGAATCTGCTCTTTCTATCTCAGGGACAATCTCCTTGCCACTCCCCAGGTCTAATTACTTTTTTAAATTCATATCTAGAACCACAGGCTGCCTCATGGGATTAAGCACAGTATGCTCTGCAAATTGAAAATAAGATAGCTGTTAGGAATATATACTTGCCTCTATGATTACAGCAACAAACAATGGCAAAACACTAATTTACATCTATTATAACGGTGAAACAAAGCCCAGGATTTTCTTTGTGTTGTAGGCTAGAGATAAATCTGCAAAGGTGAGATTCTAAGAGGTGTAGGCTCTAATGAGGGAGATTCTCTTGCAGAGCAGGTAACTGGCAAGATGACATCAACTCAAAGTTATGAGGATTCAGTATACCATTAAATTTATTTACCATAAAATGGATTGAGCTTTTTTTTTTAATAGTAAAACTATTCATAAGGAGAGGAAATTTATATATATCTGTGGGTTGGAAGGCATTTGTGTGGGGTGAAACAGTGCAGAGCAGTTGCAACAGAAATGCAGTCATGCCTGGGTCTAGGATTTTTAAAGGTGTTTTATCTAGTAGAAATGAATACAGCATTTACAAATTGAAAATAACTCTGTAAACTCAGATAAGATTGTCTTGGTAATATTTTACCAAGGAAGCAGCTCACCACTGCTTACTTTCAATTAGCCATCTAAATTATAGCCTATACAAAAAGCAATCCCTGCTGCCTTGCAGTAATAAAAAAAGAAAGAAAAAAAAGAAAAGAAAAGAAAAGAAAGTTAGACTAGTTCCTGAGAGTTTTGATTCATGTTGCTGAATATGGAAGATCTGTAATCTTCTCCTTGGAGTCTATAGTTTAATGTAACTGCTTGAAAGTACTTCCCTTCTGCTGCTGGCAAAGATATTTTTTTTTCTGAAATGAATGGTGATACATTATAGATAAACCTTCACGATTAATTTTGTTTTGACTTTAACTTCTGAATAAGAATATAAACTCCAAAGTAGTTTCTCCCCAGATGGTAACTATGCTGTTATTTTTGGATCATATTGTAGTAGACATTTAGAGAAGCCTAAATTTAGAATGAAAAAAAAAATAATTTGATTGTCATCAAAAGTTTTAGCTGCAAGATAAAAGGTGACAATTTTTTTATTATTCGTTATCTGCATTGAATAATGAATAAGTGAGTTCTTTGGAATCAGTATTCAACTTCACCGGCTTCTGTCTACAAAATCCACAGAACTAAAAGTCTGGGAGGGCTGAGTGGTCACACTCAACAAGTTTAATTTGCATCTACACATTTTCAGTGATCCACTGGTAGTGTGTTCGTAAATTTGAGGAGCCAAGTAGAATGGCATAGGAGCCCTTGCTGTGACAATGACTTTGTGAGGGTCAGATGCTGCATGAAAATGAGAATTTTGACAATTTCAATAATGTGAAGAGATAGTTAAGAGCCTGAAGAATAGACAGAGTTGTTGTAAGTCACTATATGTAGCATTTTTGCAGCAGCTAAATCCGTTTCATGAATTTGTCTGTAAACTCGTTTCCCTTCCTTTCTCTTCCTTCTCTTCCTAACTAAAGTTATTTTTATTTTTGCCTAGTTCTTCAATTTCTATTGTAGACTTTTTCTCATTTATTTTGAAAAGCATTTAACCTGACATTACTGGCTCAAAACTGACTTGAACCTGTCACCTGTCGTGGTTTTTTTTTTTTTTCTTTATTGGTTCTGGGAGGAGTTTTAAGACAGGGAGAATGTCCAGATTATCTGAATTGTCTGAATTACCAGCAAAGCTCCACCAGTTTCACCAACAAGGAGGAATTTCTTTACTCAAAGAAATATTAAAATTAAAAATTACCTGTGTGCCATCACACAATATCTGTAACACACTGTATATAAAGGCTTTTGGAAAGCTGGGTGCTATCAAATACACCTGAATGATTTTACTTGCCTTCTAATAGGATGAACGGTGCTCACACCTTCCTGAAAGCTGTTAGCCCCAGGCAGGAAAGGAGTTTTTCACTCTCCATCATTGTCTTCTGTTTAATAGTGATTTACTACTAGCTAAGCACATGCCCAGTGTTTTAACGCCAGTGGAATGCCTTATTGAAATCAAGAGGTTTGATATATGCCGGGATTACTCCTTGCTGAAGAGTCAGGTTGATGTTTCACTGCCTTGTTGAAGAAAGATCTAATTATTGAAGAATAATTTGATCAGCAATTTGGTCACTTAGGGAAACAGGGAAACAGTGTTGGGTTGTGATTTTTTTTGCATTACTTTTTTTTTACTTAAGAGAGTCAGAATTTACAGTAATGAATTGGATATTTTAACCTTGAACAAAAGTAAATTTTACCTAAACCTTCAGTCAAATTCAGATATTCAGAAGCACAAATTCAGAAACTCCAAATTTCTGCTCCATCTGTAGATTCCCTATGATTTTGGCCTACCTGCATCATTTTGTTGTATGACTTCACTGAAGCTCCATCTATGCCTGGAAGTGAACCCATTACCCAGATTTTGGTAATAGTTTCTCCTTCTGGAAAGAAGCTGGAAACATCTAAAATATTGCTGTAAGTGCTACCTGAAGCGCACCTTGCAAAGCTTTGCTTGCTTGCTGAGCACTGGACATTTTCAGCCCCAGGCATTGATCACAAGCAGCCTCAGTGTCAAGTGTGAGGTGCAGGTGAGCTTCGTCTGATCCTAACACAGAACAACTGCTGTTTGCTGCCTCTATGGCTTGCACAGTGCACAGGACCATTGTACACAAGCAGAGACAGGCAGGGGGAACCCATATGAAAATGCAGTAACAATTTGTTTTATAAAGAACTTTTGTAAGCCTCATGAAAAACAGAAGCCCATGGGCTATTGTAAATAGTCCACTGCAGATGTTCACTTGGAGGATACACGGAGCTAATTCCTAAAGCAAAGTTGTTTAAAAGTGAGAGGAACTAGAACGGAGAAGCTGACCCAGATTATTACATTGCTAATATTTTTGCTTACTTTTGATGTGATTTCAGCTGTACTTTTTGACTATTTTTTTCTTTTTTTTTTTTTTTTTAGTAAGGACAGCCATTCATATCGCAGTGAAATTGAAGTGGAATATCCTACATATGCCATAAGCTGAGCTATAGCACAGCCATCCAGCTGTGATCTTCCCTGTACCTGAGCAACGTCTCAACAAAATCCCATGTGTATTATATGTGTATATATGGACAGATTTGTACCAACTCTGCATTGTTACACTTGACTTGCTCTTTTTTTTAATTATGTAAAAAAATCACATTAAGCTGAATCTAATTACTGCAATGTATATTAGAAGCAGGGCACCATCAAAATTTTATTTAAATTAATCAGGTTTTGATTTAAGATATTAAATTCAAATTAATCATGTAAAAATGGAAATGATCCTTGACGTGCTTCCAGCTGTGACTTCAGTCTGTTTTCTCGTGTGAGTCACTTTCGGGATGTCTTGGGGGGAACATTACGAAAATTCACGCCGGTGCTATTTCAATTAGAGTTATTTAGCAGGACAGATGTAAAGAATACGGTATAATTAAGAAGGAGCTGATGACACGGCTACAGATTTTCAGGATCAAAAAAAAAAACCTGTTAGTGAAAATTGACTACTGGTCATGTAGTCCAAGTTCAAATATGCTGGGGTTAAGCACTTGTTAATGATGGAATGAGGTCTTTAGATAGACTGTTGAACTCTTTCTCTGGAGCAATTTGCGGAATTCTGCCCTGGAAATAACTTTGAAGCTTCATTAGCAAGCAGATGATACCTGATAACATAATTTTAAAATTCTTAAAATAATTTTCCTCCTCTTGGTGCCTAAACCTTTTTGGCCGGGTAACTTCAAAGGCCTTCAGAAAAACCTAGAAGTGGCATATAAATGCCCATATAAGAGAGGCATTACATATATATGTACATGCACACTCTCAGAGCATTGTCAAAATCATGATGAGTACAAGCTGCCAGGAATGCTATAATTTCTTCTAGCACTGTTAGTCTGTGCTACCTGCATGCTTCCTGACTGAAACCACAAAGAGGATCGGGGCTTTCCCACACAGATTCCTGACTTAATATTTATTTATAACTCCTTCTACCATCACTATTTCCACTGTGAAAAGTGAGGTGCACATTGGTTTTTTTATTCAGGAATAGGGTAACACAAACACTTTCTTACGTGCTGTAATAGTATGCAGCATAAACTTGGGAAATTATTTTACAAATTCTTTCACCTGAAATTAAATCTCCCAGGTAACGCTCTCAGACTTTCCAACATGAAAAAAGATCAGAGCGGCGACATCCATTCCTTCTTGTACTTACAGATCTCCTGAAAATATGTGTATTTAAACATGCTTCTTATGGTTGCTATCCAGGGCTCTCAGTATCTGTTCCCCTCCTACTGAATAATAGTAAAAGCCAAGTTAAATTTAAAAAATGCACAGTACATACTGTACATCCATAATTCTAGATTAAATATTGATCTCCATGGTGTTTTTTCCATGTCTCTTGCAATCTTTCTCTTCCCTCACCAATGTCCCATTGTCACTTCTCTCTGCTGCAAAGCAGCATACAACTGAAAATATTTTCTACAACTAAAAACATTGTTTTTAAGTAAAAGAAAAAATATAGTGCATGGGAATAAAATAATTTAAATATCTAGATCTGTATATCTGGCGGCATCTTTCCGAAGCAGATCCTAGAATCTGTAGAAGCCTTATTTGCTGTTTCAGGGCTGCCATACTCTTCAGCAGGGAACTGTACCCAAAGGAGGAGCAATGCACCAGACCAAACATGCCTGGCTATCCACAGTGGATTGGCAGTAAACAGCACATTACACTTACCACAGCTTACCTATTATGTAGATTTCAAGGCAGGAAACTGCCTGCAAAACAGGTACACAGTGAGCATAAACTTTTTTGTTATTGTGGTAGTTGATGGTGGTGTTGTTACAGCAGGAGAAATAATATGATTCATTGATGGTTTCTGCTTCCTACTCATAAGATACAACCTACATAATGATTGTTCTTTAATAGTATTTAAAGATATTTTTAAACAAACTGTGTGGGAGTTTAAGATAATAATGGTTTTGGTTTTTCAGGAAGTACTTTTTGGAAAAGTGTATGACTACTTTAATATTAAAATTGGTTCTTCATAAGAAGCAAGAATGCTGTAAGTAATTTGTAAGAAAGTGTATGATAAAAAAAAACCACTCAATTGATTCACTTTTACATTTAAAATTTATTTTTTCTTTTGGCATAACAGCTGGAAAGAACAATCTTTTTTCCATAGGCTAGGCTGTTGCCTGAATGACTGAAATGCATTTTCCCAGGAGAGATGCACAGGTTCATTTCCCATCTGGGTACTTTTCCCCCCTCCTGTTTCTACCTCCTCTCCTCCAGGACCAAAGCAGATTGGTAATGAACCATGGGTTTCCACTGATATAGCTCCATACACACCTAAGACATATGTCAAACACAACAGAGCTCTGTGTGAAGTACAGATCAGCCCAAAGATATTTGTTTACCTCTTTCTCAGTCCTTCCTCTAGGCCCTGTGTGAGTGGGTTCCAGAAACCAGATTTGTAGGATGAAGACTCATGGACTTCAGACCGATTTCTCTGGTCAGTTAGGAACTGGGGTTAATCCCCTCAGGAGGGAGAGTGCAGATTGCTGTAGAGTCCCTGAGGGAAGAGAGTTGGGTGAGGGAGAACAGAGAAAGTATGAGATGAGAACAGGAACAGTCCTCAGGGCAGTGGATTCTCTCTCCTTACCAGGGGAATGGCCTTGTCCATACGGTAAATATCATGTCCTCACCAAGGCCACGGCAGTCACTGAGCTGCTGAACCCATGACATTTGCCAGTGAAACGTTACATGTTGACAGCATAGTGGGGATGGCTAAGAAATTAAATTGTGGGGAAGTTGTATTTTAATGAAGTAGAAGCTGAAACACTGAATTGGGACTTCATCTGATGATGCTCAATCCACAGATTTTTTGCATAGTTCTGGTGTTATCCCTTAACTTTTCTCAGTTCACACTATGTGGAATAATGGCCATAGGATGAGTATGCCTTTCTTGTCTTTTTCCAGTCTGGTTAGTCTGCAAACTCTTTGTGTCCGTGAAAGACTAGGCATTTCTCAGTGCATTGTGCACGAAGGCTTAGTTAAACCTAAAGCCAGTAAGGTATGCAAATCATATTGGTATAAACACTAATTTTTCTGTATCATCTCAAAATCATCATGCTCTAACATTTTTATGGAACCTCTGTCACAGGTGGGGGCTTTCTCAATCAGAGAGCATTTCATTGACTTATCCATGGCCTTAACATCAATCTGTGAGAGGGCATGGTTCAGACCTATTGATTTGTGGTGTTTCCTGTTAATTTTGAAACACTATCAATATATTTTGGTTTAGTATATTTGTATTTAATTTATTTGCCTTAGACAAAATGTATAAACTGTTGCCTCTTTTTCATTGGCTTATAACTACAATGTGACAGATAAAATATAAGGACATGAGGTGTCATGGGACTCTGGAAATTACATGAAGACTGGTTAGTATGTAAGAAAATTATATATGGAAATTCTGACTTTTGCAGCTGGAGCCTTCACTTGGTGGATGTGTTGAGATATTTCTCTCCAGAGGCCATCAGCAGAGGCACTTGGGCTGACTCAGCAGGAAAATCTGGTACTTTGGGAGAATTCTCTTGAGAAAAAGAGGTGTTGCAAAGGTGAAACCAATATTTTTACCAGTCTAGCCCTTTTGGAAAGCAATTTTGTGCAGCACAATAAAATTTGGGCCCTATAGTCAATGCTTTCATTCCTTCTAAGGCAAGAAAGAAACCACACATAGTATATTACAGAGCAGACATGCTAATTTTAAAAGCGATTTTCCAGGCAACTGAACATGTCCCATGGGTTCCACCTGCAAGCTGAATGTTTATGTTTAACTTTGGAAAAATCTTTTTTAGGCTACTGAGAGATGAATATGGCTGTGTAAATGCATATCTTAGAGGCCCTGCAAAGCTCCCC
This sequence comes from Orthonyx spaldingii, assembly GCA_013397795.1. Classification (NCBI taxonomy): domain Eukaryota; kingdom Metazoa; phylum Chordata; class Aves; order Passeriformes; family Orthonychidae; genus Orthonyx; species Orthonyx spaldingii. Next base: position 1,856,939 of record VZTJ01005836.1, on the reverse strand, counting down.
CTCTCTAAGTGATTAAAGCCATTTTCAGAGGAGAGGTAACCACTTCCCAGCTGTGAGAGCACCATGGAAAAGCCTGGCTGTGTCATCTCAAAGGAAACAGTGGGCTAAGGACACCGGGAGGAATCTGCATGTTCAGATAGCTCTATACAGAAAACTGATACAGCACAGTACTTAAACTACCCAAAATACTGAGCTTGGCTGTTAATTAAAAATCAGGTCCCTAATTCCGAGCCACTCTGCGCTAAGGAGCAGTAAATATTGACACAGGGTAGAAGTCAATGCTGTGAGCCTTTCACTGTGGACAGCTAAACAGGCAGTGTACTCAATTTTCCAGGTTGTATCAGGAATCATGCCATCTTTGCTGTTGTTATTAACACCTGCAGGATTTAAACAAAAAAACCCCTTCTTTTATATATATAAATATGGGCATTTATAGCTCTTTGGTTTGCCAAGAACAGTCTGAAAAAAAAGGAACCTTTAAAAGTTCAGTAGATTTTATTTTAAAGCCAATATTTAAGATGGGCTTTAAAAATATTGTCATTTCTATACCAGCGTCACATTATTTTGGGAGCTGATTTTGGATTTTTGAATACTGATGGCTGTCAATTTTGGACACAAAATCAGAATGCAGTTCACACCCTTAGCTAGGTAAGTGAGTGAGGTACTGGATAAATTTGAAATTGTAATTGGATGCTTTACATCTGCATCTAATTCATGTAACTTATGATAAATATAAATTAATAAATGGCAAAGCATGATACATTTCTATACACATGAAAAGTAAAAATCTGTAACCTATAGGATATTCTTCTGACCCAGAGGAAAGTAAAAAAATCTAAACCAACATAATTCTGGAATCTTCTTTTTCATGAGCACACTCAAAGTACAATAGAATTGCATAAGATTTACTTCTGGTATTGGGCTTTTCAGACTAGAAGATTCCCAAAGTCTGCTCAATGTAACGTTAGCACAGACAATAACTTAGATGAGTTTTTAGTAAGTTTCTCCAGTTTTGATGCTACTTCAGCTTTTGGACCTGATAGCAGGTAATTATGGAAACACTTCTAATTTCTCACTGTAAGGGGGAGAGGTGTTTGAAATTCACACTCTTCTAGTCATGGAGGTAAGATAATCATTTGAGGTTGAACAATGCATGAAGAACCTTGACAAAAATGAGATGTCCTCTAGACAAGAAAAAGGAAGCTTGGCTGGAGGTAATCAAACAGGTCCATGAAGACAGGTGACTGTATCTGGGCAAAGAAGCTTCTAGAAAGGGAGATAGAGTCCCAAATCAGAAATCTGTATTAATTTGCCCCATAGATTAGAAATCACAAGCAAACTACTTATTTATCTTTAGAATGATAAAAAAATAGGTTGATCAGGATAGGTTCTTGTCAGTTTTAAAGTACAAAAAACATAATATGTGATTTGCAAAAATCACCTTAAAATATTTAAAATCCAAGCTAAGTAAGGCCCTGGTTCACTTTATTTTTAGAGATAAAAATTCCTTGTCAGCTAGCCTCAAATTAAATATTACAAAATCTTATCATTTTCCTGTGTAGAAGACACAATCCGAGATCGGTTTCTTTTTTGTCTGGATTTCCCATCCTTCCATTTCTGATGTGTTTACATGAGGGTATTTTTAGGACTTTATATTTTCCTAGTTTAGTAGCAGCAGAGTGCTGTGAATAGCTTAACAATTCACTGGAACTTTACAGTATCTTAACCTGAGAGAGCTGACTCCTAATTATAAACTAAGTACAAACTGCAGCCTTGTCAGAGTGATTTTATTATCCTGATTACATCAATTTTGACCCTCTATGAGGCTGCATTTTTTGGGACATCAGGAGTCTAACAACAGAAAACAAACAGAAGACAGCTGCTTTTGTCTCAAGAGGTCTCTGGATATATTTAGCAATTTAGCCTTCAAAGTAAGCTGTATTGCTGGTACTATTGTAAGAGGCATCATTTCTCAGTAGGATCCACATGTTTGCCTTAATCTGAGAGTTCTCCTTTTTGTTCTTAACCTACTTCCTTTGCAAGAGGTAAGGGAAATTTAGCAGCAGCCGTCAATAGCAAATGAAGTGGGAGGAAGCAAAGAATGAAAAATAGGCTGTGATTTATAAAAAGAATGTAAAAATCTGTGATTATATAATGATGTATAGACTATGTCAATTACCAAAGAAAACTATGACATCACTGTTAACTTAGTGAGCTCCCTACTTATCTGTGCTCTGACATAAAGACAGCTTCTGAAGTAGTTTGAAACCCATAATCTTTAAGTTACAGGCTGAGAAGTGATCCCTCAGTCCAAACTGAAGTACAAACTGAAGAAAGAGAGCTTGTTATCTGAGGGAAAGTCATCGATCCCAAGTTAGCTTTTATTTATTCTTATTTGAATTAGAAAATGAAATGGGATTCCATATAGAGATAGAGGTTGATGTGGATTGTCCCCTGGAGTTTTTGAATTAAGAAAATAAACTAATGGAAGGTGGGTTAAAGCAAAAGACTTAGTTGTGAATCAATGTGAAACAGTGACCACACACAATACAGAATTCTGAAAGTCTAATGGTTCTCAGTAGGGGAAAATGTCCTTGTGTAAAAATATGGGGTTTGCCTCCTGTGGATAAAACAGCAAGGGCTGGACAACAGACCTGTATCTTGAAATTATTTCTCTGCTGCTCTGCAAGGACAGAGGGTGGCGGCTGTGACCATTCACTCCCCACCCTCCTGTTTTGCCACTTTGTGAAGCCGGTAGGGCTGCTGCACTGGGAGCCCTCCTGGCCACAGGTGAGCAACCTTGCCATCTGCAATCCTCAGTAGGCCAATCAAGCTGGCCCTGCATGAGGTAAGATGGAGAGTCTCCCCGTGTGCCCTGAACTCCCTCTGAAATTTCAGCAGATCAATATCGCTGTGGTTTTTAATTACCCCTCCAATTCATCATTATTTCACGGACTTACACATGCCCTGCAGGACACGGCATCATCGAGCACAAATAAACAGCCACCAACCCCTGGTGCCCCCTGAGGTGCTGCAGTCACCCTCCAGAGGGAAATGTCACCGTGGCAGGCTCTTTTCCCTGGGTAAACTGACCTCAGGGTTTCCTCCAGTTTCAGCCTGAGCTGAGACACAAGAGCAGCCACTTCACCTCCATGTTCCAGGGTAAGAGCTCTTATATTTCATAATAAAACTTATTCCTGTCACCAAGTGCAGGCACAGAGATCAGAACGGATGGTGGGGCTTCTGCTCTTCCCACTTTTCTGAAGAGGAAACCAATCTATCCTTGCAGTTCCTGCGTAGTAGTAATCCATAAATATTTGAGCACAGTGCAGCAAGGGGTCCACCCATAGAAGACAGAAGAAGGCATCCTGAGAGGTGCTCAAACAGCCCTGGGTTCTAAAGTACTCACTGGCTTGCAAAAAAGAATCAGTTCCTGAAGGCTACCTGCAGCATGGTCTGCCTCAGAGGTTGTTCTGACACGTTAGCAATTATATCTGATAGACAGACTTAAAGAGAGAATACCTTTCTGTTCTTTCTTCCTTTCTTGTTCTTCCCAAAATCTCCTGTTTATGTACAGTCCCAGGAGGATGGAGCAGCTTTTTCGGTTTAATTTGTGAGCCAATGGGGCTTATCAGGGCGACAGCACTTATCATGTGGGGAGCACAAACCAAACAGGGCTGTGGGGGGAAAATAAGACACAAATTATCACATTTTTTATTGGAGCTCTTAGTAAATTAATAGCCAAAATGCAGTTTTTGATCAATCAAGAATTGCAATATCACTTTTGATTGATATGGGGGTAAAATCATAAACTACAGCCCTTGAAGGATGATGCTAGATGTCTGCCACCATGCTAGCAATGCAGTATGCAGTAGCTTTCTGATGTACAGCACAGGGATCTGTTAATCAGCAGTGCAAATTCTTCCTGAGGGGGAAGATCTGCCTTCTCAGACCACCGTCACAGAGGGAGACAGACCACCGTCACAGAGGGAGACAGACCACCACCACAGAGGAAAAGACAAGGTAAACCACAAGTGCATGCTCTGTAGAAGCAAACAGACCTGGAAGAGAGCTGCTCACACCTCTGTGCATAAACCATTCATGGTACTTCCTTCCTGGCAGCAGAGAGATGAGAGACTGTGACACAGAAGATGCTTCAACATGTAACTGTAAGCATGTGAGCGGTAGACTTGGGAGTGATTCCATGTGGGTTTCACAAGCACACGTCCCTGAGCCTGTTCCACTGCTCCTTGTGTGGTGCTTGTGTGGTCAGTGACAACAGCGTTGCAGAGACTGGGAGAGAATGGGCAGAGGAGGTGTTGCCTCCCCTGGTTCCACATGCTGCATGGTGGACATGAACCTCTGTATTTCAGGAGGCCTGACGCAGAAAATGTCTCAAAGCTCACTGAAGATCAGTGGATGTCTTTCCTTTCTGCAATGTCTTTCTGTCCATCCTGCAAGTGATGGGTACAGGTGCCACCCCAACAGACCTTTGACAAAGCATGGGACCGGTACTGTGTTGGCTGGAGTTAATGGGAATAGGAATCCCCTTGATAAATCTGTATGTGCCTAAGCATGATAAAGCCACATCTGTGTAAAAAGGCTCTGTGGATGGAAGCAAAGGAGATGATACTTCCTCACTGTAGTTCTGGTTCGGGTGTTGGACATCCCATGCAGAAGCTAACGTGCTTTCTCAGTGGCAGGTGATATAGAAAAGAACAGGCTAAGCTGCTACTTTCATCACTGGAAAAAAAAAAAGAATTCAAGGTTTGACTCTGGGTAGCTCTGTGCCCTTTCTTTCCCTCAAAATGTACTAGTTGAAGAGAGTCTCTCTGTTCTTCCCATGCTAAAAGCAATATCTGTCCTTGGGTAGATGGCACTAGCTGACTTTTCTCTATGGAGAGGTGTGATAGGGACAGTTATGAGACTGGGATGAGCGAATTCCACATTCTATTGGGAAGGAAGATGAATACATTTAGTTTTACTCAGGAAAAGGGCCTTTCATTAGTTATATATACTTGAGGTGGATCTAACTTAATTTTACTGATACCAGGAGAATAAAAGCAGGTGAAAATGGGATGACCTAAATGCATAGAGCAAGGAGTGTCTTTATGCTAATTGGACTGAGAGCACAGAGTCTAAAATTGTCATGTGAAAGCAGCTTGAATTAATTTTTTGAGAGGAGGTATTAATTATTGAGTTGTGGGCAGAAAAATTCATTTACTTATTAAAGCTCTGTGTATCTGGAGTTGGTTCTTGGAATGAAGATAATACATGCAGTTGACTTGTTCCACTGGGACTGCACATAAGGCTTTGATAACCACTGCCTGACGGGATGAGATGCAGCCATGGTTAGACAGATAACCCCGAGAACCAAATCAAACTGTATAGCCCAGATCCTCATCTCAGATACTTATCAACCATATCCCTCTGTGTGGACCAGCTATGCATATTTAAATTCAAGCTTCCAGCTGCTTTGATTGGATGGGAAGGCTTTTCATCCATGGGAAAATATTGTCATGTTTTTTCCTGGGTAATTAAAATCAAGCGGTCAGTTTAATGAGGAATGAGATATGGCATTCCCTTTAGTTTCAACTGTTCTTATTTAAAAACATGTCCAAATAAAAATAGGGACCATGGCATTTTTTTTTAAGAGAAAAAAGAACTCTGAGGTTCCCAAAAGGATTGCCAGTAGTGTCACATTTTCTGGAAATTTGGCCCCTTATGGTTGTCTCTTAAAAACATGATCTGATTTTCAAAGTATCTTGGCAAGAGGCCATTTGCCATCTTTGATCTGTACCCTGATATGTAATTCAAACACACCCAAATGTATAAAGCAGTTGCCCACTTCAGACAGGCTTTGCAAATGAAACTACAGGCACTAACAGCATTTTTGACTCTGAACTATGTATGCTGGGACAGAAGAAGTTAGTAGGTAAAGGGCCATCATCTGCAAACATGTCTCTGGAAGAAAATACTGAAACTTGATTTTGAATGACCACCCAAAACTTCCCACTTTGTGCAAATTATCTGAATTTGCAGTCAAGTGTAACGCTGCTACAGGCTTCAAGTTCCCTGAGGGTTGTATCAGACAAAGTCACTGAGAAAGCTTCTTCTGTTAAAAAAAAAAAAAAAAAAAGAATAAGAATAAGAAGAGGTATGTTTCTCTTTCTCTCTCCCTCTTGTTTGGTTGATTATCTGCAAATTATTTGCATCCTAACTACACATTGCAGAATTTACCTGGTGTAGCAGATGACTGCACTGCTTCTCTGCAAACAGCACCCATGGAGGAGCATCAGCCACACACAGGATCCAGCAAACACAAAGGGTGTCAGAGAAGGCATCAGCTACATTTTACACTAGTGTGTTCAGAGTGCTGTGGCTTGCACTGCAGAATGGGCTCAGGGTACACAGACTGGGTTTCTTTCAGATGAAATTAACATAGAAGTTGTTCTCTGCAATCACACCTAATATATTCCACTTGTTAATGCGCATCAAGTCCATGGGACCAGACTAGAAGTAGTTGGAGGTAACCCCCCAAAAGATATACATTATGGACACAAGGTCCTTAGCACCAATTTTTCACTATATCTGTTTGTTCCTATGCACCAGTTACTTGCAAATACGGTCTAAGCCAAAGAGACACATTGAGGGATGCCATAAAAAAGCATCTGAAGGAACTATATTTCCACAGGCACATTACAATTTATCATTTGCACTGAAGCACTATGTAACAACCCTAAATCCCCCATTGTGCAAGGTGTTATGCTAACACAGAATAAGAAGATGGTTCCTTCCCCTGAAGAATTAAAACCTGGAAGGATTTTGGGATGGAGCTTTGCCTCACAATTCAGCCTGACATGTTCCCAGGTGCTGTACTGGCATACGAAAGCTGTAAATTCGGTCATGCAACTTAGCTCTGGGAAGGAGGTGGGACTGGGGAGAGGAGTGTAAGATTTCACAATGCTCACTTTTCCTTGTATCTTCACTGAGTTGAAATGGATGGAAAAAAGCCAATAGCCAGCAGAAAGTGGAGACTGGGGAAATACAGTACTGAACCGATATCCTGGTGATTTATGACCTTCTTGGAACGCTGTGAAGAATAAGTGAGTGACAGATTATCTGCTGACCTGTGGGACAGTTCATTTGCTTTTGTTCAAGCACAAGTTTTTCAGTAGAACTGCAGATCCGATATATTTCTCTGTTGAACTGAGCTACCTTACTGCTAAATAAGTATGTCAGTCAGCAATGACACAAGTTAGTTTCTCTGGTGGGAGGTATTTGTCTCACTCCAAAGGGGAGCCTGAGAGGACGCACTGTGGAAGTTAGGAGGCAGGGACCCTAGGGCAAAACAGAGAGCGAGTCAAACTGGTGATGGGGACAGGTTGCAGAGCTATCTGGAGGTATTTGCATGTCACAGGTGGACCTGTGATTTCTGACTCTATGTAGTATTTTCTTAACTATTCTTTCCTTAAAGTTTGGACAAGTTTATGGTTTCTGCACTGAGGTTAGTCCTTCTCTCCTGAGGTCTTGTCAAATTTAAAAGCTATACTATTCTTTTTCATAAAAAACCCCAAAAATCCTACAAAAAACAAACCATAAAACTCCTTATATTGTCTCCCTTCACAGACATGTTTGACCGGATCCTTCATTTACCTACATCTTAATGTTTATTTTGTGAGATAATCCCTTCTGTTTTAGAAGTCTGACCTTTTAAAACTGGACTAAGATGATGATGCAGGAGTGTCCAGCAGAGGACTGAGGAGGATGGTCCGGCATGGCATGCTCTGTCTTAATGTATCAACCACTTCCAATGGTTATACTTACATTTGAGATTATTTTCATTTGTACCATTGAGACTGTAAAGTTAATGTCTGCAGCAGCAATGGGAAGACTACACAGCTGCTAATATTGCCAGTTATTTTCAAAAAACAATATTTCAGAAATCACAATTCTACTGGCTTGTTTCGATGTGAATTAACAGTGAATATTCACGGTCAGGCATATTTTGTGATCGCAGACACAAAACATGGGGAGTAAAGTCCTGTACCCCACCTGACCTTGCAAGGGATCCAGTAACAAAAACAAGGAAGAGTAAAAAAAAAATTCTCTCCCCAGTACTGATTGCGTCAGTCTTGCCCTCTTAATAAGCATTTAAATAATGTAAATGTGAAGGGTGGTGCAGGAGAGAGAAGGGGGGGTGCACACAAACGTTTCTGACTTTTCTTTTTCCCCCGAACACTGATGCCATTGCATAATTATATGGGTTGGCTTGAAAGAATGAAACCCAGTTCAAAATGTATGAGTTCATTTTTATGTTCTACTGAGAAAATTTATTCAGTGTGACTGCTCAGTAGCGAGAGCAGTAAAACACCTTAATCCCTGGTTGAAGAAAGGTAATACCTTGACAGATGTGTGCCTCCTACTTTCCTTGCGGCCATGTTTCAACAACAAACCTTTATTTCTGCTTCTCGGCTGTAGCAGAAAAAAAAAAAATGAGCGGAGCAATAAAGCAGTCAGACAAATCTCAGGAGCCAGGCGGCAATGCAATAGTAATGACAGATTTTTAATGTGGCAGGAGAGATTGACAGGAAAATGTCTTCAGAGCAAACGCACGCCAGATGGAATGAAAACGGTTTATTGGAGTATGGAGGTGCTGCTGAACTGAATAGAGGGCGGGTTTAAGGTGGGTGTTTTATCTGCTTCAAGTAAACAACAACAAAAACCAAAAAAAAAAAAATTCCACTCACCAGGTATTGCCTTAGACTGGTCTTTGCACCAAGGGGATATTTTTTGTTTGTTTGTTTATTTGTTTCTTTTTTTTATAGTACGGCACCAGAGAAAAACTTTAAAGTCAAAAGTTCAGTCATTACATGCACTGCACAAAAGGAGAAGGCAAACTGGTTTGGTCTCAGCTTTTTTTATTGTTTGCCTCTCTTCCCTCCTTCCCCCATCACCTCTCCCCCTTAATCTGAAGGAATTTCTCACTCACTATGAACAGATAAAGATGTTTTGATGTGCTTTTAGATAAATCAGAATGATTTTTTTTTTTTCAAAAAGAGAACGAGAAAGAAAAAAAATAATTCCAGCTGATAGAGTAGCTATCAAATCTAGGACAGAAGAAGAAGCCTACACTAAAAAACCTATAAAAGCCAATATAGCTGTTTCTATATCAAGAAGAACAACATCATTGTGTCTTTTTCAACTGAGTAAACTTAACTTGCATGCTCTTAGTAATGATAATAAAGTCAAATTCAGCCCTACATCTTGTGAGAAAACATAACTCTGAAATATTTCATACCCTCCATGCAGAGCAAAGGCAGGAAAACAGCCATAAATGGGAAGAAACAGCACAAAAGAAAGGAAGAAAATACAACTCTAAACTGTGAATCTCCCTGACATCTTTTCATTATCAGCCTAGTCAATGAAGAATGCCACAAAGGAAAGGACAGCATCATATTATTGAAACATGCTGGTTTGGGGTTTTTTTGAAGGATGCACTTGTGTATTCTCTGTGGATAGTTTTTCTTTTTTTTAATTTCACTATATTTGCCATTATTAACTCTCTGTAATTTTGTTTTACATGCAGGGCTTGGATTAAGTGTTTTGCCTGTATCATATGGATTTGTACTGCTCTGTTTAGAGTTTATTCAGGGTTTTTCTCCTTATGCAAACACATCAGAAAGAAGCCATTGAGTTACCTCCTTTATTTGTATTATACTTTAAAACAAAACAAACCCACCCTTTTTATCTTTAACAACGTGCTTCTTTTTTGCTAAGGAATATTTATTTAGACAGTAAAAAGATGTTATGGTTCTTTCCACGAGTAGAAGTGTATGCACTGAATATGCTCCAATGCAATTTGCAGAAAGTGAGGACAACACTCTGGAAAAGTAAGCAGGAAGTTTTGCCATGTCGTTTCATCTGATAGCTACAATACTACGATAACAAAGCTTTAGGCAATGTGCTTAAAACTGACAGGAAAAGTAACTGACAAAGTCTTGTAATGATCCATTTATATTACATATTTTATAAATTTACTGATTGCTCAGAAAATATGTCTCTTTTTTCATGTTTTGTCTTGTTCAGAATCCTTCTATAAAGTTCTGTTTAACTCTCTTTTCATATTAGTCCTGACAGAGCTATACAAATTGCTTGTATCATTCTTATGGTCTTTGGGGTTTTGTTTCAATTTCCTTAGCATTTGGCTAAATATTGGCATACAGGCTGTTCATCATAATGCAAGAGAAAATATTTTTATATTTAAAAAACCTTTAACTGATTAAATAATTTGTCCATACAAAGAATGACACAATGCCAAACACAGAAAAACAAAATAATGAAAGGCTTGTAAGAGATATTGTGTATACTATTTCCTTGCACTCAGATGTAGCTTGATTATCAGTGAATGTAACTTTTTCTGGTTCTGTTGAAGCTGTTTTGTAAGTCAGTCCTGCTAAGGATATCACGTCAGTAGGAGCTGTTTTTTAGAAAACAAAAAAGTAAAAAAAAAATTCTGTTTATTTTAGAATCTATTTTACTAGCTTTAAATGCTCTCCAAAATTAAACTCTGAATGAATATTAAAGCAATGATGAAGATAAAACTTGACACAACAGGATGTGATGGCTGCCATTCTGTCCTTAAACCACCTTTTTGCAACACACTTTATACAGAATATTAATCAGTGTTTTAAGGATGTGGCAGTTCCTAGAGACACAATGACAAGTTAGGGACAGGACTGTGAATAGCATTGCCTTATTCTGCACCAGAACCCTCATATAGTTTAAAAATAGATTTTACTGTGTCATCAGCTCCGTTCTGCTATCACTAGTAAACTGCACTAGGTATAAAAGCTGCAGTGGAAATTGTACCAGCACAGACACCAAAGTTGCTATCGGTAGTGTGCAATAGCTCGAGTTTTCATTTCAGAAGACACTGAATACTGACTTTCAACCTCAAAATTTTTTTTTTATTCCTAAAATCATACCAAATATGTCAGCATGCTCTTGTGCACCCCCGCACTGTGGAATTTTGATAATGTATGTCCTAACCGCTTAATTGATTGATTAGCTTACTGCAGCTTTCTGAGGCACCAAATTTATCTTTAATAGCCGGAGTCAGGCACGGCAGGCAATCGAGGGGGGGGTCCCTTGGCGTCGATTTGCTCTTAACTGGAAAGTCATTACCACTTAATACATGTAGATTGTGTTGAAAGAAAATTATGTGTAATGAAATGAGGGAAAAATTAGTGGAGTGTTATGGGCGAAAGCAGATGTTACGGAGGAATTATGCTAGCAGAGATAATCACCTTCGCTAGCATTGTGTGTGCTGGGGTGTTAACTCAGGGAGAGAGTTGGTGAGAGAGCTAAATAAATGCATTGATTTACACAGATCCACTTTTCAAACTACAGTATATGACTAGTACACACATCTACAAACACATCCATATATATACGCACACATATAGACATGCTCAGGGCTGAACTTTTATATTTCTGAAGCTCTTTTTTAGCTATTTTCCAGCTACTCACACTATATTCAGAACTCCTAGCTCGAAGCACAGGGAAGTAGCTGTTGATTTGCATAGTATTGTGAAGATGAGAATAATATCCAAGGGCAGAAGTACTCATATAAGCATTAAGATGAGACCTTTTATGCTTCAAACTCTGGACAACCTCTCCTGAGAGAAAACTGATGAATTTGAGAGAGGTCTTTGAGGGTAGCACCAGACATTTTAGAAACTATAAAATTGAAATAAATAGCAGAGAGTTGCAAAAAAATTTTAGAGACATGGAATGTTGTGTGCCTTCATTAAACAGCCTGTAAATAAAGGAGATAGAAGAAAAAAAAGAAAAGATGAAATCTTTCTTTTCATGCAAGTCAGAAACATGTTTTAAGGTAGTAGTTTTGCAGACAGGCAATAATGATAACACAGAATCAGGACAAGAGAGGAAAGAGAGATGTCACAGATTTTATTCTGAATGCATTTTAAAACTCTGTAAATTAATCTTTCACCTGTGGGCATCTCCCTGTCCTTTTCTAGCCATGACTGATATATATGCTTGATTATATTTCTTATATCCCAGCATGCAAGGTCACTATTAATTTTTATCTTGGGTTTATCTATTTCATATAACATGTGTTTGGATTTAGAATTATCTCTGCTTTATCACCCATTTCATAATAAAAATGTGGACTCAGGAAGATATTAGTTTGCAAAATTCACTATCAAAACCATAGATAATTAGGGTTTCCTCATATATCGTTCTGTTCCTTTGCTACTAAATGAGGCTTTTATGAGTATAGTTATTGCTGGTGATAATAATACAAATTTTAAAAATTAAAAAAAAGACTCAAGGTTTTATATTCCCAGCATTACCATTCAGAGATAGGAGGTTAGCAAAAAGACTGTCAATTTTCTGTCACTATATTAATGAGTTAAAGAAATGCAGCCAGCCCCTCATGAATCAATTGGAAAACTATGATGAATGTTTCAATAATTAAGAGAATAATTAAATTGCTGAATGTAAGATGGCACTAAATGAAATAGCTTTCGTAACAGCAGCATATTGCTGTTTATAAATACAAAAAGCCACTTTTAACTAATGCTGAGTCCAGTTCAGATTTATCTGTCTGAAACAGGCTGTGGGCCCAATCCTGCAGAACCCCCCCCTCCTTTGGACAATGCACCTCCTGCCTCCGCCCTGTGCACGAGGGCAGCAATGGTGTGTGCAAAGCTGAGCACAGGCAGGGATCTGCTGCTCCATCAGAGCCTCCCCGTGCACCTACAGCCTCCCCACCTGCACGCTGCAACGTGGCCACCAGCGTGGTGCCTCGGCGATAAGCAGCTAAACTTAAACAGATAACGGAGCCAGGGAATTCGCAGTAAAAGCTGACACTCCGATGGTAGCGTGCATGATGCTCGTGGAAATATTTTTAAAAGGTGATATGTGTTAAAGGTGAACTGTAAAGCTGGAGTGAAAATTATGTTAAGTTCAGAAATATGTCCTGAATCTCTCAACTATCAGGCAAGTTTTACTGTAGCTTTCAAAATTCTCTTTTCTCCTGTACATTAATCTGGCAGTTTCTCCTTTGATAAGGACATTCCCAAACATAACTTTGTGTGATATCACACATACCAGAACCTAGGATGCTAAAAACGAGACATCCTAGAAAATTGTCCTTCAAATCAGGGTGTCTCAGAGCAATGTACATGTTTAAAAAAAATATTGTTTGGAAGGAAAAGTGTAAATCATTCCCTAAGCTTGAAAATTTGTATAAATCTTGGTGGGGGGGAGGAGATGGCGGGTAATTGGTGAAGTAATTAACTACTGTATACTTGTATGTTGTTTTGAAAGCATGTCACAGCATTTTTTTTTTTTTTTTTTTCCTGAAATAGCAGCATGTTTAAAGAGAAATCACAAATAAGGTAGGATCAATTTAGGTGCAAAATTCCACCAAATGCATTTTGTTTTCTTGCTTGTGAAGATTCTAAAGTGCTTTTTACTGCCCCATCTTTCTCACATCCCTGTCACACTGTTTGTTTGGGTTTTTTTTCCTTTTTCTCTCTTTTCCCCACTCACTTCTTCCATTCACATACCTCCTTCTGTTTCACCAGACACCCATTTTCCACCAGTCCCTAGCTCTCCTTGCAGTGGGGGCAGGTTTTTATTTGCTTGTGGGAGAAGTCTATGGAAGGAAATTTTCTATTCAGTTCTGAGTTAGCCCCTCTTTGGAGTTCAATCATCATGTCAGGCACAATTTCACCATCTTCTTCATCTCTTATGTTGCTGAATTTATTCTTCCTGTCTCCTTCAGTTGCATAGTCCTGTGTAGTCAGAAAGTCATCACTGATACACATATTTCACATTTGCCTTCATTCCCTTCCCATCTCTCTTCTACTGCACAGAGGTACTTCAGACACTCCCCTGAACCCCATGCCCCCAGTATGTTTCTTTTCCATTTTCCTCTTCCATCTTGAATGCCTCTTTCCTACTCATCACATAAATATATGTTCTGCGGTATTTCAAAACCCAACATTATGCACTTGGAACACTAGTGATTTGAGGTGGAATGCAGAATAAATATAGCCATAATATGCTTTAAAATAGGTGAATTAGTTGAGCAGGAGACTTTTAATGCCACATGGGTGGTCAGCAAAAAAGTAACAATTACCATGAGACGGAATTTGATATACCACAGTTATTTCCTGCTCTAGAGATAGGGGCAGTACCATGGTAACCTAGACTCTACTGCATGGCAAGTGTTGTTAATGGTATAGATTTTTAATGGGGATAATTATACTTCTCTTTTCTGAAATCAACCTTTACTGGCAGTGACCAATGCCCAGAGGGATATTCTCAAAGGGATGTTTCATGACCTACAGGTTGTACATTTCATATTTCTTGCCTATGGTGAGAACATTTCACTCCATCAGCAGAAGAGGTGTAAAGTGTTTACCTTCTGATAAAGCCTAGTAATAAATTAAAATATTAAAATTTCAGGTGGATAGATATTCATTCTCACCATAGGTTAGGAATGCTACATATTGACAGGCCAAGCCCAGAGAAAGGAAACCATCCTGTTTGTATTTGATGATTAATTAGATAACCATTTTCAAGTATTGTTATTACAGCTTCTTTCTTTAGTGTGGAATTTAGGTTTTTTCTGAAATATCCACATCCATAATGAGGGTGAATGGAAATTTTCTTTGGCAAAGTCTACTAGCGGTGGCTATTGCTTTGCCAGAATTTAACATTCAGGTCAGAGGTTTTCTGTTGTATGGCTCTGTTTCAGTGAATATTCACTTCTGAGAATAAGATTAGGGAAAATATGTTGTTTGTCAGTGTTTAAAAATAAATATACCTCTCAGTTGTTTCCTTAACAGCTCTGCAATTTAAAACTGGGTCTTGAAAATTGGTCAAACCTTAAGCTTCTGAAAAAAAAAAACCCCAACAACATTTATTTATGTTCATAAGAGGCTTGTTGTGTTTGTCAGAGTGTTTATGGTCAATCAGGTTGCACAGTTACACCACATTCCCTAAGATATGCAGCTCTGTCACTTGAGCAGGACTTTGCTCCTGCTTGCTGGAGTTGGCTGGATCTCTGGATCCAGGACTAATAGCAGAGACCGTCTGTCTCCCCTGGTTCTGATGGAGCCCAAAGGAGATACACCAGGAGGAAAAGGCTTCACACAGGAAGTCACTACCAGATGGGAAAGAAAGGGTGCAAGGAACCTGGGAATGGAGAGCTCTGAGTGTGGGGGTTTGGCAGAGCTTGTGCTTAACAACAAGAAAAGACCAGCCATTTTGGACATGGAGCTAATAAGTACGCACTTATCAGTAGGTGTATGTGCTCCATCTCTGACCATTATGGGAAAAAATTGAAAAAAAGTTATGTTGATCCAGAACATGATGTATGAAATTGGTCAGAAGATCTAGAAACGTGGCAACCTTGATATTCTGGTTAAGGAGGAGCAACATGTGCGTATGAGCACTAGCCCCAGCTTTAAGGAGAATGACTAAATAAGCAGGAGTTGGATATAAGATTATACAGGAGTTAGAAATGTGAAGAAAGGTGTGCATTAGTGCTACCTGAAAGCAGGTAAGAAAAGGAGCAAAGAGATGTTAAATGTTGGAAGGAAGAAGAGGAAATCTATTCCATCCACCTCTATTGAGCCTAAACATAAAACAACTAGTCCTGAATTCTGACTTTGCTGCATTGTTTAACAAAGTAACTGTAACTTCAAATTGTTTTCCATCCCATGCTTAATAACAGTTTATGCAGAGGGTAACTGTCTTCTACCACTCCTGTTTGAAGATCAGAACAAACAGTGATATTTTTGCCTGTTCAATTCCTGTATTTCCAAAACACGATGAAAATGCACCTGTGAAATTTAAAATAACCAATGACATTCTGAATTTCAGCACTGAAAAACTGGAAAATATCTGGATTAAAGCTGCTCTGGTTGTGTCAGTTTGGGTCTTTTAGGGTTATGCACTATGACTGATATGCTGATAAGGACTGGATCCCATACTGTCTCTGTGTCCCTGAGGTATGCATTGGTCACACTGAGGGGGAATGGCAATGTCTCTGCTGGCTGCAACAGAGTTAAAGGGGGAAAAGCAGGTTCTCCTGACTCAGGCACCTGAGGGTGTAGAAAATGCTATCTAACCCTATTGCTTACAACCCAGCCCTGTTCCTGAGAGTGGAGTTCCAGTTTGCCTGACCAGTGTAAATGAAACATAAATTTTATGGATAAGATCCCAAACAGGGAGAATTAGCGGGGAGGTGTTCAAATTTTCTGGTGATTAGATAGGGAATTTATTCACTAATTTTAACAGCCCTGTTTCAACAACCACTAAAGATGTAGGTGCAAAGCAAGTACTAGGACTACGCCCCAAGGACTGGACTTGACTTCTTATCCCTTTGTAATGAAGAAGCAATAATGCATCCTGAAGTGTTCACATTCGTACACTTCTGCTCTTTCATATTGTTCATCTCCCAATCCAAAACAGACTTTGCAGAAGGACCCAGATCTCTCAGCAAGTAAGTAAAGTCACCCATCCAATGCCCTGTGCACAAGAAATATTGCACAGTATAAATGCTTTGGAAAATATTTTTTTTGTCTCAAAAACTGAGTAAGCAAAATTTGAAGATTTCTCACATCTTTGTTCTAGTGATGAAGATAGGGTACTACCTCACTTTCCCTAGAAAACCATAAGGAATTTTGGTGAGGATTAGTTAATTTATGCCTTAGTAACAGTCTGCAACTACAGCGAGGCTCTTGAGGACAGCCGTGTAGCTAGGAGGTGAAATTCACATTGAAGGTGCATTTTTCTCATCTGTTAGTTTTTATGCTCCATTATATATTTTCTATTATAATTTGGAGTGGAGGATCACAGAATAGAAAGCTGATGCATTTTAACAGGAAATGTTTGCTTTCAAAGAAGTGCACCTCTATTTACAGAAAGCCTGGGTAGAGTTTCAAAAGTACTTTTGTCCCTATAGTATCATATTATCTTTTATATTTCTTAATTGAATCCTCATCCTGGAGGCAAGTAGGTGCTGAACGAACCAGACCTCCCAGGTACAACTGCAGTGTATTAAGTCTGGGCTTGAAAAATAGGAGATAGCTATTTGGTGCTCAAAGATATTTACTCTTTTTCTGTGGGTTTGGTTTTTTGTGTTGGTTTTTGGGGGTTTTTTTGTTAGGTTTTTTTTGTTGTTGTTGTTGTTGTAGGAAGGGACAGAGAAGTTTGCTATTATTTCCTTCCCACAGCTACTTCATGAGAAGAGAGAAACACAGGATGAAATGAATGGAAAGCAGAGAGCTGACAATATTTTTCACAGAATCTACTACATCTGGCTAAATGCTATTAAAAAAAAAAGCCTTCAATGGAATTTGGAAGTGGATTGCTACCAACGATTGTTAATTTACTGGAATTTGCAAATGGATTCCTCTCAACCATACTGTCCTCTAGTTGTATTTGCTTTCTAGGGACATTTGTAGGATTCAATTACTATTGTGGCTATTCCCTGAGAATTTCAGAACAGCATGCATAAGTATTGATGGAAACTGGGTATTAGATTCACACACATGAATATGTGCACGCTCAACACATTGGAAAAATAAATCAACACCATGTGACTCATCAAAGCAGTCATATCTAACAAAGCTCAAGAAGTGATTGGGGAATGTTCACAGAGAAGTGTTCCTGAGCAATTAGAAGTACTTAGAGAGGAAAAAGGATCTCTTTGAATTCTTTTGCATAATAAACTCGAGGAAACCTCAGTCTGCCCATGGAGATCCCATAAGCAGAAAAAGGGCTAAACTTACTGACTAAACTATTCATTGTGAATTATTCCCTCTGCTCTAATGTCTGCACGGCATGGAAGCGTGGTGCCAGCCCTGCTACACACTGTAATTTTACTCTTCTAGGAATAAAGTGGGAATATACTGCTGGGCATGTTAAAGCACTCTGCAGAGGACATTATATATATTTTCAACATGTGACCTGCCTTTGATTTTTGTGTTGAAAATGGAGTTATCAACCCTCAGAGAGAAAATATTAGCCCACAGACAGTGAAATAAGATAATATTTTTTTACTTTATTTCTGTAAAGTGGTATTTGGTGCAAAAACTATATAAGACTGAAATGTAGACTTTGAGGAGTCAGAGGTCAGCACAATAAAATTCAGCCAGATAGTTTTTACATTTTTGGGCTGACCATGAGTTAACAGTTACTGATTCCTTTAGCAAATTCCTGCCTAATTGTTATTTTTCCTTGATTAAATTGTCCTTTATAAGGACATCTGTTCTGTTCCTTGCCAAGGTGTAAGATACAATCATGTCTTAGAATTTCTAAAGTACTTTGGACAACACAGTAATAAATATATTCTGATGATGAATCCTGCAAAGGAGACACTGTCCTCCCCCCATCCAGCTTAGCACATCTCACTGTCAGAATATTTTTCCTAACACTGTGACTCTCCCTCTCTCCTGCTGAAGGATTTCCTGTACAATTCATCCCTTTTGCCAGCCCAGATCCCTCCAGCTTCTGCACCTCCCTGGGACGACTGCATTGCTCTCTAATGCCAAGTGAGAGCCACCCCTGCTCTGAGGACCAAGATTTTGGTGGGTGGCTGAGTACCAAGGAAAGCATTTGCTGTCATTAAGGGGTCAAAGAAAATTACCCCCTGAGTTACAATCTGAACTACCCCACCCTGAATTCAGGCCAGCCCAAATGCTAATTCAAAGACATGCATTATATGGGGATAGTCATGGGAATTCCTCTCCCAGGGAGAAAAACTTGACCTTTCCAGATCTTTTCAGCATCTAGAAGTATATGACAGCTCTTCTGAGATATCTTGCTCATGGGGCAACTTGCTGTCTGTAGAGGTAAAAAAATTCAGAGGGGGAAAAAGTTTTCATAGCCTGGGGATGACAACTCAAATCTAGACAGTAAGATCTAAGGAGGACTTTTAATTTAACAGAGGTATATTTTGTAAAGGTTGGAAAAACAAAGACTTGATTTGTAGAAATTAAATCTGGAAGAGAAACTGTGAAGAGCAGGTATGGTGCTAATAGTCTCCAGCATCGTGCCACAGAGAAATAATTCTGTACAATGGTTGAGAAACAATGGCTCAAAGAGGTTGCATTTTTGCTATCCTGGGCTTGTGACCAGACATCTGGACACTGATATTCTGAGATGAAAGGACTGGACAGAAGGCAGCAACCAGAGATAAAGAGATAAATGCTGGGGAGCCATCAGCTTTATGACAGTTGCTGAGAGTGAATTAAATCATAGAGGAGTAAAACCCAGCAGGAGATGGGGAAGCATTGACAGAAAATGGGAAGGCAGAGAGAATACTGAAGAAATTATTGGAACATTGGAAAACAAAACAACCAAGCATCAAGTTGTGGAAACCCATGGTGGGGAAAGGGAGAGTTGTGGGAGATGGGATGATTTGCTCTCATCTTCTAAAGGCTCCACATTCCCATGAATGCTTATAGCTTTGCATAAATTCACACGCAAAACATAAGGAGCAGATTAAGCTGAACTGGAAGGGAACCACAATGTGGGGAGGTAATAATTAAAGGCAGTTGCTGGGCAGCTAAAGCATATGGGAGATTGATTATAAATAGACAGAGATAGGCTTGCTGAAGTGGCTAATGTGACAGGGATCTTGAGGGAATGGACAGGGCTGCAGGCAAGTCCAGGACAGGGAAGGGACTGTTCCTCTTGCCCTACTCATCTCATGCACTAGCCCCAGTCCACTTGTGAACCCTGAAACAGGAAGGAGGGAGTGAAAAAGCCGTAAACTGTGGACCTCTGAACACAAAATAATCTGTGGCTGTGTACATTGTTTATGATATTGAGAATGACATCCTGGCTCACACTCCTTAACAGTTTTACCAGTATAACCATCAGGGCTTTGGCCATTATAGGGTAAAGCTAGCATCACCCTGGGTAGCATCAGAAGACACTGCTACCAGGAGGACCACCACTATTATTACTAGCTGCAATAAAAAAAGCACTTCTTAAAATGTTTTTTCTACCTAATTGTCAAAACTGAATAATATTATCAGCTTTTTTATCCTTTGAGTATTTTTCTAATAAGAAAGCGCAGAGATGCACTGCAAATAAAAGCAGAAGATTCGAGGATGCAAAGCAATCATGCAAAATGACTTTCATATCAGTTTGATAAGCAGCTGAAATTTAATAACTACATCTCTCCTATGGTGCTGGATGAAAGTTTAATACTTTATGCTTTTGCTTCTTTCTTCCACACGATGCTTATTCAGAATCATAACTTTTCCTTTTATAATCACAGCAATGCTTAGGTGCGGTGGATTAATCGAAGCCTTACGAGACTCCAGTACAGTCCAGACTATAGTGACTTATAACCAAACCCTAGGAGAAGACTGTCAGGGGTCATAAGGGAAATGAGAGGAGATCCAAATGCAGAAGTAATATTTACTGAGGATAATGCACATAGATCTTACTGTCCCAGTAGGCAAGATGGAAGGCCAGTCTTTCATAACCCAGTTCCAAGAGATGCCGGATGCAGGAAAGGAAAAAGGAAGAGGAAGGTAAAAATGCCTGTCAGAATTTGGCCCACAGATTTTGGCTTAAAATGTGATTCAAAACTCCAGGAATGTGAGATGAAGCAAATTAAGATACCAAATAAATAAAATTCAGCCTCCAACAAATAATTCTGACACTGGGGAAAAAAACCAAAACAAAACACCAAAAGTCCCCAAAACACAGCACCCATCCCTTCTCATTTGCAAACCAGTTCTGGTAGCATTCGGTGCAGAAGCTTTTCCATCGGGAGGTGACACAGCCCCCAGCGCGATGTCAACTGCCCTGCCTTGGAAACCAGCACAGGGAAACAGCCGCACCGCGGGCCTCTGAGCCCTGCCCAATGGAGTTTTTCCCATGTAAACTTGTGATGGGAAAGGTCACGGTGGAGAGAGGGCCGTGGCCAGGCGGGTGTGGATTAGGGGAGTCAGGGAGCCAGGAGTAGTGAGGGGACACAGGCAGGGGCAGGTGAGCAGGCAGGGGAGCTGGCAGGAGCACAGGACAGGGGCAGGGGGCAGAGTGAGAGCACGGGGAAAGCAGGGTCCTGTTAGATAGGGGCAGGAGCTGGGGCAGGGAGAGCAGCAGAGGCAGAGGCAATGGCAGAGGCAGGGCAGGAGCATGAACAACGGCAGTAGCAGGGACGGGGACAAGGGCAGGGACAAAGGCATGGACAGGGACGGGGCAGGGGCAAAGACATTGACAGGGAAAAGGGCAGTAGCAGGGACAGGGGCAGGGGCAGTCGCAGGGACAGGGGCAATGGCGGGGCAAAGCGCTCCGCTCTGCGGGCAGCTGCGCATCCCTCGCATCCCTCGCATCCCTCGCATCCCTCGCATCCCTCGCATCCCTCGCATCCCTCGCATCCCTCGCATCCCGCTGGCTAGGAGGGAGGCTCGAGACACAGAGGAAATGTAGAGCATTGTTGGGGATTAGAAAAAAGGATTTAAAAATCAAAAAAAAACCTAGAAGGCGGTCTTTTGCAGGCAGATGCTGGGAACCCTCCGGATTCACTGGTGGACGGTTGCGTGGCTTCAGTTTCCAGCCTGTGTGCGAATGTGTGTGTGCCACAAAAACAGATAATAAAAAGAATACAAATGAAACAGCATATGATGTAGTCATCAGATCTAACTACAGCACTTTAATATGAATTGCAACTCCAGATGTTGTCTTAAGAAAATGAATCAATTAGACAAATAAGGAATCTTTTCCTAAATCATAACAGGAGAAAATAAAGTCCAGTAGCTGCAGACTGTTGTATAAATGTCCTAATGGCTTTCATTCTTCTCATATACCTGTCAGCTTTACTACAAGGCTCCTCATCGTTTAAGTTGTTGTTTACCTTCCTGAATACTGGTTTGATTTGAAAAAGTGTTCTAAATGTTCAACACCTTTTACCCTGAAAATAATAATACATCAGCCTTTAGGAGTTGAACCCAGCAGAAACTGGTGTCACTATTCATAAAATAATTGAGTTTACACAAAAAGTGATTTCTGTAATAGTCCCCTTTTTACAAGTATGTACATTTTATTTAAAATTACTGACTCAAAAAGCAAGGTAGGAAAAAATCACCTCCAACAACTTCCTGTAATTGCGAATTATTGTGAGGGAAACAGAAGGAAAAGATTTTGAAATTATGAGCCATTATGTTTGAGAGAGAGAGGGAGTAAGTGAGAGAGAGGGAGAGGGAGAGAGAGAGGCAGTGGGAAAAAAAGACATCTCGGCTTCATGAAACACAGCTGACAAGCTCGACTAAATTACCCCCGGACCATTACAAAAATCACTTAATTGCCAACCATTTTGTTAGGTCAATTGACTCTAATTGAAAAAATAACAAAAAGCTTATTATGCTGCAAATGCGGCCGTGGAAAATGAGTCTTCTGTTAGGAGGAAACAATAATTCTAAATTTCAGCTGCTGCTAACACTACAAAGTTCAGTGTTTTCTTCTGATAGAATCTACTGTGCAGGAGAAAGTGAATATGTTCCAATTGACTGATATTTCTTTTAATGCTGCCCCCTCTCCCTTCTTCGTCCTCACAGCCCCTTCAGCCGACCCACCCACACTGCTCAGTTTTATTTCCCTTCCTTGTTGCCTCGTGACTGTCCTTTCCGTGGCAGGGTCGATGTCAGTTTTTGTTCCTAAGGCGTTTGTGGTTTGGGGGTGTGCAAGGCTGCTGTGACTCCTCTTTTCAGCTTCTTCACAATAACCTCAAGACCCAGGTGAGGGATTAGGAGGGGCACCTTGCTAAAACCTCCTGGCCCCCTTTGCTTTCCTCTTTTCCTCACAAACTGCAATTTTCTTTAAAGCCTGATAAGAGAGAATTGCTTACATATTTTCACCAACAAAATACCTCAGAAAGAGTCCCCCCAACGTAAATTAAAAAGCACAAACCCTGACTGGCAAATGGGATTGTAATTATTTATAACGATCAAATTTTTAGGAGTGTGTGCACGAGTTTGTTCATTTCAAAAGACGATAAACTGGCTGGAGCTTCACCATTGTCCCAATTACAGATTTGAATACTGGAGGTTCATAATGGGATTGATTCTGCTCTGTGAAAAGTAATTATTTGTCCATAAAACCACAAGGCTGCAGAAATGAGCTCGGATGGCAAAAGCCTTTTGTTCAGCTCCCTTGCAGTGAAGAGGTAGGGATTGGAAGAAAGTTCTCAGTAGCCACAGTGCATGATTAAATATTTCCATAATCATGTCTATATGTTTGCTTTTTGTACTGTGTTCAGAAAATTCCTTTTCTGATTTTAGCCTTTCAGGAAAACTGCCTGACCGTGTTGCACTTTTACAAGGCCCAAAACTCTTGAGCTGACTACAGTGAAATGGTGAACAAAAACCGGTGTAATACAGCAGGATGTTCCTTCACAGTATTTTAGAAAAAAAAAAAAAGAAAAAAAAAAAGCAAAGAAACTTTGTGCATGTGTATGTGTATGATTTTGCTTTGCCTTTTATAGCTGCGGTAGATCTTCCAGTGCTTTACAAAGCAGTGAGTTAAATACTGGTGGCGTGGTGCCTGTGTAGGCAAACGGCACAGCCATTATGTGCTCAGCATACGTTTTTATTGTTTCTTTATATAGAACCCAATATCACTTACACAGAGGGGGATACAACAAATATATCAGACCATGAAGCACACATATGTGCTGTTTCTTTCTGAGCATCCGCAGCTGTATATAATCAATGGAACATTCCTTTGGAGTGCACCACAGGTCAGCAGGAACCTTGACACACAGCTGAATTTATGAGTGATCACATTGTTTTAAATATGCATCACTTAGATTTCTACAGGTGTTTAAAGATTTGCCTCAACATTCCCTTTTTTTTTTTCTCTTTTTTGTTCCTTTTGTGAAAGGAGTGCACATGGAAAACAGAGATTGTATAATTAAGGCTTCCATTTGGATGCTAAAATTGATATAATTCACCATAACTGACAACAGAGAATATTATATCATCTCTAAGAAAAAAACCCACTCAAAATGCTAAAAAAAATTAAAATTTGCCTGAGTGAAATATTGCTTCTAATCAGGGACCAGAAAACCTTTAAATTCACCAAGCTTTGTTGAATGTGGGGGACTTTGTAAAGCATTAAGAAAAAAAAATTAAAATCTATTTTTATACTTCAAAATACATGTCAGTAATTTTGTCTAAAACTATATATCAAAAATAAAAATAAACAACACATTAGAGAAACCCTATTTGAAACATGTGACTTAAAATAAAACAAGCATTATTAATTATCTGCTTCCTTTATAGTAGAAAAGATATAAAATTAAATAGATAAAATCTTAAGAGAAACCAATGTGCATGTATTGAGGAAAGACAATGAAGCTTCACAGACCGAATAGAACCAATTCCTTTCAAATAAGTGGGAAAGCCCTACAGAGAGAAATAAAAGTGAGGAATGGTGAATTCTGTAACACTTGCCAGACCAATGAGCTTCATCAATTAATCACAGCAAAATAATCACCACCTACATTAAAGAATAATACATGAAAAGGACAGGGCATAGCTTTAACTTATTCAGAAAGGGCTGACTCCCTAATCCCTCTGAGTCTTGACATGTTAACTGGGTAGCGACTAATTAGATGTCAAAAATTCATAAGCACTCTTTAATATTGCATATATCTGCGGCAGACATTTCAATATGAGAGTTGTATACACAGAAGTCACTATAGCATTAAAACACAGCAGGGTGGGAGAAATAAAAGGAAAACAATAAAAACAATGGCCCTTAAAAACCCAAGAGAATGCCTCCTTTGGAAGTGTGTACTTTCTTATTCAGAAAAGGTATCACCTTAATAAGAATTATAGGCAAAGAGGTTTCACTGTTCCATGCTGTGTGGACGAAAAGAGGGAGAAAAGACTGACTTATCAAAGGCACTGGCAGGTAAATAGTAATTTACTATGCATGCACAATGAACATTACACAGTGCCTTGACACAGGGCGATAATGAAAGACATGCTATTGTGGCATCCATCGAGGGAATTTTTTTCTTCATTCTTCCTTCCCTTGTCTCTCTTGAGCAAAGAAGCAGTGATGTTTCCTGGCAGCTGCCTCCTGTTTCAAGCCATTTCACATAATATAGAAAGAACCTGAAGTTTAGTGTATTAGTAAGCGAGTTAGTTTGCTGGTTTGGCAATATATACATTGTTTGTGCATGAACTTATATTTCAGATGCAGGGTTCTGTATTTTTACAGAACAAGCCTTTTCCTGTCTGAAGAATTATATGAACCTGTTATATAAAACAAGGCAGCAAGATTAAAAACAATGCATCATATAATACACTGTTTTATGTCTTGCATCCTTTAATTGTAGCTCTCAGGAATAAAAAGAGGAATGTGCTGCTGTTTATAATGCAGAATTGCCATTCTCTCCTTTGACTAACAATGTGTACTGTATAGGGCTAGTAGGCTGTGGAGATTCCTCTATTTTCTCCTTTACCAAATAGCAAAGTTAAATCCCACTTTTTCAATGCTTCTAACTAGCTTACAGGCAGCAAGCCTTTGAATTTAGTCTGCATGCAGTATGGGAGGCTGTGACTGTAATCCTCCCATAGCTGCTGCTCTTTAAATGTGACATGGCTTCAACTGGAATGTTTTAATTATTTTAAAAGTGTAAAATCTTGTAACATGATGATATAAGGTAAGCAGCCTCGTGCAGAGAAAAAAATATTACATTTGTACATCTCACGGGAATGTAGCATCTAAAGAGAATGTGGCTCTCCTTGTACGTTGCAGTGTGTGTAATAATGATATTTGCATGTATCAGCTGATTAGTACTTTCATAAGCTGACATCTCTCACTGTGATGGCAACTTCTGGAGTGATGTAGTACAAGAATAGGAATGAGATGTGATTTAATGACTGCTGACCACGTTAGACTGAATGGTCACTTGTTCAGCTATACCTGGCCTTCCCTTTGAAAGTTGCTACATTAATTTTGTTTCCAAAGGACCTTCTATGATCAACACTGAAACTGTAATTAACTGCTTGGATTTGTCATTATTACACTATTCACACCTTTTTCTTGCAATTGTAAATGTGTTACCTAGCACTTATGTTTGTCCGTGTCTTGAGTGTCCAAGGATGTTTTGTGGGCACACACTTTGTGGTTTTAGACTAGAATCAAAATATTAAAGGGCAACAATTAATTAGTGATTTCAATCAGAAGGTGATGATCTGCAGTGCTCACAGTAGTTTTTGACTCCTTTTCATCCCTTCTGTCATGTTCTTGCCTGTTATATAATAATGCTGATGTTAATGTGATACTGCTCCATTTTCTGGCACACTTGGCCAGCGAGATGGTCTCAAAGCACTCTGTGCATGCTCTGCCTGCCTTTGCTAGAGCTCAAGCGCAGACTGCCTCACTTGGACGAGATCTAGCTGACTATGTCAATTTTTCGAAAGGAGTCCAAAGATGTTGGGATTGTTCCCCTGCAGACACAGTGATCTGTTTGCTCTGTATGACCAATTGGTTTGGACGTTCAGGAGCAGGATGGACTTCCATACTCCAGCCAGTCTGCATGTGCAAAGCATTTATCTACAAACCCCAATGAACTCCTACGTACTATGGGTGCTTTGACAGGGTTTCCTTACTGACTGGGGTTTCCTGATTTTTTGATTTAATCAAAAACAGCATTCTACCCACACCATAAACATTTCATAAATTATTCTTTATACTCAGTATTTATGTAATGAAACCTGTGGGTTTGGGAGTTTTTTGGTTCGGGGCTGGAAGGGAAAGAGAAGGAAGAAATTGAAGATCCTTTCTTTCAAAGACAGGCCTACTCTGACAAATGCTGTTGAATACCTATATCTTTGTTATTGACAAAATTCACATGGCTTTCAGAGGGTTGAGGCCAGAAATTACATTAATTCAGTGCACCTAAGCAAACAGGTTAACTAATGCCTCCTTTCAAAGCTGAAAATAAAGTGATGCAAGCATCCTTCATTCATCTATGCCACTCAAGTATCTCCAAGGGTCATTGATACAAACTAAATCCTCACTTATAAAAAGTCTGGTTTTCCAGGAGGATGTTTTTATAAGAAACCTGGTTTTCTAGTCAGACCACTTTGCTGGATGAGTCTAAATCCAAAACAAATGTATAAAAAGATGCATGGTCCTACCTAGTGCCTGACTGGCAAGCAAAACTCTGCAAACTCAATATAATGCATAAAGTCAGTGCATTAGGGCTGGTCATAGCTGACCACCTTAAACTGGGCTTTCAGAGCTGTAGTGGGGGAGGGAGCAATATCTACATAACTGACCAATAGCTGAGCATCCCTTTAGTCATTCCACACTGTTGTGCACAGGAAACCTGTGAGTTGACAAATTGGGAATTCTGTCTACAAAATGTTCTAAGCCTGAAAAATGGAGCTATACCAAGTAAAGGTCATGTCCAGCAACTGCACTCACGCGGTAATGTGACTGTGGTCTATTTTAAGGGATAAAAAAGCTATAACTGGGAGAAAAAAGTAAGAATAGGTGCAGTTTTGGTTCTCCTTAGACCATACCAAGCCAGTTTTGTGGATAGTTAATAAAGGACGTGGATGTGTTCCCAAAGGGAAAGAAATATGTAACACAAAAGTGTCAATTCAGTCAAGATTGGATAAGTATCTGCTGGTTTTTCATTGTTTCACACTGGTTACAAACATACAGAAAGATGGCTTCCGAGTAAAACAGAAACCAAAAGAGAAGAAAGCCCCTTTCACTACATGTTTCTGGAACTAGTGAAATCAGCTAGTGGGAATAACCACTGGAAAAAGGTATGTCTGTGAATTCCTAAAGAAACAGAAACATCACTCTAAGCCAGTTTTTGCTCTTTCTCTTGTTCTGTACAAACACCGTCCTGGGCCAAGATAGAGCTGACTGATGCCACAACACTTCAGAAGCCCAAATTGTTGAGAAAGCTGAGAGGAACAAATGGGAATCAGCAGAACGCATCACCAAAAGGACAAATAACAGATGGACAAACATAATTCCAAAGCAAATGCCAAATACTGGAAGGAACAACAGAGTTGGGTAACATACTGGAAGAGAGGCAAAATAGTTAGATGCAGGGGACCAGCACAAATGCCAAAAGGCCTTTAACAGAAGAGAGAAGGTGAAACTAGACAGGCAAAAGAGAAGCTGCTTTAAAAGTTCAGAGTATTTGTAGCACAAAATATTTCTATCTGTTAGGCTCTTGATGTCTCATCTTAAATATTTCCATAGCACCATGTTTTCTACTGGGCACTGTGCTCTGCACACTGGAGCCGTATGTGGACTTGCTGACAGGAAACGATGAAATTTGGATGGCCAAACCCAATTTCAATCACGTAGCCCTTCTGAATTCCCACAGTGGCCACAGCAATGTGTTCATTGTGTAGATCAGCTGTGATCCAATGGATGTTACCCCAGGAGCAGCCCACAGACAGAATGGGCACATGTTAAGTGAAGTCTGCTAAACAACTGCCTTTGAGATTCATTCTGTCATTAAAATGCTGTTCATATAAATGTGTTTAAGATGTTAATTTTGAGGTGCTCTCACTCAAAAAATGCGTTCAGGATCCTGTTTAGCTGTGCTCTAAATTACTCATACAGTTCTAAGCGTTAATCACAGAACAAATGTTCTTGTAATGAATTATTGGTGTACCTTGCTGTCACAAGCCAAACAGTTGTTTGTGCAGAAGCATTATAAAATAGGCTGTAGTGCTATTGAAACAGTATTAACCAAGATAGAGAGTTAGAGAGTTTGGTCCCTTTTCTACCCACTGTTGAGGTCAATTCTATTATTTATGTGGTTGAAAGCACAACAAATAGATACTGTTATAGCTCTTTAACCAAAGCTTGTGGTGTTAAATTTCTGATTACACTTGGTAGAAAGTGTGAAAACCCCAAAATCTCCTGTTTTTCCTCTTCT
The DNA here is from genome assembly GCA_013397795.1 of Orthonyx spaldingii. NCBI lineage: Eukaryota > Metazoa > Chordata > Aves > Passeriformes > Orthonychidae > Orthonyx > Orthonyx spaldingii. The sequence goes on along the minus strand of VZTJ01005836.1, from coordinate 1,827,940 downwards.
TGTTGCCAATGGTTTCTGAATGTCATTAAGGACAAGAAGTACACATGACAATACCTACATGACGATTTTATTTTTGCTTAAAAATGTGGTAGATTTCTTGCTGACCCTGTCAACAACTATGACTACTAATTTGCTAGCTCAATGACTCATCATCAGTTCAGTTTACATGTAGCTAACAAAGGTCAGCCCTGAGGAAAAAATATTTGATTTCAAAACCTAATTCAAGGAGGTGTGATATTTCTATGAGGTTTTTGACTGCGTAATGTAAAACCCTCTAATTGCAGAACCTGAACAGTTCTAGGTTCACTGGTTCACTTTAAATTAGATTTGAGAATCATTAAGTCGGCTTCCTGAAAGGGTCTGACCTGTGTTGGCTGTGTACCATACAAACGTAATGTCAGACAACGGGTTCTGCAGTTCGAGGTCACATATTTTCATTGGGTTCTGCTGGTTGGGGTCAGGAGATTCTCTTTCTGAGTAATTCAGCACAGTTTCAGGCCTCAGCTGTGCTGCTGGGGGTCACTGTTCTTGGTCAGGTTGCCATGGGGAAGGGATAAGGGAAAAGTGGACTTTTGTGCTTCCTTCCATTTGACTGCACAGCTTGCTGCTTAGTGCAGGGCACTTTGACAGGAAGTGGCTGTGAGGAAGCCCACACTTGTTCCAGTTCATCTATCACAAGAGTTATTCTGGAGTGAAAGGATACAACCTAAGGGATGCAGAAATTTCAAAAGATCAAGATCAGAGCATGTGCACGCTCCCAGAGAAAAAACTCCCACGTAAAACACTGTAAAGCATGAAAAATGTGGTATTGGGCTGTTTAGGGATGGTGTTCTGTTCTATTTAGGTTGTGATTTTTTTCCCCTCAGCATTCAGTATATTGGATTTAAGTGGTCACCATAGAAGCAGTTAGTATGCAAATACCAGGACTAGCAGGGATGGCTTTGGTACTGGTGCCTCCTTTATTTGACACTTGCACAAAGCCTTACAGCCCAGGAAAGAAGCCAAAGCCCCTGATCAGACCAGGCTGCTGCTGCTGATCTCATTCTAGCAGTAGGAAGCTCCACAGACAGTGTAGGCCAGTGAGAAACAATAATCTATGTACATACATTTCTAATAGGAAGGAATCATTTATTAAAAAAAAATATGGAGAGATGCTGAAGAAGAGATAAAAAGATAGGTGCTCTGGCACAGGTGAGTATAATCTCCACTAGCTTGTGAAAGCTGAGTCCTTAACTTGTCAACATATTGGATGAATTGCAGCCCCAGTAATAATGCTGTAAGCTGTTATAAGTCTACCGGTCCAGAAGCATATATTCTTCACTGGCTCCCACTCCTTTGGCATCACATTCTGCGCTTTGAGAGGTGAGGAGTAAAAACAGTGAATGACATGAGGTTTTATGTCTAAAAGAAGAAGAATATACTCCTAACTGTGACTAAAACACCCTACATAGGATAAGCAGGAAGAATTTTCAAAGGTGGTATAGTATTAACCACCAGTAACTACTATACCAAATAGATTCAACTGTACTTAAATGTTTTCATAGCATTATTGTGCCAAATAGTTTTCTGCTTGTCAGGAGGCTGTATTTGCTGGAGAAAAGTTGAAACTTTTTCATCTTGATTTTAGGATCCTTCTTGCTCTTCACTTATGTCATATGAATATTTTATTTCAGCTTTCTTCAGGCGAATATGGAAAGCACATTTTAGCCAAGTGTAGGATCTAGTTTTCTACCTTGGAAAGTATAAAGTGGGGACTTTTCAGGTAACTGAAAGGCAAAAATAGGTTGTGCCTCTCTGTATTGTTACAGATGTTATTTTAACAGTTACCATGATTGCCATTACAAAGGTACCACACTCCACTTCATCCACGTCTGTATTTCCTTGTTCTCAGAATTGGAAATGTCTAGAGTCACTTAGAAGTTTCAACTGGACAATGAACAAACTGCAACATTTCTGAATCCCACGATCTGCATGCAGCCCACTGAGCATACACCCATCCAGGAATGGACCCAACACTGCGCAGCTCAGAGCATCCTTTGTTCAGGGGGACTGTTGCAAAATCAAACTCTGCCAAAGCTGGCAGCTCAGAGCTCAGCACGGAGGAAAGAGGGTTAGGGATACTCCCCATCCAGTGAAAGTAAGTGCAGAACCTCCCCCAGGGTCTGAAATTTTTCTTTTAAAAACAACACATAAAATTTGGCTTGCATTTGCAGCACTGAAAGTGCTCTCTTCTGAGAAGTTCACATATCAGATCTTACAATTCACCATTCTGGTCCTTTCCTGTACATAGTTGTGATGCTGTTGGAAGACACTGAAGACTTGGAGATCTGAGAGGTAATTTCAAGTTTATTAAAAATATGCAAACTTATATTTTCATACTATTTTGCTGATTTTAACTGAGACGGACAAAATTTGACACAAATAATGTCAAATGATGCTTGCTTCATGTTCCTAAGATCAGAACCACTGGCCTCACTGGAAACATGTTTGGGAGAACATGAAAGCACAGGACTGGTTCAGCCTGTGAACAGTAACAGGGTCCAAAGCCACTGAGGCTTTTTTGACTTGGTTTCCTGAGGCTTAGGAAGCCTACAGGAGAGGGCCATTTATGGCTCTAGCTCTCCCCATCTCTTGTCTCTTTGAACTTAATTTCAGTAAATTAAATCAATGTGGTAAAGTGATCAGATACATTAATACTTGACAAGCTTTGTGAAACAAATGCCCCAAGAAGGGATTCCACTGCTGGAATGGCAGTGCCACGAGCTCAGCAGTGTTGTTCTCTTGAGTAGCCAGCTCACACACATTGGCTGGCCAAAAGGCACGTGCAGATCTCAGGCATTCACATAGGAAATGACAGGATCTGGGAAGGCAACAATGTTAATGTACATTTAGGACAAAAGATCAGGACACGTCATAAGGAACTGAAAATATAGCAACATAGCCACCAGCAGGAAAAGGTAGACAACAGTAACTTCAGTGAGACCATAGAAATACTAAGGATGTGTTTATAGGAAATCACACTCTGAAAGTCCATGATCACAACTTTTTTATTTTGAAAGGTAATATTTGAACCTACTGACTGTCTTACTTGAGACCTCCTGGGTTGTGGGGTTTTTTTTCTTGTTCATTTATTTTGTTGAGGTCAGTTTGTTTCTTTGTTTCATGGGCTTTGGTGGGTTTTGTTTTTTGCTTTCTGGGGTGTTTTTGCTGACACCCTTATCCTTTGTAATTTTAACACAGGATTTAAGTGTTAACTTCAAATCTTGCATAGATACACTGACGTCTTTTCCCTTTACAGAACTTACAGATGGAGTAAAGAACCCTACAGCACAGGAGATTTGAATAGGTGGATAAGTACCAGTGAAAGTATTTGCATAAGGAAAAGAATTCTATTTTATAACTCAACATGAGAAGCATAGATTACTTTGCACATACTTATTAAGATTAGTTCATAAGAATTCATTACTGGCATCTTACTGGAGAAATTAGTTATTTCTTTCTCAGTCAAAGATAACACATAAAACTTTGTTTGTACAGCAGACAATTAAGATGGAGGTTATTTCCTAACACTAATGAAAGTTCTCCCTTAGAACCATTGCAAATTTCTATGGACCTCTAACCTGTCATTTTCCTCTGTTTAGTTCATTGTATTTTGCAACAAAGAAAACTGTACCCGACTGTGCACAGAAAAAGAAAAACCCTTTTTCAGACAAAAGAAGCAAAACTCTTTTGTTACAAAAAATAGCACAACTTCAGAAAAGATATTTCCTAATAGAGATCACTTGGCTGTTTGGCTGTTTTCAGCATGCAGAGGGTTAAGCTCAGCTGAGAATGCCAGACATACCTGTATTCATTCCATTTTGAATAAAGTGACAAATTCCTATTCTTGGTCACTGGAGCAAAAAATTAGCCCTGTGCTTCAGTGAAAGGTCAACATGGGAAGAAATAAACAGGAGGTGAGAGGTCATGACCTGTGTCTAGAACAGCAAAAAATGGCTGAATAAAAAAAAAAAAGTTAATTCTACTGTACATTGTACTTTTCATATAGTCAGGTCCCATTTGAAATGCAGAGCACTCCTAGAATGCTATTCTGGAAAAATCAAGATTGAAATGCATGTATATTTATTTATTTATACTGCTATTTTGGTGCAAGCCCCATTGGTTTGGTCTATTTTAAATAACTCCTGTATCTACGTATATATTCCTATGATCTGGGATCCAATGGATCCAGGAGATGTTTAACTGATCAGGCCCAGAGAGATCTTTGGCTGTCCATGTCTTTTGGTCACATCTTCAGTGATTACTACAGACCTAGAGACCCCTCTGAAATGCTCAGGGAGGAGAACCAGTCACCAATGGGAATGAGAGCTTGAATCAGACATTGAAGATATTGGAAAGAGGCAACAAAAGTAGCATTTAGTTTTACTAATCATGTAGTCTCAGTCACTGAGAGATTAATCCCATCTGATGCTGAATATCAGTTCTATCTAGCCCAGGCATAGAAAAGCCATGCTGTATGCCCTGGGTAGATATTGTGGACGTGTAAGCAGCAGCAGCAAACAGCAGACCATAGAAAACAAACACAAGAATATTTATTCAGTCAAAAGTGGTGTTCAGTGACACACCTCATGCACTGGAGCTGTGGAGAAGAGAGCAAAGCTTCTTCAGAATGCAGCACTTCTGGGAGACATTGCTGCTGTCAGCAGCCTGGGGTTACCTCTCAAATCATTTCTGAGGTGTCCTACATGCACAGGTCTAGGGAAAATATCAATGTCCACTTCTTTGGAGTTTTGATTGCAGATTTTAAAAAAGTATGACAGAAAGAAACCTTCTCTGAATGTGCATGTGGTTGACAGAAGGGCCAACTAATAAGAACAACTCTGCCAGAAACGGTTTTCTCTTTAAAGACCAGTACAAAATCAAGGTGCTGAACCAAAGAGCACCTTCATGGACAATGCAGTATTGATTTATAGGGTGTTTTGACTTTGCAAAAAGAAAGAATTCAAGATGGCAGAAGAGTCATTGTTCAATGTGCAATGCTGGGCAAAAGGATATTTTTTCCATTTCTTCTTCTCTTATAACCTGTCTGGGAGGGTTTTTATGAAATATACCTTCATCATAAAATGACAATTCACTGCAACCAACCAAAACTCTAAGCAGTACAAGATTGATTTTGGTTAATTTCCTGTCTCCCAAAAAATTAGGAACAAATGGAACCAAAATAATTGAAACAACCTGTTTCAAACTTTTGAAATTAAAAATCCCCTTTTTCATTTGAATGCACTTTTTATTTAATAGGGTAAGTATACCTACATGAGAGAAGGAAAAAATTATGAAGACAAAATTTTTTTAAGATTCTGAAGTGACTATCAACTTAGTTACCTTCCAAGAGTTTGAATTTTTATTTTCAAAATAAATTCATGAGAGTATCAGAAAATGTCTGCAGAAGGGCAAAATGCATCCTACCAAGTTCTAGTTGTGAAGTTTCCTAAATGTCCCTGAATATGATGACCACATATAATTAGGATGCAACAAATATCTTGAGCAAGCCACACATTTAATTGTATGGGCTTATATTAAGAGATTACAGCTAAGCTTTCAAAAACATGAAATCGGGATTTTTTTTGTGTGTGTGTTTCGTGTTGGGCTTTTTAGTTTTATTTTTCTCATTTTTGTGTAGTGTCTTATCAATGCTTTGCTAATTTGATCATATTCTTTTATTCTGAAATGAATATTTGCCTTCTGTTTGATTTATTTTCCTTTCTAGGACTTGCTTGTGTTTTTGGCTTAATATGTCTCATATTAGCAGCAGAGTTTTACAGAGTTATGCCAGTTGGCACTTCATATTTCAGCAGGTTGAAGAGCAGTATGAGGTCTTGTGTGAAAAATACCCACCCAAATTAACCAGTTATGATCCTTTAGCAATTGTTTGTACATATTAGCTACTGCTCATCAGGAAACAGAGCAGTTCTGAGACACCAGTGATGATTGGTGGTTCCCAAAACATATGAGCCAAGTTAATTTCAGTTGCAGTACAGAGAAGATGGTAGATATACCTGTGAGACATATGTCAAAAATAGAAAAAAAGGTTGGTTGAAGTTGGCATTACTACTTAACATTAATTCTGTTTGCATGCTGTTGTGAGGTATATTGTTCTTTTGAAACCAAGCTATAGCATTTATTCTGACACTAGGAGAAACAAAACCAATCATCCCTTTTCTTCCCATTTCTGCATGGCAAGTGAAGATAAATGCAAGTAAAATATAAAAAAAAATCATATGATGGGAAGTCTATGTGATCCAATATAATTCTTCAGTGAAATTCAAACGAATGGATTACGTTGGCGAGGAGGAGATAAATCTTCTATATATCTTCTTGCATATCCTCTGTATATTGTTGTCTGTCAGGTCTGTTCTGCTATGGCTGTAGAGTGCATGCCACTATGTCCATGTGAGATCAGTGCTCAGAGCATAGTGAAAAGACTGATGTTCATTTTTCATAAGACTGGATGGAAACAGAATAAAGGGCCAAGTAATCAGAATAATTGTTTGCTCTGACATGCCTAGTTCAGAAATTGTGATGTTGATTTGTACGTTGAACTGGGAAATGATGTTAGTTTTCAAACTGTCCTGAACTCTGAGGCGGTGGCTTAAATAAACAAACTCTTTTCTCTTTACCTGTCAGCACTTGAATCCACAGCAGACCTTGATATGGTTGTCCAACATTTGACTCTTGGAAACTGAAAGTTCTCTCCTTTGCTGCAGCTTGAGATTACATGCAAACACCAGAGAATGCAGCACAAAGTTGGTTGTTCAAATGACGTTTCAAACCAAGAACTTATAATGCTTCTTCAGGCCTTGCTATCGCACAGGTTCAGTTCTCAGCATTTCAGGCAGATTTCTGCTGTATGGCACTTTTTGCCTAGAAGGAAGCTAACAGTGTATTATCATACCAAGGACAGAGGTGTGTTCATCAGGAACCAAACCATGACTAGTGTGTTGACTATCAGATAAGGACGCACCCACACTGTGTGCCTTGAGCTGCCCCTCAGTGCCTTCAGCCAGAACAGGCTTCGCTGGGGCTGCGGTTCCTCCAGCACAGCCCTGCCTGTCACCTCTGTTCCATACCCACTGTGAGGGACATCTAAACTCCCTGCTTTGTTGCAGCAAGAGGTTAGTTCATCTCAAGCCTACCCCTACATGAGGGTTTATCTTTTCTAGAAGAGTATCAAAATAAGGCATCGGATAAGAACAAATCTTGAAATCATGAGTCAGTTGTTCTTCTGTCTGCATTCAGTGGTCTGACAGTTGTTCATCACCAAGATCCCAAATAAGGTCATGTTATGTAAATAAAACGGCATTCTTTGCTTCACTCATATTGATATGTATCTGTTTTCATTGAACCTTGAAGGGAGGTGGGAAAAAGGGAAAGAATAAGGTTGCAGGGAGCTCTGGGGTAATTTTTCAGTGGTGTGTTGTGGGTAGCACCTTTTGGATAACATCCCTTTGCTCTGTGTTCCCATGGCCAAGTGTTTATTACTTTGAACACATCACCAATTTCTTTTAACTTAACATACAGACAATTTATTTTTTTTTTTGGGTGAAATAAGAATTTCAAAATCTGAAAAAAAAATTAAAAAGAGACAAAAATAAGTGAAATGTAAATTTTGTATTGCAAGAATATTTTTTGTAATAAATTTCATGCACTATTTACATCAATAGTGAAATATACTGATTGTATCAGACTGGAAGTGTTGATACACAAATAACTGCCTTTAACACAGGTAAAAGTATTAATTATCAATTAGCAGAAATTGCTTCTAATAAGAGTGGGGGAGAGACAGAGAAAAACTGATCAGGAAAAGCTGACACAATGTTCTGTAAATTGCCAGTTTGGTGGGTTTTTTGGTGGGTTGTTTTTTTTTTATATCTGCCTTGGATGATATGAAAAAAGGTGTCAGAGACATAATTACTAAATACATCTAAGATACAAACCCTTTTGTTGTTCTTTTAATCATTTGAGGGAAGAATATTAAGTCCTTGGAAGATTTTTGTCCTTTTCTACAAATAACAAGTAAAATTAACTAACAGCTCAATTATTTTGTTAATGAGATAGCTCCCCTCCCCACTGTCATGAATTCCGTTTAATTTTTTTTCTTCAAATGTCTTCTATTCTACTATCAATCAAATATCTTTTTAGTGCATAATCAGGAAATCCTAATGGAAGGAAAAACAAGTTGGAGCTGATGACAACTACAGTGGCTTACTTATAACCACAGCCTGTCACACATGCAGCCATACTAGTGATTACAGGTTGACTAAGGAAATGCAAAAGTACTTTGAAAACAAGGCAGTGATAGAGGAGCCAAAGTTGAGGACTTTTATGAATATTTAATTATTTACTCTATATAAGTTAACCACACCATGTTTAAATCCATTGTCTTATCCCAGATGTGTCTATAATGAACTGAGTTTCATGGCTTTTAAGAAAAAGCACACTGAAATGATGTCTTTAGTTACTTCTTTCTTCCACATTAAGCACTTTTAATGAGTGCCTCCATTTTCAGAAGTGGTCTTTCCACTGACTTGAGCGAGCAAAGCAGAATGATATAATTTACGTGGCAACCAACTTCAAAGCAATAATAAGCCAATAGTTAGTGTGAATAGTTCACAAGCAATTGACAGACTAAAATATGTTTACTTAAACTAGCCCATGAGTGCCTTTAAATAAGAATTGTGACACAAATATAACAACCCCCCCACCATCACCACCACAAACACCAAAAAACCACCCAGAAAAAAAATGTAGAAATAAATTTAAAAGCTATGCTCACTTACTAGCTAATTCACAGTAAATATTTTGATTGTCCATATCTAATGTCAAACAGTGCCTAGAATGGGAAATTACTTCAAAATGAAGTTGACAAGAACATTCTGCACTAGTTAATTTCCTGAGAGATCCATACATTTATAATTTCCCGAAGCATATGCTGGAATAATCCTGTCTGCAAGTGACATGTATATGGCTGGTGACAGCATGGTCAATATCTGTGAAGAAAAATTGCAAAACGCTGGCAACAAAAAAAAGTTTTAAAAAATGGTGGTCAGTGTTGCTCTCTAGACATTAAAAAGCGTCCAAAGATGCAAATCCTGCAAAAGGCAAATGACAATTAATGGGGTCAGATTTTTGTCATTTATTTTCGTTGTTTCTTGAACTGCCCAGCATTGCTGAGCTCTAGTAATTTAGATTAAGGTACCCTCATTCAGAACCACAGGACCCAAAGCTTAATATTTATGTCACCTCTGTTTACTGTACAGGCCTTTATAAATAGCAGAGCAGAACCCTACAACTTCTTCAGTAAAAGTGAATAGTTGCAAGTTAACAATATTCTACTCTGGACATCTGTTAAAGCTAATAATGAAAATAATAGCATTATCTTTGGTATCTAAAAGATACTAAAGATTAGAGCTGACTCAAAATTTCCAATTGATGTTTTCTGTCACATCCTAATACCTCTTCAAAACTTTCCATGTCATCTACTGTTCAGCAAGGAGATCAATCGGAAAAAAGAGAAAAGATATTTTTATTTGGAGCTGAATGTTTTGTTTGGTCTTTCACAAACTGACAGGCTAAAAAGATGGGCCAAGACCAATGGCATGAGTTTCAAAAAGACCAAGTTCTGGGTTCTAGTCTTTTAGCCACAATAACCTCATGCAATGTTACAGACAATTTTATTGAATTTACAATCAGAGCTGAAGTTTTTTGTCTCATTTCTAACAGAATCCTTTTCCTGATACTGATTCTCATGGGCTTGCATGGTATGGTATCAAATGAAAAGAATCAACTCGATCTGAAATTCTTAAGCTGCTTCCAGAAATTACTTTTCCAGAATGTTTACCTTAATGTTCCCCTTCCTCTGGAAATAAATTCAGACCTCAGTGGCTGACCATTAATTTCTCATCCACAGGAAAAAAAAGGCAGAAAATTTGCCTTTATGCAGGAGGGAAACAAATGCAACTAAAAACCCAAACAAAAACCTATGCTGCATGGCTCATATCCAATATCTCTACAAATCCATTTATCCAAATTCACATTAGGCATTTTGGCCTGAAACTGTCTAAATATATCCTATATCTAAAGACAAGATACTGTGTTTGTCCCTGCCAAAAAAGATATTTCTGTACATCATACCTTTGTTCTAAGGAAATGCTCTTTACCCTAACTTTATCTCAGAAGAAAAAGTTTGAGAAAATATTTTGCTTCTTGTGATTCTGTCATATATTAATTCATAAATTGAGCAAAACAAGAAAGGGAAGAATTATATGGATATTTCAACTATTTTCTGGAAATGAGGTCAAGCACACACCTTGGAATATAAGGAATATGGAGTACTCGTTTTGTGAGTAAGGAAGTATGAAAGAAAGCAAGCTACCTTATTGGAGGTTTTGTGATACAATAAAAATTAAAGAAAGATTATTGTCTCTCATTTCATTTTTCTATTAAAATCTATTATTGTTTGTAAAAAATTGAATTAATACATTGAAAATAATAATGGATTGTTTATGAAATGCACACAGACCCAATTCTTCTTGGTATAAGGCTCACAGACAAGTACAAATGCAGTTGGAGAATAACAATATCCTATTTTAAAGCTGAAACAAGGTAGGCTTCTTGTATGTGTAGATTCACTAGCACAGGTAATGCAATTCAGTGGTAATGCCAGGCATGCAAAAAATATGTTAAAAATAGCAAGAATAACTTTTTTTTTTACATGATTCAGTAACCACAAATAAGCCATTATTACTGGCAAAATGAATTAACCAGCCTCTGGCCACGAACTTCAAGGGACATATCAGCAGGTAAAATCCACCCTAACAAATATAAAGGTGACTCTCTTTCACCCACAATGAAAACATATGCAACATGAAATGGAAGTGTCTGGACCTCTTGCAATGGGATCTGTCTTCTGATGATCCAGTAGCCTAAACTTTAAAACCCCTTTAAAGAAAACTTTAAGATGAAAGCATAGACTTTCATATTTCCTCTCTGAATATATGTAAAGTTATTGAAAACACTTACAAACAATATTATTGTACATTCATTTCAGAGAAAAAATTATCTGAAAAAAGTTTCAAGCTCACCTCCACCATATACTTTAATAGGGTTTAGCTCCATGAATTTTAAAATGGAGAAAGGTTGAGGAAATTGATGGTCCTTAGGCATGATGACAGGGTATCCAAAAAATTTGTTCTGTAATGATTGGAAATTAGTGCTTTTCTTTAATATTGAGTCTGATATGTTGGTTTTTTTTAAACAACATGATATATGGAAACTTTATTTCTGAGTAGCTTTCAGAAGTCTCTTTAAAACACTGATGAAAAGGATATATTAGAGACAAGTGCAAAGTCTTTAAGAGACACAACATAGTTTTGTATTTGTGATGAGATTAAGCACAAAATTTTGTCTGAGTTAATGTTTTGGAGATTAGTCCCGTTTTCTTGTTGAATTTTCACACTGTCTATGGTGACCTGTGAATAACATTTTGAATAACATGTAACTTCAGTTTAGCTTGAACTTTCTTTCACTTGTACAGGATGTGTAACTGTATAAAAATAAGCAGTGTCAGCAGTGATAAATAACAATAGAGTCATAGTCATTAGTCATTGTTCTTCCTCAAAGTTGCAATTTAGAATTAGGATACTGAAGGATAGATTCAGAAAAAAATATACTATCAGGTAGATAACATACAAATTGATTGTAGATGTTCAGATCTTTTCTGTGGGAAAGTTATGCAGCTCTGCTGAACTCAGAATGTTTACATCAGAGGATAGTTGGGCCCACTCCATACAGAACATCTTAATAGTTTTAAGAGCGGCCTCTAAAAGAGTTGAAAAATACAGTTATTCTTTCTGCTCCTGAGGTAAAATCAGTGATATTGGTAGGGTGTTTGGGGGGTTTTTTTAGGTCTTATTTCCCTTTTAAAAACTTACGGAAAGATTAAAGACTCCTTCACATAAACTAGAAGTAAAATAAGGTTAGGTGCAGATATGCAGGACCAAAATGTTAATGATGTGGAGCTATGGAGTCCTGAGAATAGTCATTCCTCTTCTGATTGAAGATGAGGTGTCAGAGGTGCTTTGTTATGGTGCTCTCTCATAGTTGTGATGAAAGTATGAGATAAAAATATATATACATTGTGTGGAGGGCTGTGAGCCTTTGGCACTCCTTGGAGGAGAGAAGCCTGAGGGCTACTTCCCTCTAGGTTAGGGGGACCCACCCCCAGCATGCTTTGCCTCCCTATGGTAATACCTTGCACCCAGTCGGTTGTTGCTTTCCACCCCACCCCCCGCCATTCCCATAAAAGCCCCTGCCTCTGCCCTGGAACCCGAGGGGAATTCTCGCTCTTGGCCTCCCCTTCGCAGAGGCTGTTGCACAATAAAACTACCTCTGTGGAACTGCCAAATGAGTCCCCGCGTCTCTCTGTCCCCGAGTCGGCCTCGGGTGACCTGCAAAGAGCTCATATTGCAAGGACCTGAAATCACAAGAGCTTAACCGCTAAGAGCTGAAATCACAAAAGCTGATACTGCTTGCTGCAGTCACCCCCTGCCAGGGAGGCCTGCAATTGTCCCTGGAAGAGTTGTTCCGTGCAGGACGCTCCCTAGAGAGGCCACGTGTGTGGTGTGCCGGTGCTGGCCAGCATCGCACTCCCTCGGCAACACTGCTAGGAGAAACAACCAGAATTCATTAATGGAGTGGTCTTTGACCTAATAGGTATAATAGATAGTCTCTGGTTTCCCTAAAAGAGATGAGATTTTGATAACTTAGTAAAATGTTTTCTAGGTAAAGTTATATACAAAACCTGTGTGCCTTCAAGTGTGTGATTAATACATTGATAGGTACTGTAAAAACATATGGGACTAAAAGGATGGAAAAAATTAGGCATCTATGATCCTACACCATGTTTCCGTAGTAGAATGACTTCAAAACTGTGAGGTCTGAATGCTTCATGTAAAGCATGATCTACATTTTATGTTTTTCCAGAAACAGCCTTGTTTTTGTTGGGTTTTTTGAGCAGTAGTGGAAATACACTTTTGTAATACACAATATCAAACAACTGTGATGGGAAACATACTGGAGGCATCAGATCCAGAAACATCTAAGATGAATGACAGACAAATGAAGTGAAATTCCTTCCCCTCGCTCCTCCTAGTCATTGTCCTCCCTCCCACTCCCTGCCATGAAGAATGAATCAAAGGATGGTTGAGATTTTCCCATTGTTGTCATCAATGAATTCAAGCATCAGTAACTAAGGAATCAAAGAAGTGAATTTCATTTGGTTCAAAATGACTAAAATATTGAGCTTATCAACTTTATCAGTTTATTGGGAACTGATAAAGGACAAGATTGACCAATAAAACAACACTATATCAGGAAATGCATTAGAGCCATGATTCAGTTCCAAATCATTTTGTGTCTCCATGTCCTGCACATGAGTAAGTGGGAGATGGCAGTAGGGGCTTTCTCATATCCACTGCTGGAACTAGAGATATCAATGCACACTCTGCCTTTGCATCATAAAATTTCTTGTACCACCATCCAATACTGACATAGGCTCTCGTACACCAAAACATTTTTACCACTATTTCTGGTGCCATCAATAGGATCATCAATAAGTATTTCTAACAGAACAATAGTGCTACATTTCATGTCCAGTAAATCTCCAGCGAAACTCCAAGGGCTTTTGACATATTCTAGTGCAACTTGCAGAACACAGTCCATGAGAATGGCCTCAACTTATGACACATACTTCTTGTTATAGGCAGAACTCCCCCAGATGTGGGTGCTTTCTAGGGGTCTCTAGAAAAAAAAGAATTCAAGTTTACAATTCATTGTGGGCAAGGCTTTTCTGAGTGTCATATAAAAAATAGTGATAAAAATTCCAAAGGAACTCAGCTGAATATTGGACCCAGCATGCAGTCGATAAGGCTCAGTTATTCAGTACTGACACAGCATGGCAAAGCTATGAAGACATTGCTTATTTCAGCTCCTATTGCCAAGGTTGGGTGCTTGACAACTCAATCAACAAAGGATGAAAATGGAAGAAAGAATCTGAATCACTGCCTTATGATGAGAAAGATATTCAGAATGATTTCTTTGTTCCTTTCAATAGGTGATGGTAGGGGAAGGTTTAAGGGAAGCCTAAAACCCCAATGTGGTGCCCTAGCAAGACACAGATTAATATGCAGTGGCACCAGCAATGGCAGTAATGACCATATAAGAGTCCAAGGAGAAATTTGGTCACTTCAGACACTTCACTTCCTTCTTTTCTGTGTAATCTTTCTTCAGTTATTCTCTTCCCGCATATTCCCTCCTCTACCTTAGTCTACTAAATACCCACCTACAGAGTGCATATTTTCCATGTGTCAAGTATGCAGCTCTTCTCTTAGGCAGTGATTTTCTCACTCAGCACTTCCTCCTCAAATTCTTTCAGTGTCAGGCTCCCACCCTCCACAGTGACTGAAGATAACTATCATCCTGCTATTCAAATCAATGCAAGTAGATACATACCCTTTTCCCCCTTGTTTTCTCACATTTTGGTCTTAACTGGTTGGAGCAGGAGAATAAAGACAAGCAAATAGCATGGGCCCACTGCCCTTGGAAGTGAACTCACCTGCCTCTGAAATGAACATGTCTGTGCATCTTCTGCCCAGTGAAACATCTGATCAACGCTTTTTGGAAGCAAATGACATCCATATATTTTCAATTATCTTTATTTCTGCTTGAAAAAGTATGACCCGTTGTTGGGCTCAGCCTTGCAAAGATAAATCTGGGTTTCTCAGATGGGACAGACATTAATCATTCAACTGATACCATTACAGTGCAGTGAAGGCAGAGAGCCCTTATGCTGCTTGCAGTACAGAAGTTATAGGGATTATTGCCAGAGGAGGCAACTGTGCAAACCAGTATAGAGGAGATTTTAGACAGGCCTGGTAGAAAGCTTGGTCTATTCTGGTGTGAGGTAGTTTCTGGTTCCCATAAACTGAAATGTGTGTAGACTCCTGTTGCACAATTTTTCTTGGATTCTTTTAGATTACCTACCAGTATAAGAAAGACAATATTTAAAAGCCCTGAGTTGAAATTCTCATTAGTTATCAACTGACAGCTCCCCAAAATCCCCTTTTGTCTGTGTGTAACCAGTTTGATGGCTTGAAGGAGCTTCAGGCTTTTCTATGTGATAAATCAGTATGGGGTACGAATTTGTCTTCATTTTCCATTATAGACCATAGTCTCAACTTAGTCCTACTTACTCTAAATTCTATGTGTACTATTTACTTAAATGGAGATACTTGAAATTTATACTTTTATGCACATTGGCACAATATAAGCTGCTAATATTTGTGCTTCTTCTCTGGCCCATGATCTGACCAAGCACAGTGTACTGGTGATGTTATTGGAAGTTAGAAAACTATTTATTTTGGCACTCCAGGCTTTACATGGGAATAAGTACAACTATCAGAGCTCCTACTTACACCTCAGTATTATTTTTATTTGTACTATTATGCAGCAGTTGCTAGTCTTGTGGAACCATTTAAAAAAAGGCCACACATTTCAAATGATAACTGCAAAGCCCTAGGCATAAAATGGCAGATTTAAGGGTGCTTTAATGTTTCCTTAACATTACTTCAGCGTATTCATACCTCAAGCATTATTTTCTAATCAAATGCAACACTGCAGAACATGAGAGTGTTTGCACTCTCTTTTCATCAGTAAATGCACAAACTGAGAAGAATGTTCAAGTCCTATTTTCAAATAGAGATGCATTAGTGGGAAATAGGAGTGGATTGTTCTGTTGTCCTATGAAGCCATCAAAAGCTGATGAAGCATTTTTCAATCATCCACAGAGTTGACATGCTCTGGATCCCAGTGCATTAAATAAATCTAATTATGACATTTTAATAAAATACGTTAAGGCGTTTATTTGAGGCCAAAGTCTGGAAGCAACGCAGAACATGTTCCAACAATAAAGCTCCTACACCTGGATGTTAACCTCTTCAATGCCCTATGGATATATGGCTTCAGTCCAGAAAAGCAGCACCTGTAGTTGTCTGTGAATGTCTGCCATACATCCAAATATTGCAGAAAGTTAAATATGACACATTTAGTAAGTAGGGAAGCACACTGACTCCAAACATGTAGAGTTTACTGGTGCTGTAAGATCAGTGAACCAGCAGAAACAGTACAAAAAATTGTTCACTTACAGCTTGTTAGATGAGAGAACAGGGTTTGTATTTAGCCTCTTCATGTCCTTTATAATTCGCTGTTCTCAAATACTTATGTGAGCAAAGCAATGTTCCTACAAACATCCACAAACAGCAGATTTGAGCACTTGCCAAAGGAATATCATCAGAAAACAAAACCTGTTTTCTGATAAAATGGCATTCATTTTCAGGAGAAAGCAATGGCTTGTAAAGAACAGACCATCAATATGGGAACAGATATAGCACCACATGACTGGTCACAGCACTCAGCTAGCAAATCCTAACCACTGAATGCTCAACTAAATGCTTCTGCTTTGGATTGTCCAAAGCTTAATAGAGAAGTGTGCAAACAAGGAGCAAATGCAAGCTATGGTCTTCCCTGTGCTGTTCCTTGGGAGAGGAATTCTGTGAACCACTTTTGGAGTCCTGGATTGTCTCACAGGAAAATTAAGTTGTCCCTGTGAATCTAAATTAGTTTGACAGAGTTTATTTTAATTACATAGATATCATACCACAAATACATAATAATTCTGGGGTGTAAAAATATGGGGATACAAGGTGGGGGATGTATATGGCAACAGATTTTTCCTATCATACGCACTGCTAGAGGAAACTGAAATTTGCAAATGAATATGCAATTAAAAATCCCACACAAAATGTAAAGAAAAATATTTTTATTGTGCTTTTTCTGTGCCAATATCACAAAGTAATTACACAAATGCTTAGTGACTTTCACTGCCCTGCTGCTTTACAGAAAGCAGTGTGACAATTTACCAACAACAATTAACATCTTTAAATTTATTTAATTCTATTTAAGAGTAAAGTATGCCATCTATGGTGTTATTTTTTTGGTCTTTTATAAATCAGTGTTTCGTTCTGTTTCTGTTTCAGATGGACATTGCTGTACCTTTAAGCATAAAATATATATATATTAATATTCTCCAAAAAATGCAAAGCCTTGTTTGCAATCAATGCATATTCCCCTTTTGTGTAAGAATAACAGATGTTGATAGAAATAGCCATTGGGTTTGTAAAGAACCCATTTCATGTGTCAGAATAGTTGTGCCTCTTCTAGATGAAATGTCAAAAGCAGGCAGATATCTCAATGTGAAATGACCTTAAGAAAAACCCGACCTCGCCAAAGATGACCTTTTTCCAGCAAGAAACATTAAAATTACAACCATATTGATGCTTCAGCTTCAAAAACAATATGTATTTCTTTTTTAGTGTTTTTCTGTCTTGGCATCCTACGTATTTTAAATAAAGATGTACAGTAGTCCACTTTATACTGTTTCTGTTGAACTGATTTATGGTCATGGATTCGTTTTGTAAATATATTCATACACAGGGACATGCATAACAATATTTTCATAAATGTAGATATACATACAGACACATACATAAATACAATTATATACATTCATAAAGGATCAAACCAGATTATCCTAATTTCTCAAGGGGTCTAAAATTTTTTGTGTCCATATTACATTAGTAGAATGTATTACTTACTGTAACTGAATTAAATCTTTTCACAGTATCTTTCTTTTCTGAATTTTTAACAAATCCCCATGGCCTCACTTTCTTCGAGGAAAATATATGTCTTATCAAAGTGTTAATCAAACTGAAGTGTGTAAGGTTCTTATAAAGTAACATTGGAGAAGTATTCACATATAATAGTGCATGTGTGTGCATGTGCCATGGCTGATTAGTGGCATGAATTTTCTCCTTTAAACTAGGAAACAAAACAAAATATAACAAAACAACAAGAAGAAGGAAAAAAAAACTACAGACAAAAAAAAAAAAAAAAAAAAAAAAAAAAAAAGAAAAAAAAAATAAAAAAAAAAAAAAAAAAAAAAAAAGAAAAAGAAAAAAAAAAGAGAAAAAACCCCAAAAAACCCAACAAACAAAAAAACCCCACCAAACCCAAAAGCATCCTTTACTGAGTACTGGAGATGCAAAATTTCTCTTTTTGTGAGTGACGCAGAATCTCAGTTTCAGCTTTTGATCTAAAGTTCACAGTGATTTGAAATTAAAGGCTGAAGTTCCTATACACGGGAGATCTTCAGGAAGGCACCAGATGTTCTGAAAGTTCTCATCTGTGTACAGGATGATTAATGAAGTACACAGGGGTTTTGGAGGTCAACAGTGTTAAATGTTTATTCAAACTCTGCCCATATAAACCAAACCTTTCTCACAGATCAGCCCCTCCTTAGCTGATCTGTACCTCCAACTGCCTTGTTCCCCAGTTCCCTCTTTCCCTACCCACAATCTGTGCTCTGTCCTTCCAGATACAGTTCCCACCTCTCTGGAAGTCATTCTGACTGAAGCAATGGGGAGTACTCAATTTACCCTCACAAAAACTTTGCTGGGAAAGGACAAACAAAATCTCAGGAGATGTTCTGTGAGATGATTGCAGAATAATCTTTTTTGCTCATTTTCCTCCCTTCCTGCCATCTCCTGGCAGAGATATAGAAGAAAAGTTGCCTTGGCTCCTCTCTGTTCAAGTGATGCTTCTTGCACTTATTTTTCTCCCATCTCCAGCCCATTTCAAAGAAATCATTTCTTCTGAAATCATTAAAACAAGTCACTAAAATACCTACAATTTAAACTCATCTCAGACTTTGTTCTGAGAAGGCACTGTTACCCACAGATTTCATAGAATCATATAGTTGCTTAGGTTTGTAAAGACCTTAAGATCATGGAGTTCAATCATTAACCCATCACTGGCAAACCCACCACTAAAACATGTTCACAAGTACATCTACACCTCTTTTAAGTACCTCCAGGGATGGTGACCAACCACTTCCCTGGACAGCCTGTTCCAGTCCTTGACCACCCTTTCAGTGAAGAATTTTTTCCTAATATCCAATCTAAACCTCCCCTGGCACAACTTGAGGCCATTTCCTGTTGTCCTGCTTGTTACTTGGGAGAAGAGACCAATCCCCACATGGCTACAGCCTCCTTTCAGGGAGTTGAAGAGTGGGATAAGGTCACCCCTGAGCCTCCTTTTCTCCAGGCTAAACACCCAGTTCTCCCTCAGCTCCTCCTCATAGGATTTGTGTTCCAGACCCCTCCCCAGCTCCGTTGCCCTCCTCTGGACATGCTCCAGACCCTCAATGGCCTTCTTGTATTGAGGGGCCCAGAACTGAACACAGGATTCAAGGTGCGACCTCACCAGTGCTGAGTACAGGGGAACAATCATTGCCCTGGTCTAGCTGGTCACACTATTCCTGATCCAGGCCAGGATGCCATTGGCCTTCTTGGTCACCTGGGCACACACTGGTTCATGTTCAGCTGCTGTTGACCAATGCCCTTAATGAATTGCCATTATATTTCATACTGCCCACGTTACTACATTGAGAAACCATCAATAACTGCTAAACTTTAATTTCTCAGTTTAATGAATAGTGTTCAGTATTTTAGCTTCCATTTCTCTCAGTCCCATGACCCAACACAGAAAACATCCTTTATTGTCTTCTAGGGGAAGAAAAATTGCTGACAAAATGTGTTTTTATTGTTTCTCTGCATTCTTGGAGGTCTTTAAGGTATTCAGTTATTCAGTTTTTGTACGTAGACATATTCAGGTAACACACTTGTTTTTATTGGGACTGTTTTTAGCAAATAACTAATTCAATATATTCAAGTAGGGTTTGTTCAAAGTGGGAGAATTTAGATCTCTCAGTGAATAATCAAGCCCAGAATATACTAGAGCAAAAGGACCTGTCCTCTGGCCAGGACAGAAAGGATGAGATATAAATAGCCAGGGAAGCAGGCCTGGAGAGGAAGATGGAGATGGGAGATAGCCAGGTAAGATATTTGAGACTACACTAGCATCTTTGCAGAATCATTTTGTTTTGTTTGTTGCCTACTTTCATGTCTCTGATTGGATAATTGCATCTTTCCTTAAAAAAAAAAAAAAGAGTGGAAATTCAAGGGAAACTCAAGAGGACAATGGGACATTTCTGTTGCAAATGTTAATGTGCCAGAACCACATGGTACAAATATCTGCCTCTGTGTCTTTTCTTACCAGATCCTCATTACTTTTAGCTGACCACTTCCTTACTACTCTTGTCATTGCTGACTTGACTTTCACTAACATGTGTGATAGCCTGATCTGGCTAGGTTGTTCAGGAAGCCTTTCTGCTTTTAAAGGATGCCTTTTTAACCTCAATAAAGCCCTGTACTTCTCTGCTTAACCATAGTTTTATTCTCACCATTTTACTTTGTTTTTGTTCTCAATGATACACAAACCATCTGTGCCTCTAACACAATGTTCTTGAATAGCCTCCAGGCTGTTTCTGTGGTTTTAAAGTTTTTTACTTTGCCCTTCAGCCTGCTGTTAACCATTTTCCTCATGGTTTTAAAATCTGCCCTTTTAAAGTTTTTCACTTTTTTTTACTCCTATGGGGGAATTGTGTGTTGGAATTTTGTGGCAAGGTTTTGGTAGCAGGGGGACTGAAGAGGTGACTACTATGAGAAGCTACTAGAAGGTTTGCCTGTGATGAAGCCAATTCCAGACAGCTCCAAAACAGACCAGACACTATCCAAAGCCAAGGCCATCAGCAACAGTCATCACCAGGATAAGGTATTTAAAGAGAAAAAAACCCCAAACCTGTGCAACTGCAGCCAAAGAGAGGAATGAGAATCTATGAGAGAAACATCTCTGCAGACAGCCAGGACGGTGGAGAAAGAAGGAGCAGGATGTGCTCCAGGCACCGGAGCAGAGAATCCCCTGCAGCCCACGGTGCAGCCCATGGTGAGGCAGTTGTGCCCCTGCAGCCATGGAGTCCATGGGATGCAGAGATCCACCTGCAGTCTGTGGAGTACTCCACATGAGCAGGTGAATGTCCAAGGGAGACTGTGACCCCATTGGAAATCCATTTTCCAGCAGTCTTCTACCCAGACATGTGGACCCTGGAGAGAGTAGCCCATGCTGGGACAGGTTTGCTGTCAGGACTTGTGACCCCATGGGAGTCCAGGCTGAAGCAGCCTGTTCCTGAAGGACTACACCCCATGGAAAGGATCCCTACTCTGATTTGATTGGTGATAAATTAATTTAATTTCCCTAATATGAGTCTGTTTTGCTCATGATTGCAATCACTGAGTGATCTCTCCCTCTCTTTATCTCAACTCATGAGCCTTTTCTTACATTTTCTGTTACCTATCTAGTTGAGGAGTGACAGAGCAGCTTTGGTGGCATCCAGTCAGGATCAACTGATCACAAATTGCCTTCTATTATGTTACAAAACCTGATTGTTCAAGGATTGCTGTTTGTCAGTGAAGTTCAATTTTGTAGAACTAGAAAGTCCTTGAATCTGAAATGTTTAAAATAATTAAATCTATATTTAAGACTCAATGCTGTTGGATGAAGACTGTATCAACATTTTCATGGGCTTTGTGATGACTCAAGACCACAAAGAAATGTCCACTTGGTAGCAGTAACTTTGCTTTTCCATCAATCCTGATATTCCAAAAATGTGATTAGCCTAGAGGAGAAAGAACTGTTTTATGTTTGTAGCATTTAACCCAGAATTTGAAAGGACTAAGTTCAGTTTTTTATACTGCCAGAGCTTCTTTGGGTGACTTTGACCAAGCAATCACTTTGTGGTTGTGTAACAACACTTACCTGAGTGAGGTGACTCCTGGAGTGAACCCTAACGTGCTCCCCGAACTCGGCTGCTCATTTTCATATTTCTGCCAAAACCAGTCTCAAATTACCCCAGCTCATTCTGCCTGTAAAATCCAGCTGTCTGTGTCATAAAGCAACATCTAGGCCTTACTGGGAAGGACCATGGGAAGGACTGTAAGGACAAATCTGTTGTCTGTTCATCTTCAGCCCCATAACCACATGGCAAGAATGAAAGCCACAGCTGGAGGTTGCCAGATCAGGCCCAAAACAAAATGACATACAGGAAATCATATATACAAATACAAGGCTTTCCTACCCTTCTTCCTAAGGAGAGCAATTTGGATTTAGCACAAAACTGACTTTGACAATTACAGAAGTGAGGTAGTCACAGAGGCTGCTCTTTGCAGAACAGCACAGAAGCAGCCCCTGCCATGGACAGGGGACAGTGGCAACACTCTGACTCTCCAGTAAGTGTGTGTTCTCTCCAGAAACAGAAGTCCTAAAAGTCCTTCTATCACAGGTGTCTCTATATCTGATGGTATCATATTTTGATGCCCTTTTCTTTTTTTCATTATAAAAATGTATTTCTTCACTCAGTCATGTTGTAATGTGTTATAAACTGAATACTACAGTAACTAACCCTTCCCTTTCCAATTGTCTAAAAGATTTGAAATTTATAGCAGCAGATATTGTAATTTCCCCCCTATTTTCTGTGGATAATTTTCAGTCTTTTTTTTACCTCTGGCAGCTTAGCAGGTCAGGACATGATGATGCTTCTAATTATTGCTCTACTTAAGAAATTAATTGATTAAGGTAGCAGACTTAAGTAGAAGTGCTGCCCTCCAAACCTCACTCATCCAGATATCCTAAAAGGACAATAGGGACACGTACACATGTATGAATAAGAGTTTTCATCCTAACCAGGGATTTCCAGGTATCAAATTTAGTATAGGTCCTGCAACTTCTCTTTTGCCGTTCAGTAGTAAAGCCACTAAGATCCAAGGTATAAGTAGGAGGAAGCTGATGTGCAAAGCCACCTTAGGATACCTGGCAGACACAGGAATGTGAAGGGGGAGGTGCAGGTGTGCATAGTTGAGCAGTGATTCCAGAATATATAGAAAATTGACCATTATTTCATGGTAAAGCATAAGTCATACGTATTCTCAAAATATTATATCCCTGGGATAAGGCAGCAAATACCTTTATTTTAACAACTATCTTTATTTAAGCAGAAGTCAGGACTAGAAAGGGAGACATGAGGTGACATGAAGGGAGTTTTCTTCATGGTATTGGAATGCTGACAGAAGCAGTCTGCCTCTGCTTTAGTCCCTGGAGAAAGTGTATGTGGACGCACTTGATCCAATTTTCAGCTATAAATCAGTATCAATCAATCCACTGTAGTCAATCCGTTTGTCATTTTCACTTGCCTTTGGTAGTTACCAAGGAAATTGGCTCAGTCTTCTTCTGAAAGTTCTTTTCATGAACCTTCCTTCCTATAAAACTGTGCTGGAGAGAACAAGATTAATTGGGCATGAAATACAGAGAGTAAAAATGAAAAGGGAGAGGAAGAAGGAAAGATTAAAAACTAAGGAGGCAAAGAAAAGGAAATAAATAAACCAGAAAAGACTATCTAAGGCAAATCCAAAAGAAGAGGTGTTTCCCAGACTATTTTGGCCTTGTTATGACTGCAGTCACAGCAAAGAAATCTGTAGAGGCTTTTGGCTTGATATGCAGACACAAATCCCATCCACTCCTAAGCAGCTGTTGTAATGATGACCAGAATTTACTGGGCATGGCAGTCAGGGATGAAGAGAAAGTTGACCTCAAACGAAGATGGGAGAGAAAAAAAAAGAGGAGAAAGAGAATCTAAATGCTATTAACTAAGTAGGGAAAATATCAGTCAAAAATAAAATTTTAAAAGAAGAGGTGAGAATACAGATTTTATAACAAATTCAGTATCGTTATGTTTCTCAAATAGATATATAAATGTGCCTCTCACGTATAGCCTTTGTTCATGTGTGTGTGTATGCATGCATACTTTTCTGTCCTTTCTGGTGGTGCTTTAGGATGAGAGAGGATGGGAAAACTATGGTTAAATAGCTGTTTTCTAGTGATTTTCAGCATTTTCCCTATTAGGTTTTATGCCCACTATTCCAAGTAGATCAAAGGATTGGATACCTAAGACATGAAGGAGAGGACAGTGCACTTGAGATGTGGAGAAGCAAATGCTTATGAGTATGTGGGAGAAAATGAAGGGAGAAAGCAAAAGAAAATGATAAGTGTGGTGTCAAGAGCAGGTGGAGAGGCTCTGTACTCCTTTTTTAAAGGAAGACAGTCAGTCACATGATTGAACAATGAGTTTCAGATACTTTTCTATGCAACATTCTGAAGAAAGCAAATTATGTCTTAATTTTCAAGAGAAATCCCTTGAAATTGCAGAGTTGCTGCACTGCAATGCCCAAAAGAAAGTATCACCTTGTGTTATTTCTGGCTGTCTCTCTCTCAGGGCAGTACTTACTGGAGGTCTGTGTAAGCAAACCAAGCTATGAAAAAAATTGTATTTCACATGACTGACCTGTTCTGCTCTATGCAGCCAAGATAGGAATTGCTGGATATCTGTGGCTTCTGGCACAACAAGTCACTGGTGTCAGAAGAAGCCATTGATACTGAAAGAGGAAGAAACGGTATTGTCATACACTAGAGGAAGAACTGAGAAAAGAACTGAAAAGGTAAGAGATTAATATTCTCAATACAGCAAATGCATACTAAGAGCACCATCACGTTATTTCTATCACATCATGTCTTTCTCCTGCAGTTTTATATATTAATCCTTCCTTAGGTTGGGATTTTTAATCCGTTCTCCTCCGTTGCACAGTTATATCCACCCAGAACTATTGAGAGTATCTCTGGTTCCCTTAATGTCTAGCGCAATTCTCCATTTCCTGAGACATAGCCAAACTTCTTCTCTAGTCTGTAGCAAAGGATCATTTCATCCAATTGATTTATATTTTTCCACTCTGACTCTGTAGTCGGTTATATCAGACCCCTTTGGCCAAGCTCTCTCATTTTCAGTTTTAAGGTACTGATGTTAATGCAAAGACATTTTTATATTTCTATTTTACAGCTAATAGTGGAGTTGTCATTAACCCCTTTTAGGTGAGACTCTGAGGACCTCTATTCTTTACTCTGAGGGTCAGGTGCATGTAATATGACCTTGGGTAAATTGTTTAACCTCCCTGGCTTCTGGACTGGATTTTTATATTGCCAGGGTTACTCAGAAGGGGTTCCAGCTAAATTTGTGCAATTTTAGGAAGAAGAAAGGAATTTGAATGGGGGAGACTTGGTCCCCTGTACTTCATTTTTCAAAACAAAAGCAGGTGTCATCACAATTTCCTTCTAGGTTTGTGCACAAAATATTGAAATTCTCCTGTGAAAAGTACTCCACTGATCGAAATTACTGCACAGATTATTGTTTCTGGAAAGCAAGGTCCCTGCCCCATACAGTTTCCTAATAATAATGTCCTGGAAAGCTATCACAATCCAAAATGGTGTCCTGATACCATCTTACCAGCAGTGCCTGAGAGTTTCCCTAAAGACAGAACGACAGCTGTGCACTCAATACGTTGAACTCTTTGGTTCTCTGTGGCTGCACATGCCTGCACTATAAGAGATTTGTGCTGGGGCAGACCAGATGTGGCATCCGCCACGTCCACTGGTAGTCAACCTTCAACCCTTACAAGTAAACAACGTGCTGGAGTGAAAATACCTTAATGATTTCATGAAAGTAGAGAATTATGTGCTTTTGGTGGTAGGACTTTGAAAATCAGAGCAAGAGTGGTGATTTCTTTGCTTAATCATAGGCAATTTTTTAGTTGAAAAGATTTCCTTCATTGCATCGGACTGGTGCACTGACAGTCGGGTACAGAACTGGCAGGTGGGGTTAGGTTTCATTTGTTGAGGGAGAAAGTTTACTCTGTATTTTCAGTGATGTGGGAACAAGATGGTCCGGTGGACATAGTAAGCCACAAAGATGGTTGAGATCGGCATTTGAAATTCTGTTTTCTTTTCCAATAGAGTAGCCAATTTTTCAATTATACCAAAATAAACTAAAAAAAAAAAAAAGGTAAAAAGGAAAAAAGAGGGGGAGTCTAGAAAAAACTTGGACGATTTGATTAAATTTATATTAGCTCAAATGAAGCCACTGAGAGACCCTTTAGCTCTGAAATCACAAAGTGAATACTTGGGAGCTGGGCTGTTTGATTGTTGGGTTTTTTTGTGTTTGTGGTTTTTTTCTTTTTTTTTTTTTCTAAAGATGCCTAAATTATATCCAAGCAAAGCTGAGCTACATTTTTTTTAAAAAAATGTGAACAGCAACCTTTCAAATTTATTCAGACTAATGAGCTAGTCTAAATTTTGAGAATACTAATTCACAGAAGTCGGTTCTGTGGTGGGAGAAACACAACAAGGTTGTCACAGCCTGTGAACAAAGTGAATTGGTTATATGACTGACAGTAAAGATTTCTTTTAACATCAGTAAAAGGAGGCTGAAGTGACAGGTAAAAGGACAGATGCAGAATTCTGCAGCACTCTAAGAGTTTGTGTACTATCACTAAGGGACAAGTTGACTTGATACCAACTTAATAGGCTCAGCAGGGTCTGAGCAAAGGGATGGAGACTGTAAATGGGTGTAATAGGGCATCTATACTGTATCAGCCTAAGCATGAAAACTATCTTGCTGGTTTTGGCTGAGGAAATTAATCACATTACCTTTAAAGTCAAGCTTGTATTTTAATCTAGGACCTGCTTGGTGTACAATATTTCACAGGAAACATGCACATAATTTTAGTCACTTTTACTCATCTCCAAAATGAATTTAACATCATCACAAGGCAGCTTAGATTCAACATCATCTCTGAGAAAATGAAATACTGGAACAAAACTATAAATGGGAATCTTAAGACCAAAGGGCTATAAGCAAGGATACAGCATTTAACATGCTGTATTATCTGTTAGCAAGGATGCTTGCATAAGAAAAGGTGAAGCTTTCACACTTTTCTTGTGCATTTTCTTGGCAGGTCCAGTCTAATGAGCCTCTGAGAAAGTGTTGGCTACTGCATTCAGCACCAGATGAATTAGGATGGGAGATTCTTGCCATCAGAAATAATTCTACAGTGGGAAGAAATCCTGCTGTGCTGAAAGTTGACCTCTTGGACAAACATGCTGTAATAAAAAGTGCTATTTGCTACGAGCGCATTGAGAGTTTTAAATCATCTGAATAAAGTACCCCAGGCTCCGACAGTAAAATTTTCATTCAAAGAAGGGCTCAGCTTCACAACACAATAAATTATATATGACTAGGACATATAAAACATTTAAAGATATACAGAAACTCACTGTATTTGTGTTCTGTAGACGAGTTCATCTCTTGAAGTACTTTTTTATGTCAATCTTGCCTATTCAGATCAAGGTGGGGGGAGTATTTTTCTCAAAACAAGTAGAAGCAAAACGAACTGGCCGTTTTCCACCAAGTGTCTGAATTTAATTGCTATATGGGTGTTTTTTGTGTATGGTGTGGAACTCTATGCAGAGGTTAGGGATGTATGCACCTATATGGGGAGATTCATTGCCCATTGGAGTAAAAAAATGAAGGATACCCAGAAATCTTTTGCAAAATCTTGCAATAATAAAAAAATAAAAAATCACAAATGGTGCACAGGGCTGTTACTTAGTGGGATATGCAGAAGAAAATGATTCCCAGTAGCTGTCACATGAAACTGGTGACCTCCTGGTGAGGCTGATTTCAGGCATAACTGCCAAAGGGAGCAGACTGCTGGACTCACTCTACTGTCACACAACCAGCGTCTTCATACACACCACAACAAAACCATATTTTCTGATGCTTCCACCACACTCAAATAAAAAATCAGGTTATCTGGTGCAGCAGCTTAGGGGAAACAGCAAGTACCAGAACCCTCTTGCTGGCACGGGAAAAAATAATTGTTGTTGAGAAACCTTGAATTTCCAGGGAAATTAGGAAAAAAAAAAGGTGAGGAAATAAAAAGATTAAAATCTGGGAAGGGTCAGAAATATTTTAAATGTGGGAGAAGAAAAACTATTTTTTGGGGCCAGTTCTCCATACACTGGCAAAAGCGTACTGTAGAAAAACTAACAAGATTTGGACAATAGACTCTTTTAGAGCATAGATGAGCTCATGACTTGATTATAAATCAAGGGCGAGGTCCCTCTCCTCTGCAAGTCCATGCACAATATGACCACATCAGGAAAAGCAGAGGAAATGTCTAACCATCTCACATCATGTGAGCCAGAGGCATTGAGGATCATTGTGTGCTCTTTTGTGCAGGACACATTTGCTATGGTGTTCCCTGCTGGAGATGTACCCAAATAGAAATATTTATCTGACTGACTCTTATGGAAGCAAGGAAATAGAGCAAAACGGCTTTAGGCTTACCCTGTAGATGTAGGGTTAATGTCCAGGATCCAAATTTTTAGTACATATGAAATATACATGGAAAGCAACAAAAAGTTAAGTAAAAATACAGGAAATAGAAGGCAACTTCTTTAATAGCAAGCAATGACTTTTCCCCTCTGACTGTGCCGTGTCCTCACAACCATACACTTATTTAGACCATATAGAAACCAGTCCAATGGACACTAATACATAATCATTGTCCAGATATCTTAAGCCTAGATTAATTTGCGTTAGCACGAAGTGTAATTTAGAGTTAGTCCTGTAAAAGGGGACTGTGAGTATAAGTAAGGCTGTATCTACACCAGTGGCATAACTGCAGCAGAAAGAGATTTTTACTAGTGTGCTTCTCTGTCTTTCCACATTGGCAAACCCTCATGTCCTCACAAACCACTGATTTTCAGCTCCCTTAGGCTCTGCTGAAAATTCTGGGTTTATGTTTAATCCATTGTATATGTAAGTATATTCCGTATGTTATCTGTTAAGTTCCATTAATATGTGACCAGTTCTTCACTGCTGGTCTTGTACGTTTTGAGATAAAAGCTCAGGTAAATTTACATCAATAGACCTTCAGCAGTTTTTACACTGAGATCAGCCTTCATTTCCCAGAGGAACACTCATGTTTGGGAACAAATCCTGCCTAGCTATCTTCATGCACCCAAACATGTCTTTGACTGCTGCTTCTACCTCTTCTTCCCACTGTCTTATATGTGTAGGACACTTGTCACCTCACTTTTCTTCTGAGGATGAGGAGTTTAAATCAAAATAGACAGATTCAAACTATATTCAACAACTTCGGAAATAATATCCCTTTTTTTTTTTTTTTTTTATGAGAAAGAAGTTTAACTGCAGTGTCTAAGTATGCAGACAGATTCATTCATGTGTGTATAACCTCTTGCCAAACCAGCATTCCAGGGCAGGTATTCAGTTAATCACAGTTTGCACAGGGACTTCAGCCAAACCCTCAGGTAGCTTTGTTATGTTGTAGTCTTTTATTTGCTATAATTCAGTATCCTACACCTGTGTTCTCCGGAACCTACCAAAATCAAACTGGGAGGCATGATAAGCAAACCAGCTATTTACTGCCTGGCATGTTTTGGGTTTTTTCCTTCTTTCATTCTCTCACATGAGGTTTAATATTGTGTCCAATCTATACAAGACATAGAACATCATAAATAGAGGGGAAGATATAACACTGCCAAGCTAGAGAGTTCAAACATCAATCTTTATGGTCCTATAAATGATTTTTTCCCCAATTAGTCCTCTTTAAAAAAAAAAAAAAAAAAAAAAAAAACAAACCCAAAAAACCCCAGAGATTTCTGCACCTGAAACACCTATGTTAGGATAAGTTGCAAAAAAATTTTGGTGATTAACAGTATTTCAGTTAGGTCTTCAATCTGTTTTCCAGACAATACAAATAATAGTGTGTTCTGAAGGCAGAGCAGGAAATAGGACAGGAGACAAGGCTCTTTACTGATTGTGTATTTCATACCAAAATAAATTGTAAGGATGCAAAACTAATGAAAAATTTAGGAAAGCAATAAAGCATTCTAGAAAGATTATTTCACACACACACATACTCACACACACAGAGACAAAGAGAAGAATTAAGCTTGAAATCCACTCTGTTCACATTAAACCCAGATGTTTGGACTTGGTGCAAGTGGAGTGTGGAGCAACTGCAGAGAGGAAATCCAATCTAAACATGCAGCCAAGCTGAATGTGGAGCCTTCATGTAGCTCCAGTACAGCTCCCTTCAGAACCCAGGGGCAGAGGTAGATTGATCTTGCAACCTCTGACCGGCACCTGTCCTCCTCTCCTCCATCAGCGCTCACCCTTCTCAGTGCAACTGCAGGCACTGTTTCAACAAATCTCATTTAGGATATCTGAACTGAATTCTTTCACCAAAATTAATTTCCCACATACACATTCAGAGACAAACTTCATTAAAAAGAATGAAAAGTTGCCCCATAATAATTATCAGAAAGCAGATTGTTTATAAAATGTAATGAAGTATTTATCCAGTTTTTGTTTTGCTTCTGAATTCTAAAGCAACATTAAAAACATGTCTTGCATCTCTTTTGAAAGGTTCAGTGTCTCCAGTATAACACATTCCAGACTGACAGAAAAGGATAAGGATATTTGTATACATAGATATAGGTGATATTGATATACAGCTGTAGACACACACACATATTGCATTGTTTACATAATTTATTTCTCAGCTGAATCTCTTAAGGGTCCTGATACAATGCAATAACTCCCTTATTCAGAATTCTGCACACAATTTCCAACAAGTGTTTAAACATGCTTTAATTTTATTCCTGGAAATCTTAAAAGCATTTAGAAAGCTGTTACTCTCTCTTAGAAGAAGAGACCACAATATGAATATGAATACTGGATTAACTATTAAGGCTAATGTAACATGTTATTAATACAGCAAGTTCACAATGCTGGTTGCTTTAAATAACACAGCAATACACTGAAATTCATGATACCTGGCAGAAATTGAGTCCATAGCCTCATATAATCATATTTAGAAGCTCCTTTCAGACTGCATTGGCTCAACTGAAATTTTAGATAAAAAAAAAGCTTTATACCTACATAGTGTCTTACATCTGAGGATCTTAAAGTACTTTAATTTCCCATAGTATTAACCTAATACAACAGTCTTCTCGTATTCTCTTTTATTTGTATTTGGCTTCTTCCTTGCCTTTTGTCTTCCCTCCTACCCACTGCCTATATACATTTATTCCTGCTTCTTTTATCTATACCTGTATAGCTTAATTCCTTTTGATATGTCCATACTGCATGCACTTGTGTATCTAGAATGAGTTCCTGCCTTCAGATTTATATCAAATAAAGAAAAACAATTTCTAGAATTAAAAGAAATACACACAAAACCCAGCAAAACTGTTATATCTCTAAAATGTGTGTCTTTGTAGTTTAAAACATCAAACCTCATTACAGAACAATGGCTGAGATTGTTAGTAATTACAGCTTAGAAGAAAGATTTTAACTTTCCTGACATAGAAAGTTCCTTTTCTTTTATTTTTTTTTCCCCTTTGCTTTTTTCACAGCCTAAGCTGAAATTGCTGAAGAGCTTAAGGGTGGGAAAGTTTTGGGACCTGATTAGGGAGCAGAACTGACCATGACACCAGTCCCATTCCTCCACAGAGGAAGTGTCTGATCTTACAGGATGCCATCAGCTGGAGCTGGGGATTTGACTTAGAAAGGACCCTCCATATCATCAGGCACCTGCAAGTGGTCAGAGAACTTACACCCAACACAGAAGGTGCACCTGAATGTCCAGGAAGTCAAACGCAGCTTAAAAGGAGGGTTGACCATCTTCAGTATGTAAGTCCTAGGCAGTTTGGTTCGAAAAAGAATTGTTGTTCTTGGTTATTTTAAGAGAATTCCCCTGTTTTTCTTGTAGGAATCGGAAAAACGAACTTGTGGGTCAGGTGTATCTAGCCAATTCAGTGCATTTTTATACAGGATCTCATTTAAAGAGAAAAGCTCTGGAATAAATAATAGTTGTGGAAAAAATATCTCCCAGAAATAAAAATTTCCTGCTCTCAGATTGGCTGACTATCAGATTTTACTTTTACATCAAAACCTCTTTTATAGAGTAAGATTACATTGGGACAGTCTTGTTATCTATGTACAGAGCATAATCTTTTATAAAAAATTAGCTTCTTATCCAAAAATATCTCTTGTGGCATTAGCTTCTGCTGTCTGATCAAGAATGATCTATTGTCAGTTTTCTGTTTTCTCTCCTCAAAAGCTTTGAATACCTTTTTCTCATTTTCTTGTAAGAAATAATAGCTAACACATAATAGATAACAACAAAAACATTTTATTTGCTTTTGGATGGTGCAACTGTAAAACGCTACGTTACGCAAACAGTCACAGGTGTTGTATTAATTATTATGTAACATGTACCTCTTTATTAAAGAAACAAAAATAACCAACCAAAAAACAACATAACCAAAATCAGTAAACAGAAAGAAGTCAAGGAGTCTAGAGAAAGTGCCCATGGAATATGATGCCACTCAGATTCTGTTACAAGAGCCTTAAAATTTATTTTGAAATTAAAACCCCTTTTATGCTTATTGAGGGAGGGGGGGTAGCAAGGAGACCTCAGATCAGAATATGTGTATTTAAACAAAGTATTGGGTTTTGTTGTGGGGCAAATCCAAAACCAAAAGAGGGCTATTTTTCTCATTCTGGTTTTCATATTAAAAAAAAATGTTCCAAGAACAACTATTCTCATGAGGTTTTGGCTCAAGATGGCAGAAATTTTAGGAAAAAACAGATGATCTCACAAGACCTCCGACATCCAAAGCAGAAAAAAAAAATATCACAAGTCAGTTTGTGCCACATGCCACTACTCAGGGCCAAAAATCTGCTGAGAACAGTCTAAAAAAATGTTGGGCTATTGAACCAAAAATAAAAATTTCTGAGTTTTTTTACTCTCAGGCTTAAAGTCTAAACACAGATCTGACCACAAGATGAGTATGGTCTCCTCAGAGTAACTCTCACATCTGTCATCGAGGACAGACTCTCACATCTATTGTTGATGACCTACTGGCTGAAAAATAAGCATTCAAGGAAAGAATACAACAAAAGCAGAATCCTATTACAAAGAGGGTAGCATATTTCCATATCCCAATAATTCAGCATCAAATTACAAATGATGACACGAAGTACCCAGATCTTTATTGTGACAAGATGTGTGGGGAAGGAAGAGGGCAGAAGACAGTTTCATCGTAGATATATAGTCCGGTGGAACTGATTTTGAACAGAAAGCTTGGCCAGCTTAGAATACTACTGTCTTCAGTTTTGTGGTCAGCAAAGGGTTCACAAACACCAGTTAATTTACACACACTCAATATCACGCACATGGTTGCATATGGATTCAGTTTGAACTTGTGAATATTTACAAGTCTATTTTTAAAAATAAGGTACTTGACAAGTAGTTGACATTAAATAAAATCACAGTTAGGTGGATCTGGAAACTATATAATGCTATAAAAGGCCTTCAGCACCATGTTCTTTGGACCAGAACCTCAATAGGTACAAGCTGGTATATTTCCATTTATTTCAGTGTCTATGTCATGCCAGCTTTGAGCCTGATCTTATATATTTATTGTACACAATCATACTCTCTGATTTTCTAAAAATAACACCATATGATTGTGAGATGTTGTCAGTTTTGGAACAGGATTTTCTGTAACATTTTGAAATTTTACTAAAGTGAGAAAATAGAACATGGAATACTTTTTGCCAGATTTTTAAGCTATGAGTCGAGAGAGGGGATCATAGAAGAAAATAGTATATCAACTCATGAGTGCAAGACAGATATTTATGACATGATTTGCTGTAGCCTTGTAGAATGAAAGTGGGATTAATAAAATGTGTGCAGAGGAGTGTGCAAACTGTTGCATCCTCTGAATTCATTGAAGATGATGTAAAAAAGTTGTTTGGATGCTTTACTATGTGTGGATATCCTATAAAAAATGCTAGTCTGGAAGTAAAAGCGGCCAGAGATAGAGATGAGCATGATGGAGTTGACAGACCAATTAAACTTGAAAACCTCTTTTTATGTTGTACATTAAAAATCATGTTTGAACCAATAAACAGAATGAATAAACATAGTATCATTGTATGTGTATTACACATCTATAAAAGTATAACACAAGAGTCGGCTATAGTATTTCAGTGGTGTTTAGTTGTTATAAGAGATGTGACTGTTGCAGGAGAGGTTTGGGATAAGACAACCTCTAGGTTAACACATGCTCTTAAATAAGTCAGTGGAGTCTCTAACTTTCTCAATTCAACCTTATTAGGAGGACTTCATTCTCTTAAATATATTGCAAAAGAAAAAGGGATTAGGATGACGGAAGGTCAATAAAGAGCAAAAGATCCCTCCAGTAACTGAAGGAAAAACTCATTTGATCCCCTGGGTACCACTGAGTTTCAACCCTGTGTTTTCTGGCCCCTTTTTCTCTTGTGACTTGTGCGGAGATGGTTGGCTGCCTTTGAGGAGGTGCTTAGTCCATGCATCTTTTGTTTAACACCCTGGTTATTGGCACTGTTCCTCCAGGAGGATTCAAAAGGGAACTCTCAGAAGGACCTGGACTGAAACCCTTATATGACTGAATTAAGCAGGGAACCACCCAACAGGACACAGCCAAAACAACGTGCAAAGTTATACTCCATTGAATTACTCCAGGTGGGCTGAAGCCAGAATGTGAGATACCTAGCTGGAAAAACTCATGACTTTGCAGATTAGTCCATGGATGAAGCAAGATATCTACTTCCATCTTTTTCACATGAAGGAACAGATGCCTCTGACTGTAATTGCAGCATCATCTTGCTCCAGTGGCATAAAAGCATAGTCAATGATTCCTTTATATGGCACAGGACAATTTTTCAGCCAGCCTAAGGTGAGACACAAGAAGAGACAGTTTAGATTATTTTCTAGCTGCAAATGTCCTGTGTGCAGCATGGTGGGAGCAACTTCATTCTCTCTCTGCTCCCCCAATGCTGCCTCGAGATGTCAAACACCAAAAGTTTCAGAAGGGAAGCAGAATACGATATTTAACCAGATGTCTCTGTGTTATGGTCTTTTTGACCCCCCCCTCGGATAGATGGGGGATACACTAAACTGGGGTACCAAAAAGGAAAAGTAAAATGAGTTGATTTGCACATAGATTTAATGGATTAATGAATTCAACTTTTACGCCTATTCCTCATATGTTATTCTCAGAAAATATTTTTCTCCCTAGTGAAAAACATTATTAAACCAACTTTTTTCATTATTTACAATTTTCCTATTAAATTCTTCTATCAGTATCCAAACTACCCCTTGTCTTTCAGCAGAAATGGGAAATTTAAAACAAAAAACAATCTTAAAAAAAAATTGCCATTCATCAGAAATCCATTATCCAAGAGAAAAAACCCCAAATACTGAGTTAGAATCTCTTGACTGACTGCTGTTTTCAGCCATTATATGGCTACTATTATTAATGGTTTTGTTATTATCAGTCCTAGTTGTTTCAGACAAGCAGACACTTCCTAAAGCAACATTACAGAACAATATTTCATTAAATTAAAATCACAAGAATCTCTTAAAAGACATCCTATAATGGGAAAATATGAGAGAAATGGAACACTGGGAAGGCTCACACTGAATTTTAAAGCCCATCTGACTTTTGTGTGACATATAAGCATATTGTGGTGTATGCAGCATTTTTACCCTACACAATGGTTTAAAAATATTGTGTTTTAGCTTTTTTCTTCCATTAAAAATTTCATACAAAGCCATGCACGTTAATTGAAGCGGATGTGAGTGAAATGCAACACTTGGATTTTATTATGTGAATTTAATTCAGGAAAAGGAGGAGGGGGGCAGGGGGAAAAAGGCGCCTCAACAAATTGCTGTGGATTTATTTTCTTCATTTATATTAGGTTACCCAGAATGAAAAGGTGCCCAATGGATGTTAGATATAATAGCTAAAGAGTTTAATATGATTTCTGCTGCAAGAAAAACTGGACTAGATAAAAAAATCCATATCTTAATGATAGGTAAATAATCCTTTAGTATCTCAGATGTACATGCTACAGGCAGGAACTCTGTGTTCATGGAAACTCTTTTATTCTTGTATGCCATTACTGCAGAGATATTGCTATATTGGTAGATATATTCCTACACTGATAAATAGACTGCATAAACAATATGCCCCCCCATAAGCAAGATAATGCTAGTACATTCTAGCAATAATAGCTCCCCTGCAGGAGGCTAGATTTTTCCCTTTTTCTAAATGCTAACAAGAACAGTTCTAAGGTTATCCACGTAATGAAAAACAGGGGTAAAATAAGTGCGGTGCACAGAAGTCTCTTTCCCTCATCTCTTCTATCTCAGGTGATAATGTTGCAGATTTCCTTATCCCCATGTACTCTGATGGCATGTGTGTGTTCATGTGTCTCTGCGCATGTGTATAAGATATTTTCTTATTTGATAAATAAATGTGTGCACTTCCCCAGTGTCAATAAAGTTTTAGCTGCCTGTGAGATCCCTGTATATATTGGATAGCTACTTCGTTTCAAAGATTCTGATGAAGTCCATAATCCACGGGAATGTAGCACAAGTCCCTGCATGAGGTACTGTAGGGTAAGCTGCTAAGAATCACTTGCAGCTCTGCATGGAGCCACATAGTTCTCTTTGATAAGTTGCCCGACCTGAGAAAGCTGAAAATATGTCCATTATTGTGAAGACTGTTGAAAGAGTATTGGATTATTAGTCTGGCTAGTGACAAGATCTTGGAGACTGATTTAGGTAACACACATTGTTGATCACGCTTTTAAAAAAGAAGTCTCTTAATTTTCAAGTTACTAAAAGACACAGATTTTTGAAGAGTAGACTTTTAGCATCAGAATTTATGTCTGCTTCATAATAGTTGTCTGGTATTCAGAGGACCTAGCCACAGACACAACATACTGGTGCTAAGAGTACCGCATACACAGCTTCTGTCTCTGTTCACACACACACAAGTGCACCAAGGTAGCCCTGGTCGAGGGATACTTTCACTCTGTGTGAGCTGATGAAGGGACAGTCAAAGCCATTGCCATTGTTTTGTTCCACCTTTCTTTGTTCTGGAGGGAATGGGGTAGAGGAGTGTAGCCCCATATGCAACTCTCACACCAGTTACATGGCTGTGTGAATGACTGTGCCTGGACAGTGCACTCGGCTCTGCACACCTGCGTTGATGTTGAAAGACGGGGTTCTTGCTGTATTGTGCACCCCAGTGCCCGTCGCTGGGTCTCGCTGCTGTCTCTGTAGTGAGGAGTCTTGGGGCTCGCTATCGCTTCGTTTCACACCGTGCAGGTGGCCAGGAGGTGAAGGTTTCCCCTGGGCTTTGAGGCAGGTTCAATACAGACTGTAACCCTATCTTATCACACTCTCAGATCAGCAAAATTCCACCGTGTGGGAAAATTATTTTTTCCTGCTGCATAGGGTCTCACATTTTGTCATGAATCAAGCAGAAAGAGGAAGAGGAAGGAAGGAAGAGCTGGTGCAGAAAACAGCCACTGATCTGGGTATTGCTTCGGAAATGCTTTGCTTTAGAAGCGCCCACATTGTTATCCATCTGCCTCTCCTCTCACGGAAACCACAGTAACAAACACAACAATGCATTAGCTTAGAGGTTTTTAAGGAAATGAATCTTGTTTTCCTTAAGTATGCTCCATTCTCTGCTTATAAAGGAATAGAGGTTGAGAGGAAGAATGTAGGCACATGAGTAGTTTAAGTATCATCATTCACAACACAATGTAAATCCATTTTTATAATTTCTATCATATAAAGGCTAGCCCAAAAGGCTTTAGTCTGTTAAAGAAAGCATTTACAGAAGAATAAAAAAACATTAATAACAAGATGGAGGTAACATTCAGAAAGTCAAAAGACAAAGCTTTTTAATTTTTATTTTTAGGTTATGTATGGAAAATCATGGGTATTCAGGGAGGTAGAAAAAATGGCTGTCTGTTCCAAATGACTGCAGGTAGGAGAAGAAGAACCTTTTTACACCAAGGAATGGGAAATACACTAGTATCAGATAGCACTAACAGAAAAAAGACCTAGAAGAAGACAAAGGGAAAAGTGGAAAAACAGGGACAAGAATTCATTCAGACCTGATTAAATTCTACCCAGTGGAAACAAATTTTCACCTCTGGGGTTAGAAGGCAAAGAATTTGGATGAACCTGGATGGACTTTGGATGGATTTGTAGTATGTAATGCAGGACTTGCTTTCACATAAACTTCCATTAAGTTTTCATCGGAAATCCAAAACTTAGTCTGACATAAAATGTAACCAGATTCATAAAATTTTTCATTAAGATAAATCTAAATTCTTTTCTGTGCATCTCATTATCCTGGAAAACAAGTTACAGAGGATCTGAAATCCCTACTTGAATGGTTCTACACCAATTAAGCTTCAGAGGCACAATTGCCCTGTTCTATTCATCAGGTTTTGACAACATTTCCCCTCACAAAACATTAACACTATGTAGAAAAAAGATATTCTACCTCACAAAGGAGTTTAAGAATTCAGAACTAGCTTTAACTTTGAGGAAAAATTAAGTTGTTATCAAACTCTCCATGAAGCAAAATAATTAGAAAGTAATAATTTCAGGTCATTCATAACATAGTATTTGCTTAATTTTTAATGTTGATACATTTGTTATCTGAATTTTAAAAAGTTGAGGTTTTTTTTTTCAAGTGACAAGACCAAGTGTTTCATTCCAAAAATATAGGAATGGGATGTTTTGGCATCATCAGAAGAGTTTCCTGGTTTTTTCTCTCAATGAAATCGTTGCAAAACCTGCCCAATTTCACAAAGCTTTTCATTTTTTGACAGAATCTTAGGTTTCAAAAGAATATAGTTCTTCTGAATATTCTTCAGCCTGCTATGAGCCAATGGTGTATTTCCAAATATTAATATTACCTCATAAATCAACAAAAAAACAGATCGGGCTGTTACTTTTGCTTCTTCCTGTGATTTTCCTACTTTTACTTCTTCCTGTGATTTTCCTCTCCTTACCTTTTGGCAGCAGCAGTGGAGGTGAGATGTCTTCTGTTGTAGGGCCATGTTCAGGACACCCTTGGGTTTGGTAGCCACTGCTCAGCCTGGTGGGTTGTTTGCACACACAGTGCTGTAGTGCTGATAGGAAAGCTAGTGAGGTGAGCGTAACTCACAGAATTTGAACCAGACATGGGATTTTGGGAAGTGAGATGTGCATCTCTCTTCTCCCATTATTACAGGCATTAACAATCCTCAGGATGAAACTCTCCCTCAGGGATGTAAGCAGGACTTTTTTTCAGAGGGGCAGAGGAAGAGAAACATGAGATAGGATACAGACCAATGCTTCCAATGTGGATCATGTATCTTCTGCATCTGGCAGCTTCCTCGTCTGATTAGTGCCTGCCTGGTGGCCAGCAGGAGTTGAGGGTGGCCAGAGGCATTAGGGCTGACTGCTTTGGCCCACCTGATGAGAAATGCCTTCAGCAGGAAAACTGTGAAGTCCCATGGCTCACCAGAGACCATATCACTCTACACAGGGACAACAGTAAAACAGCCACCTCAAAACTAGGATCACTGTCCTCCACAGTCATTCAGAGCAGTTGTTCTTGGCTGTTTCCTCTGTTCATTAATTTTTCTCCTCTCTGTAAAGCTTTTGTTTCACTTAGAACCTTCCACATCAGAAAGATCAGGTTTGTGTTTTTCAGGCCTCCAAAGCCAGCATATGGGTGTTAGGATATATAAAACACTGCAAACTGGAAGAGAATAAGGAAGCGTAAGGAGGTGATAGAGACAGGGATATGTTCGTTCAGAGGCACAGAAGGTAAAAAGGTTAGATGTTTTCTTTAAGTCCCTGCTAAATGACAATATTGTTACTATATTCTGGAAGGAAATATCACTTAAGATTCATGATTTGTAAGCAATTAATTATATTTCATGAGTTTTTCCTTTACAGTATATTAGTAGCACTATGCTTCTCCATTTTACAGAAAATGAAACTATGCAAAACTTTCTCTATGCAACACAATAAACTGCCACTGGAGTTCAAAGTCACATATAAAATTTTTTTCTTTATGTCCTAGGGAAAAAAAAAAAACAAAAAACAACCAAACAAACCCAAAAAAACTATCATATAATAAAAATTATCTTCAAGACCAGTGATGAATAAAATGCAAGAGTAAAGCTACACATTGCTGGGAATCTACCATTTCAAGTGGCAGAGATGATGCAAGGAAAACTGATCCCAGCAGAACTCCCCAGTTTTCAAGCCCTGAATAACCTGGTACTGCTGACTTTGTAACTGAGTGGCCTCAAAGCTACAAGAGAAACTAAACCTCCTACACTGGTTCTGTGTACTGTCTCTTCAATACATCATTTCTGAAAAGAGAAATTACATAGGAACTGAAATTCTAGTCACTCACTGTCTGTGACACACATCATTCACAAATTTCAAGTGCAAGACTGTATTCTTGGAATCTGGAAAAAGATCATACATCAGAACTAATAAATGCAGAGAAAGAATTGTTTAATTTAGGTCATTAAGTTACTCATAATATATACAATACTCACAAGAAGTTGACAACCTTGCATTTCTGTGAATTGTTATATGTTGTATGTATTCCTGATACTTTCTTGTTAGCATTTGAACACTCCTGGGCTCTTGTACCTGGTGCCCTCAATTACTTCAACAAGGAATAGCTCTTTCTTGGCTCTGTTACCACTTCCACCTGCCGGAAAGGAGGGAAAAAAAATGTCACTGTACAGATAAATGGGAGTTCTGAGATGTTTTCACATACTGAAGGATGGAAAGCATCAGAAATCTCTCCCTCTTGAAAGCAGTAGAGAACAGAGTTGTTGAAATTATCAGATTTTGAGACACCTAAATCATATAACCAAAAAGCTTTTTTGTTTTGAAACAGAGTTGACTGGTGCAGTGATAACATGGCTGGAGACAGTAACTCCTGGGTTATCCTTTTCTTTCCATCTCTGGCTCACTAGCTGGCCTTGGACAAAGCTTTCTGTCAGGTTTGGGAAAACTTCTGTCCCAGTTTCCTCACCTGTAAAAGAGCCTAGACTGATAAACACTTCTCCAAGGCAGCTCACTTGGCTTTGTGGGATTCTCTGGATGATGCTTGTAAATGTAAATGAGTTCTGTGAATGTCAAAAGTTCTTACATTATAATGTCATGACTTTACGTACAGTTCAGGAACTTTATACACAGATCCCAGGGCAGATGTCATCCTGGGAAATAGAAGGGTTGGAGGAAATATTGGAGCAAGGAGGAGAGGATGCTTGAATGGAAAAGAGAAAATTACTTGTGGGGGAGACAGCACCATGAGAGTTTCTGCTATCTGCAGTCTTACCCAAAATAATCATCTGTGCTGCCATTCCAGCTAGAAACAGGTTGTAGCTTCATATAAGCACTCACAGAATTGGGGCTTGAAGAAAACAGGAAATAACACACATTATTTTGTGGGAGAGATTCTAGCTGTTGGGAGCACTATTCACTTCATGGTGGAGTATGGGAGGACCATAGGGTCCTGTGTGGGAGTCCTCCAAGAAAAAAATCCCCTTTACAGTCTGTTTCATCTGAGTCATTTCTCTTTTGAATCATGAGGTTGATTACACTTGCCTTCGGCACTTTACTAACCCATGATAAAGATGTAGCTTGAAATCCCCTCAGCACTTCCTCTGGCTGGTTTTATTGAGCATATGGGGGTAGACAAAATCCTAACCTGCCCAAATATATTCTTTTTTGAGTAGTTAGACACCTACCCCCTCTAGAATTGAGAGGATGCTGTCAGACTGTGTCTGTCCCCTCTGAATAAGGTGTAATTTTCCACAAGTCCCTCCCACCTTGGAAATGATTTTGTAATGCCTAAAATAGACTGCTGCCTAGCCTACCTGTGAGAGGAAATGGAGCTGAGAGGGTAGAGGCTGAAAATAGTTACATGTTTTGTCTGTTGTGGTGAGTATAACTTTAGTGAACCAGCACCATCAGCCAAGTTTCTCATTGTTGTTTTTTAGGTACTCTAATCTCTGTTTGCTTATTTATTGAACAGCCCTCCACATTTACTTGGGTTCATGAGGTAAAGAAGGGAGGAAATTTATAAAGCTGGAGTGTTCCCATAGATTTGCTATGGGAGAAATGTAGCTTTTTTTTTTTTTTTTT